>JAJTWQ010000170.1:600000-982033 GCA_029007595.1 Solanum commersonii
TTACTCAGATCAGAGATGATAATAGACAGTGGATGGTTCATCCCCCACTACCTCCCAACCCCCCCCGCCCAAACAAAAAAAAAAAAAGGGAACTCTTTCAGGCTATGAAGTACCTTTACAACCAAACCAGCATGCACACCCCTTCTTCTCATAAGCATTAACAATGGTTCTTCATAGCCTTCATGATAGAAACCAGCAACAATTGCTTCCTTTCCCCGAGCCTGAAGAGAAAACAGCACATTTCAACTGAAGACCAATTTGTTCAAGCCGAGGAGCTTCTGGTGTTTTAAAGGTAAATACACACAAATGGTTGAGAGTAAATCAAATTAAATCATTAACATGGCCACCTGAAATCTAGAAAAATTTAAATAAGCCAACTTGGATGATTTCTTTTGTATTTGGTACAACAGGAACAAACAGTACCATGACCTACCCGCACAATTTGTTGAACTTTCTCAGCTGTTGCCAGTGGTGGACGTTTCTTTATATGTTCCCTTAACCCAATCAATGAATATCTGCAAGGATAATAACATATGTACCATCGTGTCAGCTGGTTTTTATTATCATATGAAGTTTAACGCAGGTATTCATAAACCAATAAGCTAAGAAACAACTTCTCTCTACCATTGGGCTGAGCTTAAACGAACATCTAGGATCTCTACAGAAGAAGGGCAATGACCATGTGCTTAATCGTTGGGGTCAGCCAATTAGTGGCAGGTAATTTTGCAAGTAAATTGAAACAAGTAGCCTCTAGAGACAAGTATAGCATACTATGTATACAGATTTTAGATGTACAACAACACCCAGTGAAATCCCACAAGTGATCTGGCGAAAGTAAAATGTACGCAGACCTTACCACTACCTAGTGGAGGTAGTGAGGTTGTTTCCGAAAGACTCTTGGCTCAAGTGCAACAAATCCCGGTATAAAGAAGGAGACAGTGAAGAGAATATAGCAAATAACAAGGAAACAGTGCAAAAGTCTACCCAAGAGGAGCCAAAACAACACTAAAATCATGTGATAATCGAAACAACATAAACAACATACTAGGATAGATAATTAAAAACAATGATATACAATGAAAGAAGTAAAAAACAAGAACTACAATAATACAAGTAGTACCAAAGCAAACACCAACCACCCTAAGCAAGACAACAATAGACTACCTACTAACCTTCTACCCTACTACGTGTCATCCACACCCACCCTATCTAGGGTCATATCCTTGATAACCTGAAGCCACGTCATATCCTGACTTATCACATCTCCCCAATACTTCTTCAGCCTACCTTTGCCTCTCCTGGCACCCTCTATAACCAACATCTCACAACTCCTCTCTAGTGTGTCTATGCATCTCCTCTTCACATGTCCAAACCATCTCAATCTCGCTTCCCTTATCTTGTCCACCGCGAAGGTCACTCCTACCTTATTCCAGATATCCTTGATTCTAATTTTATCACTCCTAGTATGACCACACATGTAACACCCCCGAATATTTAAACTAATATTCTCACTCCAACAAGTCATTCTTTGATGATAGGAACAACTCCTACTTCACAATTCCTTAACTTTCCAGACGTAGAAAACTTGTTTATCTTTAATTATGTTGGTATTATAAAGAATAGTGTCCAGGTAGTTTAGTGAATTCTCATGACATAATACATATCCTTCTAACAATACTTAACATTGCACGGTTCAGAAAGAGATTTTGATTACTTACCACAAGGTAGAGTGTGTCTAAAATTTCAGCCAAAAGGAACAAGTTTTTCATGTGATTTTGTGGACCAATATGCGTATAAGAGAGTTATAAAGGTTCCTTAATCTTAAGGGAACTGACTTTTATAGAGGAACTGCAAAAAAATAAGTTATACAAGTGATATTTATAACTAGAATTTGCTTTAAAAAGGTGGTTGCCCAAAAATTCAATGTTGGCAGCCCAACTTCTAAAAATATCACACTTTGATTTCTATTATTAAAAGGATATGTATATTTTAATGAGAATTTACTAATCTGACGCAATTCTTTATAATATTAGCACAATTAAAGATAAGCAAGTGCTCCACGTCTTAAAATTCGAGTAAAGGAATTGTGAAGTAGGAGTTGTTCCTATCATCTAGGAATGGCTTGTTGGAGTGAGAATATTAGTTTAAATATTTGGGGGTGTTACAACACATCCACCTCAACATTCTCATCTCCGCAACATGTATCTTACGAACATGGGAGTTCTTGACTGGCCAACGCTCAGTCCCATACAACAATGTCGTTGAACCACCACTCCACAGACCTCACTTTAATGCCTACCTCACGCATCGTATCATTGAATTTGCACTTCACATATTCTATCTTAGTCCGGCTCATCCAGAACCCTTTATCCTCCAAAGTATAAAGATTCTAGATGTAAATACTTTTATTTCTTTATTTCCATACGACTTTCATGAATGTGGTAACTTTCTTTTACAATTTTGCTAGATATCAATGTTTGGTATTTTATACTTGCAGTCTTGCACCACAAATAAACTCTCCCTCCCACCAAACAAACAAGTTAGTAAGATCATGATCGAAGTGCTCCAATAGAAGACATAATGATGTCACATTGATCATTTAAGGAAACCAAGAAACTAAAATGTGAAGAAGAAACCACAATGTAGGAGCCGTGTTCAGATGGGAGTTGAAGCCAGCAAATACCAACTCAAATATTAATAAGACATAACATAGAGGAAGGGAGGAATCCAACATGAAGGGCGTCGGAACAGCCATACAGAATATTTCAAACAATCAGATTCGATCAACCTAGAACTTTAGAAGTATTCAGAATTAGGAAGACCAGATTAAAGAATCCATAGCAGAAACATGGCCTTTTTACTTTTAATTGATATCTAGGACAGTTGCTGGGAATTTAATTGAGGCATTAACTTTCTCCATAGAAAGTACAAAAGAAAAAGAAAAAAAAAGGATAAAAAGGTAATCAATGGTTTCTGAAAGGTTGGATCTACGTACAAAGAAGGGCGAGCTTCGCGCTGACTTACATAAGCAAAACCAACTTCATCATCCTGAATACAATTTGGATTACTAAGAAACCGCAGCAGTTCATTTAAGTTTTAAGGCAAAAAAACGTATCAAGGCAGGGAGAATCATGGACCTCAAGAAGCATTTTTGCTTGAGAGGGGGTTAAGTGTGTGTTTGCCCCCATAAACATCAGCATTTGTTCTTCAGTAATGCCTCCCTGGAGTAAGAAAAGGAGATTTGAGTAAACCACTTGCTTCAAAGAAATGGGAAGTACAAAATTGAACAGATGTGGAGGTATATCTGCCATTATAAAGTCATAACATTCTCTGCAAATTCAAATTTTCGTTTGAAGGTAGCAGCAGGTGCCTTTTCAAGTAAATATTTCCATTTTCCTCACATATTCATGTATACTACTAATAAAATCTGTATCTCAGCATATACATCGGACATAAATTTCAGATTAAAATAAAAGTAGTCGACATCATATTAGTTATTACAGCATATAGGCTCATATGACCTTTGGTGGCATCCAATCCACACCATGAAGAAGGCAAGATTCACCATAACATGATCTAACAGCAGCAACAAACAGTGTGCTTCTGAAGTAGCGGGTGTTACCATCATAAGGCTCACCGTAGTGTGTCAATGAGTTTACATCAGCAACTGGTGCAGGGCCTGATAAGGGAAGATGATAAGATTTAAGCAGATGCTAAAAAAATGGCATTTAGCAATAGGCAAGTATCAAGCAACAACCAATTATTTTTAAGACAAAAGGTAATAGTATTATACCAAGTTCATCATCAAATGCAAGGCAGTAGGCTTTCAACTCACGGTCTGTTTCCCGATTCATTCGTTGTCCTATCATAAATGCAGAAAGGAGTGACTCACTTACACTAGATGATCCCATTTCTTCTACTTTCAATGGAAGGATGTCTTTTAGAACACCTTGAACTTCCTCGTATCCAAGATGACCCCCAGCCAAAACCTCCCTGAGGGCACCAACTAGTCTCATCTCGGCAGTACTATTTCCAACAAATTTGGGGCCTATTGAACTGCCAATTCCCATTATCGAGTCTTCTGGATCAGCGATAAATATGACATCTTTGGGAAGCACTCGAATTAATTGAGGCCAATAATGATCCATCGCATGCCTTTCCCCTTCACTCCATTGGGTTGGCTCTGGAAAAGCATTTGCACGAATTGTCATTGCAGTAAAGAATGCCCCAAGTTGTGCTTTTGATACTGGCTCTTCATCTTTGAGCTCTCCCTTTGCTGAAATCAAACACTATGGTACTGAGTATCTTCAGTAATTAATCGAGAAGTGTTACACAAAAACATCCGTGTTCCTCTGGGGATTGGGAAGTCAAGCCTTAATAATTGTAGTGGTTTCGCTTAAATTTAAATTACTGGACCTTTTCAATTTCATCTTCAGAAATTCTTCTGCAACAATGTAAATCAAACTATATATGGCATGCAGATTTATGGGAGAGGGCCAAAATGAGAACACTAGATGAACTGAACAACTATGTGGCGGAGCTAGGATTTTTAATAAGGGGGGTTCAAAATCTGAAGAAGTAAACCATGAACTAACAGAAGGGGGCTCAACATCTATTATATATAGATAAAAAATAATGTTAACCATGTATAAATAGTAATATTTTCCGCCGAAGGGGTTCGAACCCCCTAACTCTATGCTAGCTCCGCCCCTTGATACAATATTAACCCGAGTTATTTGATGCCTACTTAGAAGGGAAATCTCACTCTTGTCCGTATATGTACATATAAATCTCTAACCAAAACAAAACCTAATGTAAGAGTAACAAGAACTAAGAAATGAAAAGAACCTGATCTCAAAATGGTGTCCAAAACTTTGAGTGCTTGTTCCTCATTGAGAGGCTTGGTTTGTGTGGGGCCAGTACAAACTTTGGTTTGAGCATCGAAAACAGTCTGATTAGGCTTTGGAAACTCAGAATTTCGATAGGAAGTTGATAAAGCTGGATTCTTGATATCTGGTTCTTGATGCCTCAGTTCCGAATCCAATACAGCTTTGATTGCAATACAACATCTATTTCCAACACGTTTGATGGGAATTCGAATTTGAGGATTGGAGAAAACTCTGGTTTTTGTTGTAATGGGTAGTGGAGATATCAATGGGTCAACTGGATATAGCAAAGCTTTCATATCGAAATTGACTAAAAAAAAACGCCAAGTTTATGTGCTCAACTTCGATTGAGGGATGTGCTAAATTGTCTAATTGATGAGATCGCAGAGACAAATCAATCGCTGGGTTAGGAGAGTGACCGCTTACCTTGAAATACATATAATATATCCTCCAACTTGTTCCTTCTCCGGCATTTCTTTCCTCTTTACACCTTTAACATTACTCCCTCCGTCCATTTCTAGTGCTATATTAATATTTATTTAATTTGCTATTAAATACTATTTAATATTTCATACATTTTCCAAAGTATTCAATTTAAGGGAACGTCACTCAAAATTAACTTCAATTACGCTTCATACCTAATTTGTTAATTTACAATTCGTAGCTACATGTAATTGGGAGAAGAGTGGCGAGCGAGATTGGGTGAGGGAGGAGAGAAGCGAGTGAGAGAGGGATGAGAGCTTGGTATATATATATATTTGTAAATTGTATATCCTGCGAGCAGATTGGGAGTTTGGGGATTTGTTGTTTGCTGAGTCAAGGCTACTTGAAAGGTGCACTATCATTGAAGCAGAGATTAAGGCTATTAGAATGGGGATTGTATACTGCCAACAACCCAACCTACTCCCACTGATTGTATATGGGAGGTTCCATGGGGAATCCCACTGGATATTAGACATGTACAAGGGATTATCCATAGTTGCCAAGTGGAAGTGTGCACATATTCAGAGAAGGCAACCAATTGGTAGATTTTTTCACTAATTATATATATAATTGATATACATGTATTTGTATATTCTGGCGAGAGAGATTGGGAGAGGAGAGGAGAGAGCGAGCGATATTGGGAGAGAGAGGAGAGAAGCGAGCGATATTGGGAGAGAGAGTGCAGAGAAGGCTAATTGTATTTGCATATGTCATATAATTGTGTGTGTGCCTGTGTGTGTGTAATTTGTATTTATATATGGAAAAAAGGATAAATATACCCTCGAACTATCGTAAATGGTATGCAAATATCCTTCATCGTATTTTTGGGACATTGGTGCCCCTGCCGTCCAAAAACAAGAGCATATATACCCTTTATACTAATGGACATACACATGTCATAATCTTATCCATCAATCCGACATTTATCGACGGATAAGATTGTGTCACGTGTCCCTATTTAGTCTTCCGTTAGAGTGAATGGCATATATGCTCTAGTTTTTTGTCGGCAGGGGCACCAATGTCCCAAAAGTATGACAGAAGGTATCTGCATACCATTTACAATAGTTCGGAAATATAAAAGAGCATTTTAAATTAAATTATTACAGATAAAATGAGCATTTTAAATTAAATTGTTATCACATTCTTCTTGGAATTGACTAAAAAAAAATAAGTCATAAAAATTGATATAGAAGAAGTCTAATATATTAAAGAAAAAAATACACAAAATCTCTCATAAACTTGTCCGCGAAACTTACTTTTAACTTTACAATTTATCCCCCCTTCCCCCTTGTTGTCCGGAGTGAATTTTTTTTCCCTTATAAAGCCATCTGACAAAAAATGTGTAATCAATTCTCTAAAAGTGCATATTATGAAGAAGAAAAAACAATACTAAAAGTAGTTAGAATTATACACTTGGCATCTTCCTATTGGATGATATAAATTATTATTTATTTTATTAATTTTTTTAAAAGAAAACAATGTTATCTATATTATTTTGTTTTTTTTGTGAAAGCTTTTTTTTTATTAAAAAAAAAAAACAATAGACTAGATTGGTCTTTTATTAATCAGAAAATATGGATACTTACATGTTTTAGGCCCAAAAGTGGCCCAAGACCAAGAAAAAACCCACTAAGAACAAAAAGAAATAAAGAAACCAAAATACAATGAAAGAAAAGTCAACTTTTCCAAAACGATCCTTCATCTTCATCTTCAGACTAGGAATCTCATCGTTGCTTTCTTCAAATCGCTGGGAAAGCCTCACCTTCACAAACTTATCTCCATATCATAGTAATCGTGTAACGCTACCAAGTATGGGTTGAAATCATTCAGACATCTTAAATCTCACAGACGTCATGATTCAAGCACCATTGAAGACTTCTTCTACTTGGGAGTTGCAACTATTAACTGAATGTAGAGGTAACTATTGTTTAAAGTTTTTTCTTATGAAAAACTTTGACAACATTCTTTGGATTAGTTTGTGAATCTAATTACGGGTCTTGAATATGGAATTATCCTCCGACGAGCTCCAACAAAAAAACTCAAACTAAGTACCCCCAACTCCTATCATCTTCAAGTTTGTTTGTTGATTCATAGCTTTTAATTATATATCTCAACATGTTGATTTCCAATTGGAATTAATATCATTGTTAAAGACATACAATTATCAACTATGTTTCAACTATAAATATGAAAAATACCTCTTTTTTATTGTTTCTAATGAATCTCTAGCTAAAAGTGAATCAATGTTCCTCTGTTGTGGTTTGAACCTTGTACATCCTATTTTGAATCTTCTTTATTCAAATATTTGGAACATGTAATTTTTCTAGCTGAATGCTTGATTTTGCTTGTTGTGGAATGTCTTGACTATTATTGAATTGTTGCACTTTTGTACCTGCAAAATTAACAGCATAATTAGTGAAAAAATTTGTCAATTGGTTGCCTTCTCCGAATATGTGTTCCACTTGACAACTATGGATAATCCCCAGTGAGATTGCCCATGGAACCTCCCAAATACAATCAGTGGGAGTAGTTTGTGTTGTTGGCAGTATACAATCCCCATTCTAATAGTCTTAATCTCTGCTTCAATGACAGTGCACCTTTCCAGTAGCCTTGACTCAGCAAACACCAAATCCCCAAACTCATTTCTAACACAGAAGGCCATAGAACCAGGTCCAGGATTTCCTCTGCAAGATCCGTTAGTGTTACATTTAAAGCTTCCACTTGGAGGGTGACTCCACTTAACCATTTTATGTATTACAAGAGATGCATACTCCTCCATATATTTTACAATATGAGGCCAATTGTTAGGGAGACCCTTTAACCATGGATATCTACATTTGGTAAACAAGTATAGGTTTCTGCTAGTTTCTGCCATCATGGATTGCCTACTCATCTTTCCCCATGTTTAATAACATTTCTTCTCTTCCAAATTTTCCAAATAACAAAAGCAGGAACTGTTTTAAATATGGGTTATAGTTTAGCAACACAATCAACACTCCACCATTCTTCTAGTCCTTGATTAATATGGATTACATTAATATGTAATCCTGCAACTTCTGAGAAATATTTCCAAATAGCCTTAGCATCTGGGCATTCAATAAATAGGTGATTAAAAGTTTCTTGTACCTTAGCATTGCAACAACAACATTCAACAGAATCCACAATTTTCCTTCTAATGAGGACTTATCCAATAAGGATTCTACCAAACCACATCCTCCACAACAACAAAGACACCTTGAAAGGCAATCCTTTCTCTCAAATGTTCATCACATTGATTTAAGGATCTTTTTTGTATCTACATAACTCTTAGGCTGATCCTATTGAAAACCTTCCTGAAGCACAATCCAGCCACCAAGCTTTATCTTTCCTTCAGTAGTTGTTAAATTCCCTAATATAGTATGGATGTGATTACACGCTTCTTCATTAAGATTCTAACTTAACACCTCATTATCCACCCATTCTCATTGTGGAGTTGATACACTGATTCTATCTGATTCTGTTAATGAGAAATAGACATCTGTAAGAGAAGGGCCCCAATTTGTATTCAATTGTCAAACCAAACACTAGAATGGCCTTCTTTAGTTTCCCACAAAATCTGTTGATCAAAGAAGTCTCTAGCCTAAAATATAGCCGTCAATACTTGTGAGCCTCTTGTAACGACCCGAACCGTCGTTGATTTAGACGGGCAAAACGTCTTGAGCATGCTGGGCCCACTGTCTCGCCAGAGCGGGGATTATCCCGCTACGGAAGCGGCGCTCCAGTGGTGTGGGACGGGGGACAAACTTTAAATGATTCGAAGTCTTATTTTCTCCTTTTTCCCTGAGTATCAAAAAGAGGCGAGGATCACCCCAGTGGTTCTGAAGTTCCACCACAACTTAGAAAATAAGGCATTTATAATATCAAATAGAGGGGGGGGGGGGGGGGAAGATGGATCAAATTTGCCTACCTTGAAGCAAGTGGCACTAGAGGAGGTATCATGATGATATGGGATTGCAGAGCCTGGAAGGGGGAAGTTTTGGAAATTGGGGCATATACATTAACATGTAAATTTGAGGCACAATTTCAGAGCTTCTCTTGCCATTTAACTGGAGTCTATGCTCCAAAGCTGTTATATTGAAAGAAGAAAGGTATGGGAAGAAATTGCGAGATGTCGGGGTTTAATGGAAGGTCCTTGGGCTATTTGTGGTGATTTCAACACTACAAGATATGTCTCGAGAGAAGAGAAATTGCAACGGGAGATCAAGAGGGATGATAGAGTTCTCGAGATTTCATTGAAGATATGAACTTAATCGACCTTCAGCTGCAAGATGGCAATTATACTTGGTTCAAGGGGGCAATCACGACACAGCTTCCGGGATCATGATTCGTACTCTCGGAAGAGTGGGATGGCTGTTTCAAAGCAACATAAAGCAGTCCCTTTGCAAAGGTTGGCCTCGATCACATTCCTTTGGCTTTACGGGGGGTTCTGGATAAAAAGAAGAATTATTTTAAATTTGAAAACCGGTGGCTTGGGACTTTGCAGGCTTCAATAACGGGATCAAAGAGTGGTGGAATTCCTTCGTTTTAAAGGCGGGCGACTTTGTGCTATCATATAAATTGAAGGCACTCAAACATAAAGCGAAGGACTGGAGCGGGAGAGTGAGGGTGGCAACCTAGTGATCCAAAGAAAACAAACATTAGAACAATTGGCCGAAATGGATATGATCTTTGGAATATAGACCTTTTACGTAACAAGAATCACCAAGAAAGCGAGATTTAACCTTAGAATTGGAGGGTACGATTAAAAATGAAGAAGTTGCGTGGAGGCGGAAGTCAAGGGCCTTATGGTTAAAGGAAGGCGATAGGAACACCAAGTTCTTTCATAAAGTGGCAAACGCTCATAAAAGGTTCAACTACATAGACCGCCTAATGGTGCAAGGTGAATTAACCGAGGAGTCTACAAGAATAGAAAGTGCCATTATCGACTTCTATCAAAAGTTGTATACAGAGACCACTCATTGGAGACCCATCAACATGCTCAATAATTGTGCAACTCTTTCAGTGGAAAACAAGGTGAGATTGTAGGAAAACTTCACTGAGGAGGAAGTCTTAAGGTGTTTGAAACTGTGTGCAGGAGATAAAGCTCCTGGTCCAGATGGTTTCTCCATAGGTTTCTTCATTAAGTCTTTGGGAGATTGTGAAACAGGACATTATGAATGCCTTTCATAACTTCCATGAGCAAGAAGTTTTTGAAAGAAGCTTCAATGCAACATTCATAACTCTTATCCCTAAGAAGAAAGGTGCTAAAGAATTAAGAGATTATAGGCCTATTAGCTTGATAGGAAGCATCTACAAATTATTCTCCAAAGTATTGACGGAGAGAGGTGAAAGGAGTGATCTCCAATCGGTGGATGTTCGGCAAATGGCTTTCATCAAAGGCGGACAAATCATGGATGCGATTTTAGTGGCAAATGAAGCAATAGACTCAAGAGTGCAACAAAAGAAGCTCGGTATCCTATGCAAACTAGATATTGAAAAAGCATATGATCATGTAAGCGGGAGTACTTGCTACGCATCTTTGAAGAAGTTGGGCTTTGGGAAGAAATGGATACATTGGATTAAATTTTGTATATCCACTATTAGTTATTCTGTGTTGATTAACAGATCACTTGCTGGCTTCTTTAAGGCTCAAAGGGGGCTCAGGCAAGGAGATCCTCTATCTCCCTTCTTGTTTATTATTGCCATGGAAGGACTGAATAGTATGGTCAAAACAGCTAATTTGTATGGATGGATAAAGGGTTTTAAGGTAGCTAGGGCTGGGAGTGATAGCCTAGAGGTGACTCATTTGCAATACGCTGATGATACCCTCATATTTTGTGATGCTGATAGAAACCAATTGAGACATCTCAGATTAATCCTAGTGCTTTTCGAAGGCATCTCAGGCCTTCACATTAATTGGGGTAAGAGCTTTCTTTATCCCATTAATGATGTGCCCCACATGATTCTGTTGGCATCTATTCTAGGAGGAGAGGTAGGGTCTTTGCCAACCCTTTATCTGGGAATGCCTTTGGGGGCCAATTCAAAGTCCATTCAAATTTGGGATACTGTTATTGAGAAATGTGAGAAGAAATTAGCAAGATGGAAGACCTAATACTTGTCAAGAGGAGGTAGACTGACTTTGATCAACTCAGTACTTGATGCTCTTCCAACATACATGATGTCCTTGTTTCCCATTCCAGCAGGGGTCATCAAGAGATTGGATAGAATTAGGAGGAACTTCTTGTGGCATGGTGACAAAGAGAAGAAAGGCTACCATTTGGTCAAGTGGAGCTCGAGTCATTTGTGACAAAAAATGGGGTGGTTTGGGTATCAAGAACCCGAAAATCCAAAGTACGGCTCTAATGATGAAGTGGTTGTGGAAGTTCACCAAAGAAAACCACTTATTATGGGGAAGAGTGATTAAAGCCAAATATGAACAAGAGGATAGCTGGATGACCAAGGAAGTCAATACTCCATATGGGGTCAGCCTATGGAGGTCTATCAGATCCCTCTGGAGTGAGTTGAAAACTCAATCAAGAATCAAAGTGGCAAACGGAAACAAAACCAGATTTTGGAAAGATAATTGGCATGAGGTTGGTATCATGGAATTGGTCTTTCCGGATATCTTCAACCTAGTACTTCACCAACGGTATACTATAGCCGAAATGTGGACATCGACGGGTGGAGCTTGAATTTTAGAAGACATTGCAATGATTGGGAGGTTCAAAGAGTGGCTGATTTCCTCGGCAAACTTGATCAATTTCTGGGGTTCAAGCCGGTGATGATCATTTATGGTGGCAGGGCAACTCCAAAGGCATTTTTAAGGTCAATGCCGCATATAAAATTATGAACCAATCCAACCAACGAGATAGCAAGCGGCCATGGAAGCAGATTTGGAGGATAAAAGTTCCCCACAAGGTATCAATTTTTGTATGGGTACTAGCAAAGGAGGCCACTTTAACAGTGGACAACTTGATGAGCGAGGTATGACACTATGCTCAAGATGCTTCTGTGTAAAGAAACAGTGAGACAGTCAACCATCTATTTTCGCATTGTCCATTCACGGCTCATTTGTGGAGACTCATCATAAACCTTAAGGGTATAGCATGGACAATGGCAGGCAAGATAACGAGAGGCTCTTAGCAAAGTTTGGGAGGGAATATGTTCACATGCAAAGGATAGGAGTAGATGGAAAATTGTCCCGGCTTGTATTCGGTGGACAATGCGGAAGGAGAGGAATTCCAGATGTTTTGAGAGCTTAGAGAATGATGTGCGCGAAGATCAAGTTGAACTTCATCTTCTTGCTATGTTTTTGGTGTAATCAAATTTATTCTAATGATACTGTGTCTATCATAGATGTTCTAGATTCTCTATAGCTAGAAAGGAAAGACACTAGAGCTCTATTGTAAATATGGTTTCAGTATTACCCAAGTACTGTTTTGATCCTTGAAATGATACAAAGTTACTGATTTCAAAAAAAATAAAATATCAAATAGATATCTGAAGTCTAGACCTCCCTCCACTTTAGGCAAACAATTATCTTTTCAAGTTATCTAGTGTGTGGCTTTTCCTTCTTCTTTGTCATTCCATAAGAATTTAGCAAAAATCCTATGTATATCATGGATCGCACATTTAGGAAGATTAATAGCCTAAAGAAGATAAATTGAAATACTCAGTAATACATGATTAATCAAGATAACTTTTCCCCCAAAAGAAAAGAGATTTTCCTTCCACATTTGAAGCTTGTTAAGAATCTTTTGAATCAATTCAGAGAAATGAACTTTCTTCATCTTTGCATGGCCAATAGGACAACCTAAATACATTAAAGGGAAACTTTCCTTTTCAAATCCAGTTACCTCTTGCACCACCTATATAGAGGTCTGAGCTGCCTTGCTGTGTAAGTAGAAAAACTCATCCCTTTATTAATCAGTTGCCATGATTGTTCTTTATATGTATGAAGAATTTCATAATAAGTTACAAAATTCTTTTATCAATTGAATCAAAAATAATTGTATCATCTGCATAAGCAAGATGAGTCTATTGTTCACTCCACTTAGGCATCCATAACCCTTAAACTCATTGTTGTAGAACAACTTATTCAAGGCCCTAATCAAGACTTCAACAGACAGTATAAATAAAGTAGGGGATAATAGATCTCCATGTTTAACACCTCTTGTAGAGTGAAAGAATCCATAGGCTTGACCATTAATCAACACAGAGTACCAATTGTTAGCAATAATCCTCGGAATCATATCCAAGAATACATCATCAAATCACATTTTTCCTAGGAACTTAATTAGGAACCTCCAATCCACACAGTCATATGCTTTGGCCATATTGGTTCAATGACCACATTATTTGGTTTGCCTCTTTTCCTAATGTCAGTCACAATTTTTTGAGCAAGTAGCACTTTCTCAATAATGTTTCTGCCCTTAACAAAATCAATTGGATTTTGAGAGATTAATCTTGGAAGGAACCTTTCTAATCTTTCATGAACAATTCTGGAAATAATTATGTTCAGAAAATTACTCGGACTAGTTGGCCTAAGATCAGAAAAGGTTTGTATCACTACCTTTTTTGGTATTAGGACCAGATTAGTATGTGTAATAGACTTTGGTAAAGTAGCTCTCTGGAAAAAAACATGAATTACCTTAATAATATCAGGGCCTACTATATCTCAACAAGTTTGGTAGAAGCAACATGTCAAATCATCTGGTCCACAAGCACTATCAGATTAAGATCAAACACCACCTTTTTAATCCCCTCTTCATTTGGCAAAACCTTCAGAAGTTCATTTTCTTCTTGAATAATCTTAGGTTGAATATACTGCAAAAAGATCATATCTTCGGAATTAATCCTTCCATAGAATTGATTTTTCTTTTAAAAAAAAAGTAGACCCCTTCAATGGCTATTTCATCACCAGTTTTAGCCCAAGTTCCATCAACCTTCTGAATTCTGTTAAGTTTCAGCTTTTTCCTTTTTCCCTTTACAAGGTATTGGAAGAATTTTGTGTTTCTATCCCCTTGATTGAACCATTGAGCACTAGCTTTCTTCCTCTAAATCTCCTCTTCATAATGCAAATATAATTTCAATTTAGCATGAGCCTGCTGCAGAATAACTCTGTTGCTAGGATTAAGATCTTTCCAGAATAATCTTATTTTATTCTGGAAATGTCTTCCCTAATAGCCAACTGTTTAAAAATATCTCCAAACTTTTCTTTACTCCATTCAGATAGTGCCACCTTAATTCTCTTCTGTTTGTGTTTTAATTGGATAAAAATATCACCTTCAGCTTGAGCAATCCAATTTTGACAAACCACTTATTTTAAGTCTTCTCTTTCGGTCCAGAATTTCAGGAACTTGAAAGGTTTGACAGCACGTATATTACAAAAGTCACAAGACAGTAGCAATGGAGCATGATCAGATAGGTGTTGTAAGACAATATTACCATAGAAATCTAGTAATGATTGATTAAGAACCACTCTATTTAGTCTTTTGAAGATGCACTCCTCATTCACCATGCCATTCCACCATGTGAATGGGTTTCTATCAACTTGACATCAGATAAATCACAAGAATCAATACAATATGTAAAATCCTCATACTCTTGGGGTAAACAGGCAACCCTCCTACATTTTCTTCATCACTCAAGATAACATTGAAATCACCTCCCACCATCCATGGAATTGAGATGTTAAGGCTTAAGGAGTATAGATCATCCCACATACGTAATCTTTCAATAACTGAGCATTTAGCATACACCATAGTTGACATCACTTGAGAGCCATCTTCTAAGGTTAATAATAGAGTTAATTGTTGGTTTGAATCTGAAATAACACCACCTTGAATATTATGATTCACAAAAATCCAAATCTGCCCATTTTTATTAAAATTCACATATTGCATCCCCAATCTCCTTATGAATTTTTGAATATTCCTAGTATCTTGGAATGGTTCCATTAAATCAATCAAGGAAAATTTATGATGTCTATGTAATATTTGAACTCTGTGGAAGGCCTGTTGAGATTTAACAGACCTAATGTTCCATAACAAAGCTTTATAACTCATTTAGATCCTGCTTTGACTAACTTCTTAGCTTGAACCCTTGTTGGTACAACACTATTGTTGTCCCCTTTGTTTTGCTTTTTTTTTGTTCTATAACTGCACCTTGGGAGATATAACAGCTTTTTTACAAACAATATGCAGATTGCTATCACTTCCCCTTCATCTTTATCTTCTGTTACCTCTTCTGATTCCATGCTTATTTTCAGGTTCTCTACAGTGTCCTAATTGATGTTCTCATGAGTAACCAAAGCATGTAATGCTTCCATTGGGCCAGACTTTCCAGGTACGGTATGTATGAGTGCTCCTACAGTATCTTGTGAAGCCATTTCCCCCATCTGTAGGTATTCATTTTTCTTAGGAAGAAAACTTTCTTCAATCTGATGATTACTTGTAGTGACATTTGGTAAGTATCATTAGATAAATGCTCTATTAATATCAGTCCCTGTTTTTCTGCATTGGTTCCTCAGGTAATATTGTTATTGCCTTGTCCATATGACTCTGCTGATTATGTTCAATATTGCCCCCACCATGTACACTTCTCTTTTTCTCACATATTTCATCATGATACTTCACAATCTCTTCATGTTCTTTAGTAGGTGTTCCTTTAATGTCAGGAACCTCAATCAAATTTTGTTGCTTATCAGCCCCACCTGCAACTGCTGGACCAATTTCATCCTTCTCTCCATTCGGCTTTGTCAAGTTACTACTCAACTTTTGAGATCCATCTTTAATAGAGAATATGTTCACATCCTGCCCAACATCTGTTTTTAAATCATACACTACATTCTCCTATTGTTCTCCCTCTCCATCCTTTTGCTCTTCCTGACTATTCATAATATTGATTGGTGAACTTTCTTTATGTGATATGTTCATTTCCTTGTTTGTATTTTCTTCCTATAATATTGCAAATGAATTGTCACTATGTAATTCTGCATTATCTTCTTTGGTAAGCCTTTGTTTATCAATAGCTATAACTCTGCGTGTAGGTTGTCATTTCTTGAGATGTCATCCAATCCTTATTAAAGGTACTTCCAGTTGAGGAGCATCCACCTCTACTTCCCCATGCACATCACCCTCCTTAGGACTATCTACCTTAGTAATTGGATTAACTTTACAAAGCTCAGGGTGAAGAACCCTACAAGTAGCTTCAATATGTCCCTCTAGTTTGCATTGTTTGCAATATTTTGGGAGCATATCATACTGGACTTTAACCCTCTCCACCCTATAGATCTTTGTATTTTCATTCACCACTTCTAATACTACAAACTTAGGTAGTTCAGCAAGCAAATCCAGTTGTACCTTGACTCTTGCTCAACTAGGTCGAGTTTTGTTTCTATTAGTCATATCTAGATGTAATTGTTTCCCAACTGCTGATGCCAGTGAGAATATAGATTCCTTAACAAAGTATGTTGGTTTTAAATTCGAAAAGGAAATCCATGTCATCGCCTGCGTTGTCTCTTCTTCAGTGTTGAATTTTGCATCATAGATGAAGGGTCTCATCATATAAGAATAACCATCCTTAGCCACTATATAATAATTAAGTTTAGACATCATATTAAAATGCTCCTGATAATTAAACATTATTAGGATATGTCTGCTTCTTAGCAATCCAATTTGGCATTCTCCTTTAATATTGCACTGTTTTTGGATTTTGATTCTAAGTTCTTCTATTTCAGGTCACCCGTTTGAGAATTTCTCATAACCGTGTATTGAAGATTCTCTATAATATTAATTCTATCAACCTCTGCTTCATTCCACACCACTCTAGGGATTCTTTCTTTGTACTTGATTTGCTTTATGGGGATTGGTTCAACAGAACTTTGAAGCTTTTCTACATCACTTTAAGCTTTTAGAATATCAGAAAATTGTTCTATGTTTGTGCCTAATTCCTTATAAAATCGATAGGAAAATTTGTAGGGATGTTTTGATGACTAGGGGCTTTGGGATGTTTAAGAATAAGAAATGAAGTATTGGAAGTTAAAGGTAATGTCAGACCAGCACTAGAAGAAGGTTGGTCGGCGGCCATATTGGCCATTCCAGAAAAGATCTGTTCAGAATTGCATTACACGACGGCGGCAGGAGGCGACAGGTTCAAAGAGAACTATGGATATTGGCCATTCAAGAAAAGAGTTAATGTTATTAAAATTTTCTTATTCGTTTTTTTTATTTATTTTTTCTATTTCTTGTTCTTCTTCCGCCTAGGACCATTTTCTTCACTAAAACAAACAACCACATCAGATTCTGTTTTGTATCTGCTACTTTTGTTTTCACATCAGATTCCTTGATTACCTATTAATTCCTTAGTATTTTCTTAAAATTGGTGCGAGTCTTAAAGTTTGAGTATATGATGTAGATGTTTTGAGCCATTAAGGGAGTTAGCACTGGTTTTAAGTTAACTGGGTAAACTTGACTTTGAATTATAACTTCTTGTCCTTGTTGTTTGCCATGTGAATTTAGTCTATTGTTGTGAGTTGTGCTTCATTTATCCATAATTTGATGTTAACGTGATACTTTGTTACTTCAAACCTCAAGAGGGTAGCATGAATGTCCTCCTATATTACCTAGTCTAATTTAACTCAGTTACCTAGTCCAATTTAAACTAGTTACCTTAGTTACCATTATCTTTTCCTTTCTTTTTTCTCTTCTCATGTTTCTAATCTGTTGTTTTTTTGTGCCTTTTGTTTCATGTACAACCGGAGGGCTGGAGTTTCTACTTTGGAACTCATTTTTGGCTTAAAATATTCGGCCAACAACACTTAGGATCATCGCAATGCTTGGAGTCTCATAAATAGGAATCCAACATTTCTTAGCCCCCCTTTCACGACTTTGATTATATTGTTTTGATATGTTGACTAACTCTTAAACTTATTGACACAACTCTAAAGTTGTGATATATTGATCTCTTGCTTTTTTTATTTTATTTAACTTTTCTTGTGCGACACAATATTATTTGTTTGTGAATTTAGTGGTGTGCTACAAACTCTTGGAAATACTTTTTAGAACAAATGATACAAAAAAATTTCTTGAAAATAGGTTAACGTCTTAAGTTTACTTATCCATATTCTTTTAGGTCTTTTAAGTTGGGAAGAAGGAAATTCACATTCATTTAGGCGTTACATTTAGGCCTCTCAAGGAAAATAAAACTTGTAGTTTAGAACTTAAGAAAGGAAAACTTATAGTTTAGAATTTCCAAAGGAAGTTTCAAAAAAGGCTAAAATAATATTCATTTAGGACTTTAAGTAAGAGAAAAAGGAAAACTCATCGATTGGGACCCCCAAATGAATTTGACATTAGTTTAAAGGCTAAAATAATTATCTTTAGAAATGTATAAGGCTAAAATAATCACCTTTAGGAATTAAGGCTAAAGTAATTATTTTTTAGAATTATTTTTTTAAGAAAATAAGTAGGGAATTAGGCCTATATGTTTTTAACAAAATAAGTCAAAATAGCTAGACCTATTTTATAATTACATCACCCCCTTTATGAAAAATATATTTTCTATTATCACTTTTCAAATCAATATTGCTAAAATATTTTAATTTCTTAACACGCTATTGATGAGTCCACGATTTGGACTCATTTAGGGCTATATTTTGATGAAATTAGTGTCCTCAAATGCATGTTTTATCTCGATATCTGATGAAAACCTTTAATTTTCAGGTATTTGAAGCTTGAGGGAAAACATGGACACTATTAAGCAAAAAGGAGCAAATGAAGCCGAAAGAACGAAGAAATAAAGATCTGCGAATTGGCAAACCCATTAGGCGAATCACCAATAGATCGCATATTCGCCTTTTGTTTCAGTGTGCTGAGCCCTGAAGGAAGGAGCAAATCGGCAGTGAAAAAGAGCAGTCGCCGTATCGCCGAGCGACTACGCGAAGCAGTACTACATCGCCCAATGATCCAGGACACAAAGATGCTGAAGGCAAATGATGAAGGGTGACAAAGTAGACTAAAGAGTGGATCACCGAGTGCATTAGGCGATCTCGACTAACCTCGCCGAAAGATCCTTCGGGGCTCATTTTCTGAAAACTATAAATACTAGTTCAGTTTTTATTCTTAGCAGTGAATTTTACCTTATTTTATCTAGTTTTTAGACTATTAGGTTTGAGACAGTGTTTTGGAGATATTCTCTCTAAGTTTTGGAGAGGGTTTTGAAGAACTTGGAGCTTTCATGGGTTTCATCTTCAAGAAATTGGAATTGTGTCTTTTGGATTCTTCACTTTTGGCTTGTTTTAAGACTTTATCTTCCATACCCATTGATGGAAACTGATATTGGTATACATCTTTATCTCTTTTACATGCGTAACTAAAACCTTAATTCTTGGGGCGTGATTTTGTGAATATGGGTTAGATTAGTTGTTGGGTCTTGCTTGTTAATAGTCTATTTGTAATTTAAATGTGATTTCGTTTAGTGGTTGTGGATGAACTTAATGAGGTTATAGTTGCAAATATAATCTTATCTATGTGTTTTCGGCTTGCGAGAGAGAGAGAGGTCGTAAAACTAAGACCACTAGATTGATGGCCAGTGTGAGTGGGTAAACATGAGGTTCAACTCGAGAGAGTGAACCCTAGTCCCATGTCCACACACTCAGCTCGAGAGAATGAGTGGGTTAAGGCGTAGGCTGGTCTTCATGTGGCAAGTGGGTGTCCGAGAGGAGCGCATTTGAAACGGGGTAAGTTGCTCGAGAGAGAGCTTATCCCCCTTAAAGTCTAGCCTAGTCACAAATACTCAATGAATTTACTATCAAAAGCATGTGCCCAATGATTTAGTCTATCCTGTATTCCTATCACATCTCAAGAATCCCATCTCTATACTAGTATTTTTCCTTATTTTCATTGTTTTAGTTGTTTCTTCCTTACAAACCCCCATTTGATATTTGATGCTTGCATCACCCTTTTTAATTTGTTATGTTTTCATTCGCCAAAGTCTTTAGCTACGATTAGCTTTAGCACTTTCGCACTTGACCACTAATTCTCACGCCCACTCTCTTGGGAACGATCCCAACCCTTGGTTGGGTTACTAAACTATTGTATGATCGTAGGCACTTGCATCAGAAGTTGTGTCTTGATTACGCAAACATTAAAATGGCGCCGCTGCCGGGGAGTGTTGTACATGAAAGTTTTTGGTTTGTGATGAATTTTGCTTTCAATAATTGTAGTTTACTAAATTTTTTTTTAATTTTGTTTTTCTCTGAGTTGTTGTATGCAGAAACCCTGAGCATGGCTGAGGGAAGTGGTGGCAAGTTAGCTGAGGTGAACCAAGAAGTCGAGGGTGACTTCAAGTTAGCTGCATTGGTAACTCAGCTGAACAACTTGGCCACCAAAATCTTAAAGGTGGAAAGCCAGTGCAAGAGTCAAGGGAGGTACATACCTCCTCATGAGAGGAAACAGTCCAGAGACAGAGAGAATAATCGCGTCAAGGACACACTCCAAATCATTCTCCAAAAGATCACTTAACAAGATCAAATGTTGGAAGGGTTGAAGGATAATATTGAAATGTTGAATCAAATGGTTGGCTCTCACTCTAGATCAATCCAACTGATTAGGACACTCCTGAATTATGCAGTGCCTCCTCTTCGCCCAAATGAACTATCAGGGTTACCTAGTAACACTAGGGACAACCCCATTAATAGAATGTGATTGGGGACTCGAGTCGTGCTATGACGTTAACTAAGGCGTTGTTTGGGAGGCAACCAAAAAACCCTTAAATGTTTGTAATTTGTTATTTTTGAAATAAAGGTGTTTTGATTTTGTAGGATTGAGCATGAAAAGTTTGTGAAAAGTACAGGATGAACTACACAAGTCCAATTGGCGAATCGCCAACTAGATCGGCGACCCCGACAAAGACCGCTGTTTGGATCCTCACTTTGACAGAGGGTCTTGTAAAACTCGACGAGGTAGATAAACACTCGGTGGATCACTGAGTAGCGGAGCGAATTCAAGTAATGTCGCCAAATGGGTGAGATCTGGATGGTTTTTATAAAGCCATGGGTTTTGACTTTCAACCTTTCTTCATATTCTCTCACTCTCGATTTGTGCAAAATCGTACGTACTTAGTATTTTCAAATTTTTCGCATCTCATGAGTATTGTAGCTGAATTATTAGTGCCTGGATATGTACTAATCTGCTGCCTAGCATCACAGTCTTGACTTAATCTGCCTAAAAGGTTGGCCCTCCAAACCCTACATTTAATTGTGATATTTATACTCTCATTGCAAGTAACTTTATCATATGTCGTCTACTGTGCGTTTCTGATAAACTTAGACTATTCAGTGCCTCTTTTGATTCACGAATCCAACTTGTCTGCTTTGAATTTTGGAATTCCATTATGATGATTTAGCATGAATGAAATTCTATGAGGTGCTCCTGCATAATGTTTAAGTTGGGCAAAGACCGGGAAAATTGTAAGCTTAATTGTACCAGTGCATACTTTGATTTTGTTTTCAGGGGTTGCGGGGTTGAAGTCGAAAAGATAGGCACGTTGGGCAATTTGGCGAGCTGGGTCGAGATCGCCAAACCACTTCGACTCATGATTTGGATTCTATAATTTTCGGTGAGAAGTCTTTGGACGTCTAAAGCCTTCGGCAACTCACCGAAAGTCTCCTTGATCGCCTTTTGTCTGCACCCATGAACCTTTGTTGCACTATATCTTTCGGTGGATAAAACCTTGTTCTCCGAAAGAAGTCGGCGACTCAAGGTAGCCATCTTACCGGCGTATTCGACCTTTTGGAGGTCTTATACAAGCCCTTAGCATTCGTCATAGCATTTATCATAGAAAAATAACGAAAAATTTAAAAAATTTCCATAATATAACACAAGACTTAAAAGTCACCTCATTTAAACCTTTAATACAAAATCGGAGTACTACGTCTCAAGGTAGCCATCTTAAAACATGACTACAACACAAGAGGGACACAACCCTTACAATACAAAAGACACTACTATCTAGTACATAGAACTTAAGGAAACTCTTTAACATAAAGGTCCTTGAATCTTTAAGGACACTCCCGAACTTGGAAATAGTAAGCCAAGCTCATCACTTCTAGGAAAGGCCCTTTAGCCACCACCACCTACACTTGGTGTAAAAGATGAAGAAGAATGGTGTTAGTACAAGAATGCACTAAGTATGATAACCATGCAAAACATGCTTTTAAAAGGACATTTAGTTGGAAACTATGCATCATGCCTTTTTAGAGAAACATCAGGAATATTTAGTACATAGGCACACTATAAACCACATACATCATCATACATACGGAAACCATTCATAATAGCATCTAGAGCAACTTATAACATTTTAGGCACATTCAATGCATACAATACATTACCTTCCTCTTTATCTTAACTCTTTTCCTTAAGCAATCCTTAGGGAATACTTGGTGCAATGTATCACCTTAAGGTTACCAAGGGTGAACTTACATATAGCCTTCATCAATCCAACCACATATATTCATAGAGTCATAAGCACACCATAAGACATAGTCTTCACATAGGAACCATCACCTAAGACAACCCCCAAGTCACACTAGTTCAATGTGCAAGTAGCATCCCATAATACTACTCCCACCAAGTGTTCCTAGGAAGCCACCATAGACTAGGCACATCATATTCAACAAGTCATAACATATTCATTTAACATTAGGCATAAGACCAACATACTTCATAACATCATATAAGGACTCATTCCTTTACTACATCTGATAACAACAAGGTTAAGGAGATCACAAATAGAGAATTGAATATTAGAATGTGGAAGCACAAAGAAAAGAAACAAAAAAGACTAATTAAAGATATGGGAGATTCGAAGGAAAGATCCACGAATTTCCAAGGATTAGATGTTCTAAGGTCTTGAAAAGATCCAAGTAACAACGTATAGATTTATGGAAGAAATCTAAAGCCTTTACTTGAGAAAATGAATCAAAACGATAGATTGGGATCTTGACCGCTTTATGAGTAACTAAAGTCAATAATTAGTATGTAGAAACTAATTACCTTCTAAAGAATACCAAAAAGAAACCAAAGATATCACAAGAAGAAGTTACTTTATACCTTAAACTATGAAACTAGTAAAGGTTTAAAGATAAATTCTCAAAGAACAAGTCACAAAGGTTCAAAGAACTCTCTCAAATATTATTAATATCAATCTAACTTGTCTTTAATGAATAAAAAATGACCCCTATATATAGGAGAAGGGGGGAAAACGTCCAAGACCCTAAAGAGACAATTACAAGGAATCCTACTCTAGAAAGAAAATAAAGTAACCTAACTAGGAACAAATTTAGTACTTCTAGGAAAGCATTAAATGGTACTTAAGGAGACCATAAATAGACTAAGTAAAATATTAATAACCTATAGATAAATAAAGAAATAAGGTAAATCCCAACTAGGAAAAGAATCTTGACATTCTTGGAAAGTTTGACTAGTCTTCTCTCAAAACTTGGGCAGAAAGCAACTCTTGCTGTGGCTGATTTTTGGACTCTTCTTGACCTTATTTGCATGAAATTGGACCTTAAAATTCCCCATATTGGGCTTGAATTTGGGCCACCTAATAATTGTAGCATTTGGACAATTCCTCTTCCTTGGGCTTGAGCTCTTCTTCCCCAATAAGACACATTGGGATTAGCGATTGAAGCCCATTGAGCTTATCATTGAACTCCTTGGTTTGAGATCTTGTTATGGGCCTCCTTGGAGTTTCTAAAGCTTCATCCTTGTCCTTCAATGGAGTAGAGCTTCCTTGGATGCTATCAACATCATTAGTCATAACCCATTTAGTTCATATCATAGGTAAACCACCCTCACAACCCCTTCACAAGCTCACTTGTGCAATGTACACATGGAGTCCCATATCCCCACATATACTAAGCAAACTCATTAAGAAGTCATAAGTGTAATTCACATCCATAATCATACTTCAAGTCTTGACATAAGTAAAGTTAACCTTAACATGCTTTCATATTAACGTACATAGACCATAGTTTTCATTACATAAAGAGCCTAATCATAACCTCCCTTAGAGTACACTTGTGCAATGCATAAGTAGGGTCCATAGTCCTACCTATACTAAGTAACTCTTCAAGAAATCATGACTAGAGTTCATATTCTTATCTTAGTTCAGTTCTTAACTTTCGGGCGACATTGCCATAATCGACATAGACCATGTGAGCTACATAGAATCTGGTGTTCTACTCCCACACCGAAAAGAGAGGGCACTACTTGCCAAAGTAGGACCTACATACATAATAGCTATCTAGTGGATCCACTAAGCTAATACCTACGGGGGCACGTAGTTATGGAACAAGGAGATTGCTACTAGAAAACCTTGACTTACTAAGTGTGGAGGTTTCCATCTCATGAGACAACATCTATGTTAAGCCAGACTTGCTAAACGTGAAGCCCCCACTCTCATTTTTCATGCTCACTTGGTGCTAAGCTCCAACTCCCTTTTCAAACATCTTTAAGCCTTTATTTAACATTAGATCATAAAGTAGGCTTTAGGGACTTAATCCCTCATATCATATTGCTCAAAGGTTTCTAAGATGAGAATGACCTTTCATCGTAGAACCTACAATATGTGAGAATGACCTTTCACATAATCATACCATATTCATAACATAGTCTAAGTTAGAGTACAATTGAGGAAACCTTTCAAGAGACTCACTTTCACTAGATTATCATAAACCTTATTCATTCATTCATGTGTGATAAATATCAAGAAAGGAAAGGAATAAAGAAAGAAAGGATATGTGGATTAATACTCAAGTTATTGAAATTATGGGCAACAAGGGACTAAAACCCTCATCTCCAAATTGACTTCAACAACCTAAATTCAACCCAAGGAAGAATAATCAAATGAAACCAAGAATCACAAAGGGGTAACACTTTGATTAATCAAACACAGGAAGTTAACAAGCAAACTCAAGAGTTCACCTTAATTACTCACTAATTACTCACTAAGAAGATACTATAATTTGAGAGTCAATATTCAATATAGTCTAAGTCCTCCCAAAATAAAAGAGACTACTATTTATACTAAAAAAAATAAACAAGACACTTTTTGACAATTTTACCCTTAATGAGATAAGGGCCTTGTTTGGTTTCCTTCTTTTGTGAATTCTTGAACTCATGAAATTGTCATTTGCACACATGACCTCTTTCCTTCTTCCTTCTCATTTTGATGTACCTTACACACATTGTATGTCCTTTTTTGGTGACCTTCAAGCTCTTCTAATGTTTCCCTTTTCATGAACATTGCTTGTAGGCCTTGGAGATCGTTTCCTTGACTCCGTGTGAATGGTCTTGAGGGGTATATGCCACTCATGTTAGTGTCATCCATGCTGCCCATGTTATCATCATCCCCTTCTTGAAAATGATTCGTCCTCGAATCCAAAAGATCACCTACAACACAAGGAGATAAATCACTAACATTGAAAACATTATACTCACTTGGTAGGTCAATCATGTAAGCATTGTCATTGATTTTCTTGAGTACTTTGAAGGGTCCATCCCTTCTTGGGCTTAGCTTCCCTTTTCGTACTTGTGGAAATCTCTCCTTTCGGAAATGCACCCACACCCAATCATCTGGATTGAAGATCACTTCCTTTCTCCCTCGATTCTTTCTAATGGCCACTTTTGAATTGTTCTTTTCAATGGCCTCTTTGACCTTGGCATGAATGTTCATCATCTCCTTTTCCCTTTTCTTGGCATCTAGGCTCACAACAACATCGCTAGACAAAGGAATCATGGTTAATGGAAACAAAGGTTTAAAACCATAACATGCCTCAAATGGAGACATTCCAATAGAGGAGTGGAAAGACCGATTATATGCAAATTCAATCAAGGGTAAACGGTCTTTCCAAGTAGTTGGGGTTCCTCTAATCATGCATCGAAGCATGCATCGAAGCATGCTTCCAAGAGTCCGGTTGACTACTTCGGTTTGTCCATCCGTTTGAGGATGGCAAGAAGTAGAGAACATAAGTTTGGTACCAAGTGTACCCCATAGACTCTTCAAAAAATGACTAAGAAACTTGGAGTCTCTATCACTAACAATGGTTTGAGGGACCCCATGCAATTTAAGCACATTGATAACAAACAAAGATGCTACATCGGATGCATCATCACATTTATGGCATGGAATAAAATGAGTCATTTTAGAAAATCTATCCACTACCACAAATATACTATCATGTACTATTTTAGTCATAGGAAGTCCCAACAC
Source organism: Solanum commersonii (assembly GCA_029007595.1). Lineage (NCBI taxonomy): Eukaryota > Viridiplantae > Streptophyta > Magnoliopsida > Solanales > Solanaceae > Solanum > Solanum commersonii. Next base: position 626,670 of record JAJTWQ010000170.1, read on the forward strand.
AAAGTCCATAGAAATATCTATCCACGGATCATTTGGAGTATGAAGAGGAGTATACTTACCTTGGGGCCTAGTCGTGGATTTGTCTTGCTTGCATTCTAGACATTGTCCACAAATCCTCTCCACATCATGCTTTATCTTGGGCCAAAAGAATTGCTCCTTAAGAATATCAAGTGTTTTTGGTACCTCAAAGTGTCCCATCAAACCACCACTATGAGCCTCCTTGACAAATAACTCTCTCCATGAGCTCATGGGCACACATGCTTGGCCATCTTTGAACAAGAAACCATCAACCAATTGGTACCTATCAACTCGCTTCCCTTGACTAAGATTATCAAAGGTTTCTTTGAAGTCATAATCCATAGAATAGAATCCCTTTAAGCTTTCAAACCCCATCATTCTAGAAACCAAGGTATTGACCAATACAAACCTTCTTGATAGAGCATCCGCTACTACATTCTCCTTGCCTTGCTTGTAGTTGATCACATATGGAAAGGTTTCAATGAATTCAACCCACTTAGCATGTCGCTGGTTCAACTTGGATTGCCCTTTGAGATGCTTCAAGGACTCATGATCGGTCCTTATCACAAACTCTTTGTGCCACAAGTAGTGTTGCCAATGAGCCAACACTCGCACAAGTGCATACAATTCCTTGTCATAAGTTGAGCACTTAAGTGTAGCTCCCTTTAACTTTTCAGTAAAGAAAGCTAATGGTTTTCCTTCTTTTATCAACACACTACCTATACCAACACCTAAAGCATCACATTCAATTTCAAAGGCCTTGTAAAAGTTTGGTAGTTGGAGCAAGGGTGCAGAACTCAACATCAATTTCAAGGCTTGAAAAGACTTCTCCTGCTCCTCACCCCATACGAAAGGTACATCTTTCTTGATCAGTTCGGTCAAAGGAGCAGCAATTGAACTAAAGCCCTTCACAAATTGCCGCTAAAAGCTTGCTAACCCATGAAAACTTCTTACCTCAGTTGCACTGGTTGGGGTCGGCCAAGTCTTGATGGACTCCACCTTATCGTCATCGACCTCAATCCCATTTGCACTAACCACAAAACCCAAAAACACAAGTTTATCAGCACAAAATGAACATTTCTTGAAATTAGCAAAGAGATGCTCTCGTAGTAGGACATCAAACACTTGTTTCAAATGGGATACATGTTCCTCCATTGTTTTACTATACACAAGTATGTCATCAAAATACACCACAACAAACCTGTTGATGAAAGGTTTGAGAACATGGTTCATCAATCTCATGAAAGTGCTTGGGGCATTCATCAATCCAAATGGCATCACAAGCCATTTATACAACCCAAACTTTGTCTTGAAGGCCGTCTTCCACTCATCACCCAATTTCATACGAATTTGATGATACCCACTTCGAAGGTCAATCTTGAAGAAAATAATAGAACCACATAGCTCATCAAGCATATCATCAAGTCGAGGAATGGGATGTCGATACTTCACCGTGATTTTATTTATGGCTCTACAATCAATACACACTCTTCAAGTGCCATCCTTTTTGGGAACAAGAATTACCAGTATGGCACAAGGACTTAGGCTTTCTTTGATCAACCCCTTCTCAAGAAGCTCTTCCACTTGCCTTGATAGCTCTTTGGTTTCTACCGGGTTACTCTTATAAGCTGGAAGATTGTGGATTTGTAAACCCGATATAAAATCTATTTGGTGCTCAATTCCCCTCAAAGGGGGTAATCTAGCGGGCATCTCATCTGGAAATAGCTCATCATAGCCCTGGAAAAGAGAAGAAATAATACTAGGCAAAGTGCTAGTATCTTGGTTAGCATGTAACAAAAGGTTAGTGTTGACAAGGCATCCACACCCTTTAAACACTTGCTTGGTTTTGCTATCATGCACATGTTCTTATTATTTTTAACCAAGGCACTCCCCTCCTTTGGAACGATGGTGGAACTTTCACCTTCACCTTTTGCCGCCTCATCTTTTATTCTCTCCCGAAGCTCCTTCATAGCCCGATAGTCCTTACTCACTTGATATGGAGTGAGAGGTGCAAGCACATACTTTTTACCTTCAATCATAAAAGTGTATTTGTTGTATCTCCCTTGGTGCACAATATCTCTATCAAATTGCCAAGGTCTCCCCAATAGTAGGTGACATGCCAACATGGGAACCACATCACAAACCAATTTCTTCATTGTACTTTCCCACACTAAACAAAATGCTTGCTTGTTTGAGTTCATTTGTCCACTCTCATTGAGACATTGTAGCTTATAAGGATTGGGATGCTTGCTGGTTTGTATTTTCATACGCTCTACTAAGGAACTACTCACCACATTGGTGCAACTACCGCTATCAATGATTAAAGAACTTGCTTTATCTTGGATTTTGTACCTAGCATGAAATAGATTCTCCCTTTGGTCAAGTTCTTCTTTTGCAAGGGCTCACATAATTCTTCTTACAACACATGAAATATTGACACTCATGTTCAAGTCTTCATCATCATCAAGCAAAGACTTTCCCTTCTCCATAAAGAAAGAAAAATTCACCCTCTCATCCAACCTTTCTTCTTCATCCCTTGAAGCACCTTCCTTTCCTTCACCCCTGTCTCCTTCTCTCTCATTTTTTTCTTCACCCTCATTTTCATCTTCAATCTTATATCCATCACAAAGAGCAATAATTGTTCTCCTATTTGGACACTCACTAGCAACATGTCCCCTCTCTTGACATCTAAAGCATTGAATTGTAGAAGGTCGAGAAAAGTTAGGTTTAACATAGTTAGCTCCTTGTGGTTGCTCACTTGCCTTGGATTTGTAATCTAGCTTGACTTGGGCAGCTTGACCTCCACCTCTGGGTTGCTCCCTAGAGGATGTCGTCTTCCAATTATCTCTACCTTTGCTCCATGTGGAAGTTAAAGAACTTTTGTCCTTGTATGATTTTTCTTCTTTCAAATCTGCTTCTACCTTTGAGGCATCATGGAAAGCCGCTTCAAGAGTCTCATAGTGCTTAAGCTTCAAGGGCTTCAAGATATCATACCTCAAGTTTGCCACGAATCGTATTACCGTACACTCCATATTCTCTTCAATTTTAGACTTCATCCGCAAGTTCTCAAACTCATCATAATATTCTTTTGCACTTTTGGTACCTTTCCTCAACATGTACACCTTCTTGAGCACCTCTTGGTAGTAGTTTGGAGTCAAGTATCTCAACTCCATAAGTGCAATCAACTCTTGCCAAGTAGGTAACTCGTAGTCATGATGGCTCTCCCTTTCCCTCCTCTTGGACTCCCACCAAGTTGATGCGTACCCCTCAAATTGCGTGAGAGCATACTTCGCCTTCAAAGTTTCTGAGATATTATTTGTGAGAAAAATTTGCTCACTTTGAATTTTCCATTCCAAGAACTCATCGGGGTCACTACTTCCTTTGAACCTTGAAAGTGTGATCTTGATAGTGTTAAGCCCCTATCTTGATGATCATTCCTCTCCCTAAACCTATTTCCTCTAATTACCATTCTATAGCCTCTATATCCCATCCTATCTCCTCTATTTCCATATTCTTGATCTCCCGTGCCTTGGTCCCACCCCAAGTCCCGAGGTCGTACTCCTTCCCTTGGTACTCCATTTCCATCCCTACCCCATGCTCCCAAATCTCATCATTATTGAACTCCTCATGAATTTCATCATAGAGAGGATTTTGGTATTGGTAGTCTTGGTAGGGCATTTGTGGTGCATTTTGTGGATGTGATGTGTAGGGTTCATGAAAAGATGCATTTGAAGCATTTCGAAATGGTGTTTGGTATTGGACTTGGTTTGCCACAAAAGGAAGATTTTCCTGTGGCGGGTGATAGGATTGTGGATTTGGATGTGGCGTAGGCTGTCTTAGGTGGTTTGGAGGGTTGGGAGTTTGGAAAGTAGGGCGTTGGTAGTTTCGGGTTTGGCTTTGTGGAGGAGAACATAAATTATAAGCTTGTCCAGAAGCAAGGGTGGTGGAATGCACCGATGACCTCCTTATCTCATCATATTCGGGTTGAATTGTTTTCCTTCTATTCTCATTTTCCACCCGTACCAACCTTTCCTCCATACCTCCCATTCTTTAATTGATTTTCGCTACTTGCTTAGAGATGTTGACGAGAACCTCCATGATGTTCGCCGAACCCTCCCCAATTGGACTTGTATTAGACATGATACCTACAAAACTCAACAAACAAGGTTAGTAGAAAAGCCTCACGTCACTCGTATTTAACTCTCAACTCACCTTCTATGGCATCGTCTCAAAATTAATAGTGAACTAGCTCCGTTCATTCAACTCAAGATCACCTATCCTTTGTGATGGAGTGGATTCTTGTGACTCTTTAAAGAAGGACGAACCAAAAAAAAAACTAATGGACTTGAATCAAGAAGGTTATCAACGAATTAATATGAGAAAAGTAGAATAAAGAAGCACCAAAAGATTCGGACTCAAAATAAACTAACAAAAGTAGAAGAATTACTTCTTGTTACTTAATTTGAAGAATCAAAGAAATGATTTGATGATTAAAACTAGTTAACAAGTAATCAAAGATGTTAATTAATTGTTAAATAGTTGAAAATTAGAAGAAAAATGAGTTTAGAAGAAGAAGAAGTGAATTTGGACACTTAGAAAAAAAATTATGCCTCAAAGAAGTCCATCACTTGTAAGACTTTGATTGGATGATTTGATGATTAAAACTAGTTAACAAGTAATTAAAGATGTTAATTAATTGTTAAATAGTTGAGGAATTGAAGGGAAAAATGGTAGAAAAAAGAATCACGAAGTTTGGACACTTAGAAAAATTTCTAGGTCCAAAAAACTTCCATACTTAGAATACTTTTGGGGTCTGTAGAAAAACCTGCAGGTTTTGGTCTCTAAAATTGACGCACACGTGCGTCAGGTGCGACTGGGCGTCGCTGGCTGCTGATGCAACACCATGTGGCGCTGGCGTGGCAGATTGCGTCTGATGTGGCTGCTGATGTGTCAGTCCACGTGGAATTATAATTTTTTTCAAATTTGAATTTTTTTTTTCAAAATTCCACTAATGGACCCCCAAAAAAAACACCTTTGACCAACTTTGACTTGAAAGGTTGGATCAAATGTACTTTCTTCTTTCTTCTTCTTCAAGAACAACTTGAAGACACCAAGAACAAACACTAAACCCCAATACACTCAAATCAACTCGAAATTGGCTCAAAATTTAGGATTTTCTTCCCTTCAACTAAGAGAACAAAGCCCACTAATTATTAACCTCCAATTTCTCCTCAATCAATAGACCCACTTTCAAAACTTGAAAAGCTTGAAACCCTTCAATGGTAACTTCACTTCTACAACTCCAAATTGAACAAAATTTGAAACCTAGACTCAAAAAACACTAGGAAACAAGGATCTAGTATCAAAAACAACAAATCTAAACAAAAAAAAATTAAAGTTTTTTTTTGTTTTTTTTTTGACAAGTTTTTTGGACTCTTTTTAAACCAAGACTAGATTTGTAAGAACAAATCTAAACCTAGACTCTGATACCAAATGATAAAGATCAAGAAAGGAAAGAAGTAAAGAAAGAAAGGATATGTGGATTAATACTCAAGTTACTGAAATTATGGGCAACAAGGGACTAAAACCCTCACCTCCCAATTGACTTCAACAACCTAAATTCAACCCAAGGAAGAATAATCAAATGAAACCAAGAATCACAAAGGGGTAACACTTTGATTAATCAAACACAGGAAGTTAACAAGCAATCCTAAGAGTTCACCCTAATTACTCACTAATTACTCACTAAGAAGATACTATAATTTGAGAGTCAATATTCAATATAGTCTAAGTCCTCCCAAAATAAAAGAGACTACTATTTATACTAAAAAAATAAACAAGACACTTTTTGACAATTTTACCCTTAATGAGATAAGGGCCTTGTTTGGTTGCCTTCTTTTGTGAATTCTTGAACTCATGAAATGGTCATTTGCACACGTGACCTCTTTCCTTCTTCCTTCCCATTTTGATGTACCTTACACACATTGTATGTCCTTTTTTGGTGATCTTCAAGCTCCTCTAATGCTTCCCTTTTCATGAACATTGCTTGTAGGCCTTGGAGATCCTTTGCTTGACTCCGTGTGAATGGTCTTGAGGGGTATATGCCACTCATGTTAGTGTCATCCATGTTGCCCATGTTATCAATGTGTGTGTACACATGTGAGAAAGCCTTTCACATAAAAACCTTTATACAACACATATTCATACCTTGCTAATCATACACTTTGCATGCATAATTAGATGTAAGGGTGCATATAAGAGTTCACCTTTCAATAGACACCATAACACATCATATTCATAGCTATACATGTAGAGTGTGTGTGTGTGCATATTGGTCCTCATAGTGACATAATAGCAACAACATTGATATTGAGTGCACTTCCCTTCAAGGGATCACCACACATTCACAATGTCCCCAAATCATGAGCAATTCACATATAAAGCCCTTAGGGATTCTAGACCACACACCCACACTCCATCATAGGAGACAAGGACACATTCAACATTGAGTAGGTACTCCTAACATGCATATGATCAAACATTCATATAAGGGTCATATAGGTAGGGGTCATTCCACAATAGTACCTAACATAATCAATCATGTAGACCACACCTTATCCCTAACATTATCATTCACATTATACTCCTCATCATCAACACACTTTAAACATCATGCTAGCATTGAGAATTTCATTTATAACCTTCATAGCATAACTTCATAAACATATACATCATAATCATCAATTCACTTCACATCTATTGCCTTCAAGGCCATGATCTCAACATGAATAGATAGACAAGAAGTGAACACCTCCACCATAAGTGGATCAAACCACACCACATCAATTCTCATACTATAGACTAGAAGTTAGGTCAACTTACCCATTTCTCCAAGCCATGATCACCATGGATCAATCCTCAACAATTCATAATCAATTGACATAGGTAGCAATAGGAATCAACAATGTAATTCAATATCATAAACATAGTCTAAGTACAATTCCATAAACAAAGGGATCAACCCATAACTTTGCCCATAAGGCCCTAATTCTCAACTCATCAATATACCAACAATTCAACATGAATAAGTATAGACAATCATAAGAAACATCAATACAATCTAATCTAAACATAATTCCACCAATAGAGATCATATTCACAAAGACCCACATCATAGGACAATTTTCCAGAATTTGAGGATCATGGGTTCTTCAAGAATTCCTTTGAAAATTGTCTTAAAAACATTAATTCCACATTAATTCATCAATAGAATTATTTAGAAAATCGTTTGACAAGGAACCCATGTTTAGATTGAAAATTGGGAATTTTGGTCTTTGAATCACTTTTAAAAATCTTTGATAGAACTCCTTGAATGAGAGGTTATTCAAGAATAAAGAGTCACCATACCTTAATTATTGAAGACCCATGAAATTGAAGAAGAAATCAGTTGAAAACCCATCTTCTAGCTTGAGCTTCATCAAGGTCTTCAATGGAGTTTTTGAGAGAATCTATTTTGAGAGGGAAGGGTCAATTTGAAGAATGGGGTCTAATTATAGGATTTTGGGGTTTTAACCAACTTAAAATACCCTAAAATAGGTATAATAACTGTTTATAATAATTTCCCAAAGTACCCAAACTACCCTCACTTGGTTGGATCTTTTAAACAAGTCAAACTTGAGTTTTATTTTCGCAGATTTCGTCGGGAAACAAGTTTGCGACGTGGAGGTGTTCCCACAAGTTTTTTGGAAATTAAATTCAATACAGTAGAGTCCGCGACGTGGATATGCTCCCTCCATGAGCAATGTCAAGCTGCCTTGGCAACTTGCTTGGCCAAGGTTGAGGTCCTCCTCGGGGACCCTTAGGGTGGCCCCCGGGGTGTTGTATCCAAACGTTTTGACCCTAAAAATATTTATTAAGACACTAGGGTCACCTCCACTGATTTTAGACTCCAAACAACACATAAAAACATGAACAACATACTAGAACACACCAACATGTAAAAGACTAGTTTCCGAATGTCTTGGTCGTCCCTTGACGTTTGACTTCCAAACTCTTTAAAACTGACTTAAAAGGCTATTCTTCATTATTTTAACAAGTTATTAATGCATAAAACCCATGTGAGGCTCTACTTTATCCTAATTCATTTTGAGGGTCGTTATAGGACGGCAGAGTAAGCACAAAGACAATCAATTCAGAAGCCATCAAGAAATACTACATCTGAAGACCTCAAAATTAGTGCTTATTTCTTGTACTTTTGCATTTTTCAATGTAACAAAACTACTTCTAGACCTCACTTCCCACGGTGGGGTACGTGGCAACCCACATCGGATACGGTCTCTTTTAGAAAATCCAAAAACATCATTTCCATGTATTTAGAACTACACTCAACCTAAATTTCCTTGGTGGGATACGTAGGCAATCCTTGTCGGATTCGGTCTCTTCAAATTTTTTTGCTTTTCTATTGTATTTGAACTACGTCCCAACCTGATTTTGCTTGGATATGTAGGCAGCCTGAGTCAGGACCGGTCATTACATTGCGTGTTTTTCACTGTTCTATTATATTCGAACTACATCATTACTTGATTTCGCTTAGATATGTAGGCAGCCTGAGTCAGACTCGGTAATTTCATTTCATTTCGTATGTTTAACTTTCCTATTGAATCGAACTATGTCACGCTCAGTCATTTCATTTCATATTTTCACTTTTCTATTGTATTCGAACTACGTCCTGACCTAATTTCGCTTGATACATAGGCAGCCTAGTTCATACCCATTCATTTAATGTTATTTAATGTGTTTCACTTTCCTATTGTGTCGAACTACATCCTGACCTGATTCTTCTTGGATACGTAGGCGTTCTAAGTTAGGCTTGGTCATTTCATTTCATATTTTTAACTTTCCTATAGTATTTGAACTACGTCCTAACCCGATTCCACTTGGATATGTAGGCAGCTTGAGTCAATCTTGGTCATTGTATTACATACTTTTAATTCTCCCACTTGTATTTGAAATACTTTACGATCTGATTACTAATTTGGGGATAGTAGGCAGCCTAAGTCAGGCTCGATCAATGCACTGTATAATTTCCTTTTTTTTCCACCCTTAGGAAACACTTCCTCATAGCTAAAGTAACCTCAGAATATGAAGAATCTCGATCGTCATTGTGTCTGCAAAAGAGCTAAGGAAGCTTCATCATAACGGTAAAAGCTACAAGAAGGCTATGTTGGATATAGTGAACAAAATGGAAAGCTCGATTGACTTCAGAACATGTCATAATCTAAAAATGCTGGAGAATTATTATATATATATATATACCTAACATATACGTAATATACTCATTTACTAAAAAGTAAGCTATTTCTTTTGAATGAGATTTTCTTACTCTTCCACCTACAGAGTGTTTAGGGTAAGAAACTATGCATAGGCTAAGAAGGTGTCGAAGGATTCTAGTGACGAGACTTCAGTCCTCAAATTGATACAAATCAACACCCGCTCCCAAACTAAAATTTTTCTTTAAGTGTAGGAACACATGAATCGAGAAAAATAACAACAAGTCTCAGGGCATGACCAGAGACGCCATTCGACTTCTCATAATTATGAGCTAAACTTCTCTTTTCCTACTTTATTTCTTGGAAGTACTTTAACTTGCATCTTATGTCTAAGGATATTTCACTTAAATCTTTGTAGGTGCGCTCAAGATCCAGATCAAATACTAAAGTAAATGGGTGCTCGTAGAAAATAGGATAGTTAGCCTTTTGTTAGTATAACTCCACAAATTAGAGCTTGTAATCTAACCTCATCAAAAACTCCACCAATCGAAGACCACTGTCAAGAAACGTCAAACTCCACAAGTCTGGGGATGTACATAACAAATGTAGCTCAAACTCCACCGATCGGAGCTTGCACATAGCAAACAGTAGCCAACCGGAGGCTGTACATAACAAACGTCGACTGAACTCTGACAATCGGAGACTACATAATAGCGACGTCATTCAATCTCCACCTATTCGGGCATGAACGCATAGCAATGCTGTCATACATCATTAATTAAATGCTACATTACAAGCCGCCCGCCTTTCAAAGGCTTTACATTACTAGTTTGGCCTTGCCAGTTGGAGGTCTTCATTAAATCATTACACTGCTAGATGCAGGCTTTTACATTACAACAACTCCGCCAGTCAGAGGTCTCTACATCACAAGCTTTACACATTCAAATACCGGCTTTTACATTACAATAGCCCCGCCAGTCGGAGGTCGACATTACAAGCTTTACACAGCCAGATGCAGGCTTTTACATTACAACATCCGATCTAGTCGGAGGCCTCTACATAACAAGTTTTACCTCGCCAGACAAAGGCTTTACATTATAACAACCCCGTCAGTCGGAGGCCTATACATTACAAGTTACGTTACCAAAATCACATTCACAACACAAAAAAGAGACATAAAAAATTGTTTGAACATCTACACTCTACTCTTTACATTACTATTTCAATTTATAATTTTTCAACCACAACAAATACTTTTCACCCTTTTACATGTTTTGTAGGACAACACATTATAACGAGGAACTCCCTCTAAGTAGCAAACTATGGCAGGTTAGTGGAATGTCAAGCATCACTAGATACATCAAGGAATCACCTTCAAAACTCAACTCGACTCGATTTTCAAAAGTTCGGCTTCGAATTTCACTTATAACTTTTTCATGTCTCAATTTATTATAACTCGACACTGGGCAATTTTTTGAAAATTCATCTCTCTACCATAGGTCTTTAGTAGAAATTGCTACGGAGGATTTCTCATTCAAGTTTCTTTAGAACTATATCCCATCCCTCTATTCGTGCTAATTTGTTCATAGCTCATCACTCAAGAGATTTCAGTAATTCGATACTGGGGCAAATTTTAATCAAAATTTGCTATGTTCGTACATTCTCGAACTACACAGACTGATTTCTCATGAAACTTGAGATATGCAGGCATCTTAGAAGACAGAGTTTGGCCATAAACCCGTTGACATTTCTTGTCAAGTTGTTGCTCAAAGCATATTTTGGTGGTCGTCCAAAATTGGATTGTGTCAATATTTCTTTGTCCACATCTTCTCTACTCCCCTCCATGGACAAAGAAAGAGGGAAGCTGTTGACACCCAGTTTTGGCTCTCCATATTTAATTAATTAAGCTTCCATAATAATAATAATAACAATAGTTAAGCTATATATATATATATATATATATATATATATATATATGATGAACTTTTACAAGAATATGATAGTAAAATATATATGTTACAAAATTTTGTAGGAATATGAAAAACATTTTTTTTAAATATAGTTTTTTTATCTTATTCAATAAATTAATTTCATAAATATTATTTCTTATAAAAATTTAAAAATATTATATAAATATTACTGCTTACTTTCTCATTTTTTGAATTTACGTCAAATAAATATCGTTCTTAAGGGTTAACTCATTTTTCTAACTAAATATAATTTCTATTGTTACAATAAATGTTTTTCGTACAGTTTTTCAAAAAAATAGGAAGCGTAATTAATTAATGAGTTTCTGAGTCGTACTAATTTAATTTTTAAGAATGATTAATTTTGTCAAATAAGCTAATCTTGCGAAATAATTATTTTAAATTAAATAAATTATGGTTGTTGTAAAATTTAAGAAGAAAAGAACAATATAAAGATGAAGACAAGAATAATATAGGATAAGAGGAATAATATAAGATCACTTTCTTTCTTTCAAGTGTTCACCAAATCTTTAAGTGTATTCAATATTATTCTCAACACCACTATTTATAAGATTACATTGAGGAATACCGTGTCATAAACATTACATTAAACCTTGAGAATTGCTACTCATTAAGGAGGAAATAAACCTAGGAGTTATGGTTATCCATTGGACAATATTATCAACAACATTACCACCAATAAAGTATTAAATTAACCTAAGAGTTATGGTCATCCATTTGACCACATTATCAACAACATTACTACTCATAAAGGAGGGAATTAACCAAGGAGTTATGGTCATCCATTTAACCAACAAAATGATTTACAACACTCTCCCTTGGATGATCATTGATAATATGCCTCGTTAAAACCTTACTAAGAAAAATCCTATTGGAAAAAAATCTTAGTGGAGAACAAAAGAGTACACATATCGTAATACGTTTTTTTGTTGCCTCATTAAAAACCTTGCTAGGAAAACCCATTGAGATAAAACCTATGCCAAGGGAAAAAGAGTGCAACATGTAGTTTACTCTCCCTGTTGCAAACATCATTTAATTTCTTGGAGAAGACACATTCCAATCTTGAACAACAACTTTTCAAATGTTGAGGTTGATAATGTTTTAGTGAAAAAATCTGCTAAATTATCAACTGAGCGAATATGTTGAACATTTATTTCACCTTTCTTCTCAAGATCATGAGTGAAAAAGAATTTTGGTGAAATGTGTTTGTTCTATCTCCTTTAATGTATCCTTCCTTTAGCTGAGCTATACATGCAACATTGTCTTTGTACAATGTAGTTAGAATATCCTTTTTCATAGGAAAACCACACATTTCTTTAATATGTTAAGTCATTGATCTCAACCAAATACACTCCCGACTTGCTTCATGGAGGGATATTATTTCTGCATGATTTGGAGAAGTAGCAGCTAATGTTTTCTTCATTGAACGCCAAGATATAGCTATGCCTACTTATGGAAATAAATAGTGTGTCTGAGATTGAGCTTTATGTGGATCAGACAAATATCCAGCATCTGCATAACCAATCATTTTGGACTTTGATTTATTAGAAAAAAATAATCCCATATCAATGGTTTCTTGAAGATATCTGAATATATATTTGACTCCATTCCAATTTCTCTTTGTTGGGGATGAGCTTAATCTTGCCAGTAAACTTCCTGCAAAATAGATATCTGGTTGAGTATTATTAGCAAGATACATTAGCACCTCAATGACAGTAAGATATGGAGTTTCATCACCAAGAAGCTCTTCATCATTTTCTTGAGATCGAAATGGATCTTTATGTATGTCAAGCGATCTCACAACCATCGGGGTACTCAATGGATGTGATTTATCCATGTAAAATCGCTTTAAAATGATCATTCATTCCAAATTCTTTTGTTAAATATTCAACAACTTTTCAAAGCTCTTTAGGAGTGCCAATGATATTTAAATCATCAACACAACATTATAACAAAATCAGATCCATACCTTTTTATAAAAACACAAGGACAAATAGGGTCATTTTTGTACCCTTCCTTTAGCAAAAATTTGCTAAGACAATTGTACCACATCCGCCCTGATTATTTCAATCCATACAAGGATTTCAGAAGCCTTATCAAACAAGTTTTTTTGTAAATATTAATATGCTTCAGACACATTGAATGCTTCAAGAATTTTCATGAAAATATCGTGCTCCAATGAGCCATATAAATAAGTTGTGACAACATCCATTAGACGCATTTCAAGCTTTTCATGAATTGCCAGATTTATTATATACCTGAAGGTATTGCATCTATCACAAGAGAATATGTCTCCACATAATCAATGCCAGACCTTTGTGAAAAACCTTGTGCCACAAGTTGTGCTTTATATCTTACAACTTCACCTTTTTCATTTCATTTTTGCACAAAAACCCATTTGTACCCCCATTGGATTGACACCTTCAGGTGTTCGGACTATTGGTCCAAAAACTTCACATTTTTCAAGTGAGGTTAATTCTGCTTGAATTTCGTCCTTCCATTTCGGCCAATTATTTTTCTGTTTACATTCATTGACAGATTTTAGTTCAAAATCCACAACTTGTTGCATTATTTCAACAACAACATTATAAGCAAAATGTTGTCCACCACAATATTATTTCAATTTCACATTTTTCTCATTGAGACATAACTTATTGAGATTTCTTCATTCTCATTATTTTTAGTTATTTGGACCTTTTCTGTGGTCTTATCATTTGTTATGTCTCGGAGCTCTTCTTGAGGAATTTCCTCCCTGATATGATCTTCATAATCATTTGTTCCTTTTCTTTTTTGAGGGGTTTTATCCTTTGAACCAATTGGCCTACCACGTTTTAAACTTGGTTTAGACTCATTTTCTTTAAAATTTGTCCTACCGAGACATCAACTCGAACTGGAGCATTTCAGCTGGAATATAAGATTTAGTAACCCTTGGAATGTTAGTAAATGTATCTGGCAGTTGGTTTGCAATATTTTGCAAAGAAGTCATTTTTTTAACCTCTTGCTCACACATTGATTTGTTGGAGGATCTAAATGAGATAGGGTTGAATTCCAATCTATCTCTTTTTTCAACTGCTTATGTTCTCTCCCTAATGTTGGTATACTGATTAATCGAAATGACAATTAGCGAATCTTGCCGTAAATAAATCTCCTGTCATAGGTTCAAAATATTTGATAATAGAAGGAGATTCATACCCAACATACATTCCTAACCTTCTTTGGGGACCCATCTTTGTGCGTAGCAGTGGGGCAATTGGACTGTATACCGCGCACCCAAAAATTCTAAGATAGGAAATATTTGGCTCATAACCAAAAGTCAACTGTTATGAAGAGAATTCATGATAACTAGTTGGCCTTATGTTCACCAATGCTACAGCATGCAAAATAGCATGCCCCCATATTGAAACAGGCAATTTTATCCTCGTTAGCAATGATCTAGCTATCAATTGAAGGCTCTTAATCAAAGACTTTACTAGACCATTTTGAGTATGAACATGAGCAACTGCATGTTCAATTGTTATCCTAGTGGACAAATAGTAATCATTAAAGGCCTGCAATGTAAACTCACCAGCATTATCAAGATGAATTGTCTTTATTGCATAATCTACAAATTGTTCTCTTAATCTTATTATTTGAGCCAACAACCTCGCAAAAGCCATATTGCGAGTTGATAATAAGCACACATGTGATCATCTTGCAGATATATCTGTCAAGACCATATAATATTTAAATGGCCCACATGGAGGGTGAATTGGTCCACATATATCACCTTGTATACGTTTTAGAAATGCAGGGGATTCAATCCCAGCCTCAGATGTTGATGTTTAATAACCAACTTTCCTTGAGAACAAGCAACACAAGAGAATTCCTTTGATTGAAGAATTTTCTAATTCTTCAAACCATGCCCATGTGAATTCTCAATAATTGTGTGCATCGTATTATAACCGGGATGGTCCAATCAGTCATGCCAAATGATAAAATCATTAAGATTAGTAAACCCTTTGTTTACCTTGGCATGTGATTCAACCATACTAATACTTGTATTGTACAACCCAGAAGAAAATGCGGGTAATTTTCATGCACATACTTTTACCCCATTTTTACAGTAGTAATATAAAGGTATTCAACATTTCCTTCATTGCCAGTCTCAACATGATAGCCATTTTGGAGAATAACCTTGAAACTTAATAAGTTTCTTTGAGATTTACTATAGTACAATGCATTTTTAATTGTTAATATTATTTCCCCAAGTATTAATAAGGCCATTCTTCCAGAGCCCTCAATTAATTTTGCACTACCAGTTATTGTATTAACATAAGCCTTTTTTCATAATCAAATTAGAGAAATATTTATTTTCTCTTAAAATAGTGTAAGTTGTAGCACTATCAAGATGACATATATCTCCATTACTCATCTTGAACATTAAGACTGAGGAGTTTTATTAATCTCACAAGAAATGTTGTTCAACCTTGAGACTTCATGCTGATAACGTGTTGTAAAATTTAAGAACAAAAGAACAATATAAAGATGAAGACAAGAAGAATATAGGATAAGAGGAACAATATAAGATAACTTTCTTTCTTTCAAGTGTCCACCAAATCTTCAAGTGTATTCAACATTATTCTTAACACCACTATTTATAGGATTACATTGAGGAATACCAACGGATGTCATAAACATTACATTAAACCTTGAGAATTACTACCCATTAAGGAGGCAATAAACCTAGGAGTTATGGTCACCCATTTGACCATATTATCAACAACATTACTACCAATAATGGATGAAATTAACCTAGGAGTTATGGTCATCCATTTGACCACATTATCAACAACATTACTACTCATAAAGGAGAGAATTAACCAAGGAGTTATGATCATCCATTTAACCACCAAAATGATTTACAACAGTTGTTTAATAAAGAAGAGGGCTACATTTTTAAATGGGTTAATTTAAGCAAACTTGGCAATCCAAGTCTCTCATATTCAACCAATCGCCTCATGCCACGTAGCCGAGCACATGGATTGTGCTTCTTAAGATTTAATCTCAGCCATCTATTTCGATATAAGAGACTTAGATAGATCAAAGGCAAGCACATGGATTATTTTTAAATCTTTATTTTTGTCAATCGTCCGATCAAACGATCAGACGGTCCAAATTAGACCGCAGACTTTTCAATCCTTTTCCCAGAAACTCGTTCCAACGCTGCCATTCTTCACTTTCCAAGATCCCAACATCTTCTTCACTTCTTCCAGAAAATACGACTGCTCCCTCCTTCTTTCCTAGATGCTCATCTCCCATCGCCTCTGCCGAGAACGACTAGGGACCCCAGAAAATGTTAAGTTTCGGCGGTCTCTTGCTTTATGACTCTGTCAATCACTCAACCCCCTTCAAATCAACATGAAAAAGTCAATTCTTAAGAAATTTTCTTCCCCTTCATCATTGTTCCTTTCGTTTGTCTCAGATTTGGCTTTCTAAGAATTCAAATTTTGAATTCTTGAGGCCAATGGTAGCCACAATTTGGCTATAAAAGGAGCCATTTGATTCTGATAAAAATCCATCCAGATATCAGAGAGATTCACCAAGGAACAAAAACTTAACAAAAAGATTTTCGAGTTCAAAATTAGCTCATCTCCTTATCCTTCCATTTTTTAGTTTTGAACTCGAGTTCGAGGAAGTCCATAGTTGGAATCTTGACGTCAAAGCTCTAGTTTGTTGGTCAACACAAGGTAATTTTTTTTCAAATCTTGATGGTTTTAGTTAATACTTTTTTTTACCAATAAAAACTAGTTTCGGTTTTTTTTCTCTTTTGTAAATAGTATGTTTACAGCGTCCTTCTTGCTTCCTATATATGGTATGTCTTTAGTTGTTGTGATTATGTAGTAAGGATGTTGCTGACCTTCATTTAAGAATTGTGATTTTTGAGTTTTTAAAGGCTCACTTCCCGTGCTTAGCTGTGACTTCCCAAAAATTTATGTTATTACTTGAAGAATCTAGCTTTAATGGTTTTCTCTTCGAGCATGATACAATCTTATTTTGAATAGTGCTTCAAAATGATATGAGCCCCTGTTTTCTAGCATAACCTAGACTTCTTGACATCTTGTTCTAATCCTATATTTTTCTTTGTTCAAAATCTTACATTTGTGTTAGCGTAAGTTTCAAACTGAAGCTTATGGCAGATTGTCTTAGGATTTTTCTATGCTTAGAAGAAGGTCTTACCAATTTGTATCTATCTATTTATACATACATATATTTTTCAGTTTTAATATGTTGAAAGTTGTAACCAATATGGGGCTGCTCGTTTTGATCTCTTTCTAGAGTTTATTTTTGTGAAAGCTACAAGGTTGCTATTTGTAAATTGTGGAAATCTACAGCTGCTCATATCGTTAATGTAAACTCGAGTTAGAATCATCTGAGAAAGCATAATACATGTTCATATTGCTGCTTTCGAGTTCAACAACACGATTTCATAAGACGTTTAGCCTGATTTGTGTTGCTCTCTGTTCCTAAGTATCATTCAAGTTTAGGCCGATGTGCTACATCTTAGAAATTTCCTACATTATCTTGTTGTTTCGAGAGTTAGATTTCGCTTAAAGTTTGAGGAGTATCAATTCTTATCTTTTTTTTACTTCTTTAAGTGTAACCAAGCTTTTGTCTAAAAATTCCCTTTTTTAAGTATGGCTGCTGGTTCATTTATACGATGAGATCAATTTCACCTCTTATGTTGATCTTTTGTGGATGGTAGTGTCCTCATAACATACTCTATTCTTGCGAAATGTTGATGCTATGTTTACGGCTTCATTGACATCACTGTAGGATCCTTCTTCTTCTTATAACCTTTTCTCTCTAAAATGACTTCTCTTACTATGAAAAATAGGATTAAAGCATTCTCCTTCAAGTTCTTTTTCTTAATTTTGTTAAAGAACTGTTTAAATATTGTTACTAAAGGCTTATCAATTTCAAGTTTATTCTCATTTTAGAATAATTCTACAATTTTGTCCTTGCTGCCTCATGGTTTATTTTAAGTTTCATATGTCAAACTCAAAATCCATGTGATAATAAGTATGTGCTAGTTATGAGTCTTCAATTGTTTTTCTCGTTAGAATAAAACCACCACGAGCATCTTCAAAATCTTTTTTTAACTAAACTAATCAACTTAAAGGATCTCCCTTTCACAAATGGGTTGTCCCAAATCGCTTAATAGGTCTTTGTTGTTTCATAGAAATCTGACCAGAATATGTCATGAATATTAATTCTCTTTTTAGCAAGACTATTAGTTGCATGATGTCCCTTGTCTTAAAATTAGCTAATTGAATATTTATTGAATTTGTTTTGTACTTGCTACTTTTGTTTTCTCATCAGATTCTTTGCTTACTTATTATTTCCTTAGTATTGTATTAAAATAGGTGCAAGAGTCTTAAAGTTTGAGTATATGATGTAGTTGTATCAAGCCATAAAAGGAGTTAGCACTGGTTTTAAGTTAACTAAGTAAACTTGACTTTGAATTACAGCTTGGTGTCCTTGTTATTTTCCATGTAAATTTAGTCTATTGTTGTGAATTGTGCTTCATTTTTCCATTATTTGATGTTTATGTGATATTTTGTTACTTCGAACCTCAAGAGGGTAGCATGAACGTCCTCTTATATTACTTAGTCTAATTTAACTTAGTTACCTAGTCCAATTTAAACTAGTTACGTTAGTTACCATTACCTTTTTTTTTTTTCTCTTCTCATGTTTCTAATTTGTTGCTTCATTTGGTGCCTTAAGTTTCATGTACAACGGAGGGCTGGAGTTTCTACTTTGGAACTCGTTTTTGGCTCAAAATATTGGGCCAATAACACTTACGGGTCGTTTGGTAGAGTGTATAAAAATAATACCAATAGAGTGTATTAGTAATGCAAGCATTAGTAATGCATGTATCAGTTATACTTGTATTAGTTATGCATAGATTATTTCTTATGCGTTGCTTGGTTTGTTGTATTAAAAATAGTATGCATTGTATAAAAATATTTATTTACAAAAGTATCCTTCACAATTATGGTGGAAAAGATGTAAAAGTACTTTTGAGGGGTAATTGAGTCTTTAACCATATTAATGCATGCATTAAATCCTTTGCATTACTAATACCATAGATTTCTAGGTATTAGTAATACACTCCTCAATACACAATAGAGTATATCACTAAAGCAAGCATTAGTTATACATACAATGAAAACTTGCACCAAACAAGGAATTACTAATACATATAATTAATGCATGCATTATTTTTGCTAATACACTTTACCGAATGACCCCTTAGGATCATTGCAAAATTTGAAGTCTCATAAGTAGGAGTCCAATATTTCTTAGCCCTCCCTTTTACGACTTTGATTATATTGTTTTGATATGTTGACTAACTCTTGTACATATTTACACAACTCTAAGTTGTGATATATTTGATCTCATGCTTCTTTTTTATATAAGTTTACTTGTGTGACACAATATTATTTTTCGAGAATTTAGTGGTTTGCTACAAATCCTTGGAAATACTTTTAGAGCAAATAATACAAAAATATTTCTTGAAAATAGGTTAACTTCTTAAGTTTACTTATCCATATTCTTTTAGGTCTTTTAAGTTAGGAAGAAGGAAATTAACATTCATTTAGGCCTTTCATTTAGGCTTCTTAAGTTAAGGAAAATAAAACTTATAGTTTAGAACTTAAGAAAGGAAAACTTATACTTTAGAATTTCCAAAGGAAGTTTCAAAAAAGGCTAAAATAATATTCATTTAGGCCTTTGAGTAAGAGAAAGAGGAAAACTCATCGATTGGGACTCCCAAATGAATTTGAGATTAGTTTAAAGGCTAAAATAATTACCTTTAAAAATATATAAGGCTAAAATAATCACCTTTAGGAATTAAGGCTAAAGTAATTACCTTTTAGAATTATTTTTAAAGATAATAAGTAGGGAACTATGCCTATATGTTTTTAACAAAATTAATGTAACTATAGAATAGGTCCAAATAGCTAGACCTATTTTATATTACATCACCCCTTTTATTTAAGAAATATATTTTCTATTATCACTTTTCAAATTAATATTGCTAAAATATTTTAATTTCTTAACATGCTACTTCAAGATTTTGGATATGACATGATGTTCAAAAAATACAAGGTACATACATATATATGTCATGCATATAAAGTATAAATTATATATTTTTTTCACAGTTTTCTCTATACATGACCTATTTTTATGTTATATATGCCATATTATTTTTCTCATATCTACTATTCTTTTTACGTATATTATTTACCTTTTTTTTAATTATAAATCCTACACATTAATATATATGTTATTTTTATTACATATGTACCTATCATCATTTTCCCTACATGTAAATAAAATAATAAGTTTCATATTTTCTAAACAACATACATATATACTATACTAGCTAAGATCACAAACTTTATATAATATTTTAACATTTAGTATCACTATTATTTATTTTATTTGTTTATTTTTTTAAAATTCTATTTTACATAGTTTCATTCAAATCATATATCACACATACTATTATATAATCATTTTGACTATTATCTTATTTTATTTTTCTTTACGTCTTAATTCTATATATAAATAAAACGACAAATTTTCATATCCTTTAAACTCAACATTTGTATATTTTGGATAAATTTATATAAGACACATCTATATTTTTCAACATATAAAATTGTCATATATTTTAAGTGAATTTATTTATTTACTTATTTATTTTAGTGTAGGATAAATATACTACTATTTTATAGACATATATATGTCATACCTTGTATTTTACTCTTTTTCTTAAACTAACGAAATTTACTTATCATAAATTTTTAAGCAAATAATTGAATAAATTTTCTTAATTATTTTTCCTAAATTGAGTTTAAGGACTATCTTCGATAGGCACTGAGGGATGCTATTACCTTCCCCTCGAATAACCAAAATCCTTAAAATCTCACCGGTTTTTTGCAAATTAAATAGAGTATACATTTACATATAAAAAAATGGTTTTCTTAATATTTTTCTATAAATTAGGCTGCGACTCGAAAACAAAATAATTTTCAAAAAATCAGAGGGACAACCATGTTATGTTGTGAAATGTTTCAGCTAGTTCGAAATAGGGTGCGACAGCTTGACGACTCTGTTGAGGACCTTACTTAGATTTTAACCGTATAAAACTTAATTTAGGAATAAGATTTGAGATTACTTTTTAATTGTAGCTTAATATTTACTTTACCGAAATGATATATTGCTTTGATTGAAAGGTCGCAAGTAAAATCCAAACTTGTTCCTTATTTGTTTTAAAATACTACTTGTTACTGCTTTTCCTACACTGTCATTTGTGCTTTCTATTGAGTCTTTGGCCGTACCCATACACACACACTTGTTCATGTGAAGGGTGTCTCACACTCCTCCAAAACTTTCTTTCACTTCCTTAGTATCAGAGTTGGTGCAATTAAGATACTACGCCTTCTCACAATTACTCAGTCCCACCCTCAATCATCTAGGAAAAAATCCTACTCTAGAAATAGGTCATGTTGCATAGACTTAGGC
Source organism: Solanum commersonii (assembly GCA_029007595.1). Classification (NCBI taxonomy): domain Eukaryota; kingdom Viridiplantae; phylum Streptophyta; class Magnoliopsida; order Solanales; family Solanaceae; genus Solanum; species Solanum commersonii. The sequence continues at coordinate 648,520 of JAJTWQ010000170.1, forward strand.
AAGACAATATAAGGTATTGTCGTTGCAGTTAGGAAACTACCCACATGTCAATGAGTTTCTTCTTTAATACTTGACGACATACATTTTGTGTGAAATTGATATGAATGATCCAAACTAATTCACGTAACGGATTTGGAGCAGATAAACTTATCATACCATTTATCTTCCTTTGAGATGAATAACAATCAGGACTTGCCAAATATCCAAATGATTGTTTCAGCCCTACAAAATCTACAGAATTGGTGGTAGAACATCCATAGAATACACGAAGCTAAGATTCGAGGGCACTTGGGAGAATTATTGTCACATCTAGGGACACGAGGCAACAAAGTCTACATAACTCAGTTAATGGGGTTCTGGGACCCAAACACAGTGACTTTCAAATTCTCAAATTTTGAGATTACTCCCACGTTGGAGGAGTTCAGTAGTTTTACTGCACTACCAATCAAAGGAAGGTTGCCGATGATCCAATCAAGTCATATCTCCAGGTGATTTTCTAAGTCTCCTAGAATTTCATATCTTTCCGTCTTTAAGACATGTGGACAGCGAAAAGTCAAGATATATTACCTTTTTCAAAGGTTTGGGCGTCTTGAAGGTTATGATGAACATCAACACGAATTTGCATGCACCCGTGGAGGATGGGTGCATTTGAGGCCAAAGGTATTCATGATGGCTTTTTTGGGGATCATGGTCTTCCCCATGTGGTCTCATTCTGTTGACATCAATATATTGCCGATGATTATGAGCATTTTTGACAATCACAAAGATATTCCTTGGTACACATGATTCTCATCGAGGTATTTCGATCATTGACAGTGCACGGGAGGGCATAATTCTTCGAAGGATGCAATATGTTGTTACAGATTTGGGCGATGGAACACTTCTATTGTCGTGATCCACAAATGGATTACTGCATTAACGCTCGTAATATGATTAAAATCCATGAAGATCACCTCCGATATTGGGTGGTCACGCTGACAAGAAGGGAAGAGTGGCACACAATTTTGAACAACTTTACGGGAGCTGCCATCCAATGGAAGTTTTCTTGAATAAGAGGATTGGCATTTGCAAGGACTTAACATTTGTTATTTATCGAGTTGATTGGACTAAGGGGCATTCAACCATATGCACCTCTTCGAGTTATGCGGCAATTTGGAGTTGGCCAAGACATTCCTCTATGGTCGATCATGGGATTATATGAGGATGCTTTCACTTCAGTCTTACTAGTGCGGATATGAAATTTTCATTTCGTATGGGAATGCGTGGTTGATTTAAACATGGGAGAGGAAAGCTGGTGTACACCATATTATTACGCTTGGCGGACTACTGTGAGTCATATGGCTCAACCAAGTGTACGAAGGAGCAGGGGTTTGTAGATAACTAATGGATTGATTGCGTTAGAGAATCAGTGCTTCCTCGCATGGAACTCACTTGTAACACCTACGATTCGAGAGAGGGCACACGGGCATGTTAGAACTTCAAGGTCCCATCCCACAAAATCCAACTGTAGCCCATGGATTGGACCACAGACCGTAGGTGGGTCTGTGGATAGGCCACCAAGAAGTTGTTAAAAGCAAGGACCACGACTAGACCCACAAATCGTTGATGGGTCCACAACTCGTGGATAGGGAGCCATAGGTCAGACCCAAAATCTCTGAAGTTACTGATGAGTATGCAGGATGGACCATTGGTTAGTACATGATTCGTCAGTCTTGAAGTCGTGGGTGGGTTTCAACAGTTAGTGTTAGGGGTAGTTTGGTCTTTTCCTAATTATTTTATCTCTATACTACGTCATTTTTCCTATGTCTAATACCCCTATATAATTGGTTTTAACCCCTAAATTAGTTCATTCAAGTCATTCTATTGAAATTCTAAAAGAATACCAATGTTCTTCCTCTCCACAATATTTCTCTCTCTAGAACTTGAAGAAAAAGAAGATTGAAGCTAGGGTTAAAGGTTAAAGTCTCCATTCCTCAATCATTTAATGGGCTTTGATAGAAAGGTATTATAACTTTTCATCCATGGAATCCTTGCATCCATGGAGCCCCCAAATTCTCCTATTGAAAAGTAGAATTCCCCAATTTGAATTAGGGTTTTCTTCTAAGTTGTGGGTCTTTATATATGTTGACTCAATTGAGTGAATCATGATTGTATATGCATGAATCGAGTGGATTCTATGCTATTATGATGAATTTCCACGTGCCTATGCCTAACCCATGTTTCTAAGTAGAAATTGATGTAAATGGATTTTATGCTATGAAAGGATAAATTATGGTTTTAGATGTATTCTTATAAGATTGATAAGGTACATTATGTATTGCTTTTTGATTGAAGCATATGTGATGAATTATGGTAAGAATGGCTTTGAGAGTAAAGCTTATGCATTAATTGTTGATTGTTGACGTGATTGTTATGGAAGGGATTATTCCCACATGATTTCCTTTATGTATGTATGAATGTGAAAGGCTTTATCACATTGAATGATTCTTGGTTGAAAGGCTTGCTCACCTAAAATGAATCTAAGTTAAAAGACTATGAAATTGATGAGGCTAGAGGATTACCCTTGACCTCCAAATTAAGATAGAATATGAGGCGAGTACCCATATTCCTTAGAATAGAATATGAGGCAAGTACCCATATTTCTTAGATTGAATAAATGGAGACTACCCTTACTCCATGAAGTTTAACAAGAGGCGACTACCCACTTTCCTATTATGTAAGTTAGACAAGGGGCGACTACCCATGATCCTAAGTATGAATTGGGCTAGAGGCGACTACCCATGGTCCCAAAGTAAGAAGGATAAGAGGCGACTACCCATGATCCTTATAGTTAAGAAAGTGGAGACTTCCCATGTCTTTCAAATTAAGCTATAAGGTGTAAAATATAATGATGAATGATTATCTTGGATTGTTGTTGGAATCGCCTTCCATGATGAATACGACTGGAGGCGGTTTCCCAAGTCTTGGCTAAGTATGAATTGAGGTTACTTCAAGAAGTACTCCTCCCGTGATATGATGATCTATTATGTGCATTAATTATGCTTTATACCTTATGTTATCTAATGATTATGTTTATGTTATGTTTATGCAAGTTATCATATTTAGTACATCTCTATACTAACGTATACTCTTGTCTACATTTCTTATCCAAATATAGGGTCCGACAATATCGATTCTCATCCCTGTGGCGAGGATCTTTAGTAGAGGCAAGACTTGAAGATTGGTGAGTCCTTATAGCATTAGAGGATTTTGCCACTATTTTCTTATGTTCTCTTATTTTAGTTCTTGAACATTGTTGCATGGGTTGTGTCCTAAGATCTATTGTTTTAGATGGTTTTTGAGAGAAGTGTATCAGACTTCCGCTTTTGAAATACAAAACTTTGATTGTCTTGAAATGTTTTAAATTTTCATAAATTTCTATTATCTTGACTATGAAAGCTAAGTGTCTTGTATGAGGCCTCTCGGGTCTTGTGCGCCATGTTAAATCTAGGGGGGTACCTATGGGTCGTGACATCACTGCACCCATGTACAATCAAATAGTTCATGGATCCGTCATTTATTTAATCCAGGTGGTTGAGGAAGATGAAGAAGACCGAGAAGAAGACCCAGAGAGCACCTTGAAGAAGATCCAGAAGACGATCCTGAAGAGGACTCTGAAGAAGACTCAGTAGAGGATCCCGATGAGGACCTAGAGGAGGATCTAAAAGAGGACCCAGAAGAAGAGGTGGGGGAAGACCATATGGAAGTTTCTGAAGTGGGTTCTAACATCTATGACCCGAGAGATGGAGGGGTGATAGACATATCACCCTAGCGCGATCATGAAGAGTCTCCAGAGTACCACACATGGCCTTATTATGATGTGGACAATGAGGATGCTCCAACTTGTCCCTAGATTGCCTTTCTTCTTTATACCCTTTCGTAGCTCCCCAAAGTGTCGTGTCAGCTATCCCTCTTGTATGCCTTGTGGTCACCCCTGTACTTTCATTTCTTAGGCCTCTAATTGCCTACCTCATTGTAATACCCAAGACTGCCTTTGATCAATGAAGTTATGTTTGCTCCAAATACAAAAATGTGTTCAAATGGATCGTTTATTATCAAACTAATTGTAACGTAGGCCTACCTCAACCAAAAATAGGTTCTACATTAGGACTCATTTTGAATGTCGCTAAGTTAGCCTATATGTGTGTTACACTTGCATATTTATTACATCTTTCAATATCTCCCAAACTAACATGGTTTTTCTTTTTCTTTCTTTTCTTTTGTTTTTGTTCATGATTTATTCCAAAAAGTACGTCTATTTGTGTCGACTTGCAAAATAGCTGACTCACGATGCAACATTCTATCAAAATGAAAGATGACCAATAGAGACAAGTTAAATGCTACCGCAAACATAATATAACTATTGAGAACCTCGAAGGTTCTCAAAACGTAACATATATTCAAAATGAAAAGAAAATGGCTCACATGGAGCAAGAACTTGAGATCTTGAGGGAAGAATTACATCAAGTGCGAGACTTGGCCAAACTGTCGGTTACCACTCTCCCAACTTTTAAGACGCCTATCTACTTCCCAAAAGCTGAATTTCCTTCCGTCGACTTACCAAATTAGCCAGGACAAACTCAACACGCTCCTTCTCATGGTCGAGTTCCACTAGCTTCTCCAACCGCAGTCAGGACCGTTATTGACCTCTCTAATCGCGACCTTACCATACCTATAATATAGTAGATACTTGGGAAACATGTCGCCGCTCTCTATAAGCCACATGTTCCACCCGTATATACCGATGGACCTCCTACCTTCATAACACCAGCTGTGGTTAATGTCCCGTACGAAGTCGATCAATATGCAGAAATGGAGAAAAATGCTCAGTTGAAAAAGGATGCATCGATAAATGCCAAACTTAATGCCCTTTTCTGCACGTCTTTTAGCTATGTCTTCAAATCTCTGCGTCTGAACTTATTTCCTGAAAACATGAGAAAAAAACATAAGAACTAATACAAAATAGCCCTAAACACACACAACTCTCAAGTCAAATGTATTAACAATACCGTAAACTCACGGTATATCACTACTTATCTCGCCCTTTGCTCCAGAACCTTGGCCAATGGGACAACCCCTTAGGCAATCACAAGGGCACAAGGGTGACTCGCTGGCCCTTTGGGCGATCAAGCATCCCCATCGCCAAAAGGTCCCTCAATGAACAAGGTTTAATCCACTCAATCTTGCTAGCCTAGGCCCTTGCTTGCACCCAAGGCTTCCTCCTTGCTCAATTAAGTTCTTAAACAACCTAGACATCAACTTAAGGTCACACTAGCCCACACGACGAGTCTCTAGTTCAACCTATTATTTTGTGAGTCATTACACTTGTCCTTACTGCCTCGTGGTTTATTTTGAGTTTCATATGCCAGACTCACAATCCATCTGATATTAAATATGTGCTAGTTATGAATCTTCAATTATTTTTCTCATTAGAATAAAACCAACACAAGTATCTTCAAAATATATATATTTTTAAAACTAAACTAATCAACTTAAAGGATTTCCCTTTCACAAATGGTTGGTCCCTAATCACTTAATAGGTGTTTGTTATTTCATAGAAATCTGACCAGAATATGTCACTAATATTAATTCTCTTTCTAGCAAGACTATTAGTTGTATGTTTTCCCTCATCTTAAAATTATCTTATTCAATATTTATTGGATCTGTTTTGTACCTGCTACTTTTGTTTTTATATCAGATTCCTTTCTTATTTATTACTACCTTAATATTATCTTAAAATAGGTGCAAGAGTCTTAAAGTTTGAGTATATGATGTAGTTGTCTCGACCCATTATGGGAGTTAGCACTAGTTTTAAGTTAATTGGGTAAACTTGACTTTGAATTACAACTTGTTGTCCTTGTTATTTGCCATGTAAATTTAGTCTATTCTTGTGAGTTGTGCTTCATTTTCCCATAATTTGATGTTTACATGATATTTTGTTACTTCAAACCTCAAATGCGTAGCATGAATGTCCTCATATATTACCTAGTCCAATTTAACTCAGTTACCTAGTCCAATTTAAACTAGTTACCTTATTTACAATTATGTTTTCTTTTTTGTTTTTCTCTTCTCATGTTTCTAATCTGTTGCTTCTTTATCTCTTATGTTTCATGTACAAACAGAGGGCTGAAGTTTCTACTTTGGAACTTGTTTTTTGCTCAAAATATTGGTTGAACAACATGTAGGATCATTGCAATGCTTGGTGTCACGACCCGAGCCTACACCTTAGATGTGACTGACACTCGAGAACCATTGCTAGTCCTAAGCGAACCCTTATCCTGGCTGACTACAAGCGGAAGACTAACTCAAGAATACAAAGCTTAAAATTGAATAAAATTCATTGAACTCAAATACAAAGCTTTAACTCAAATGATCAACACTGAATATAATAGAACATTCAACTAGCCAAAAATAGGCAACTCAAGTCTTTATTTAAAACATTTAACAAGATAAATGCAACAGATTTTTCAAACACAACTATCTATCTGTGAAGCCTCTAAATGACAAAGATGGAAGTCGAGACAAAACCCACGACATACTGACTAAACTGAAAGTAAATGGAACCCTCCAGAAGCAATGAGGCTCACTATTGCAAACTCAAACTGCAAGTGGTCTCAACGAAGCTTCTGTTGTTGACCCTGAATACCTGTATCTACATCAGAAAAGATGCAGGCCAAATGGCGCCAGTACATGGAATGTACAAGCATGTAAGGAGAATTCTAAAGCATAAACACAAGATTGAACTGATGGAAAAGAAACATACTTACCTCTTCTCAAACTCACTCAACTCAACTCAATCTCCCCTCAAGAATAGGATACTCAACTCAAGGAAACATAGTTCAACTCAACTTAGAGAAATGGGGCTCAACTTAACAATAAGATACTCAACTTTGTGAAACATGGTTCAACTCAATAATAAGATATTCAACTCAGTGAAATAAGGCTCAACTCAATAATAAGATACTCGACCCTGTGAAACATATTTCCACTCAACTCTGGATACTCAACTCAATATAAAGCAATAATAAAAGTGCAATATATGGAAAGCTTCGAAAACAGTAGATAGTAACTCAATGTATTAGAACATAGAATGTAACTTTGTTTGTATGCAAGAATACAAAAAAATCTTTGTTTGTATTTAAAAATACAAAATAAACTCGGTGGCAGATTCTCTAATCAACAATCATCACTAAAAACTATGTGATAATACAATGTCTAGCCCATGTGGCAAAACTGTCCTATACTTTTCTAGGGTATATAACCATTACTAAGTGGATCCACTAGTCTATGCTAAAAAAAATTAAGGAATCATCTAAAAAGTATGACCCTTTCTACCCACGTTGGTTATATGGTTTATAGGGGCTATGAGTTATCTGAACTTTCTCACATGTCAGTGCTCAATACGACTCCCAAAATATACCTAGCTCATATGTTTAAAAAATCGTAACTCTTTCTGTGGTTTGAGATTATTACTAAAAAATCTTTCTCTTAAAAGAGAGGGTACTTAAAATTGCTTAAAAACTCTTTTGGAAATCTAAGTTTCCTCTTGTTTTAAATATGAAAGCATTTACTCTTGGGAATACTTAGTTCCCATATATACATTTTGAAAAATGAACTCAACTCTACTCTCTCTTAAACTCAAATGATCATGTCTTAAAACAAGTTTAGAAAAAAATTGTAATACTTCTCGAAATAGGGTTCATGCCAAATTATGGACGTGAACGACTGTAACATCCCGTATCCAAAAAAGGGGATTTAGTCAAATTATAGAAGTTGTAGATGCCAAGCATGGAGGCTAACCACGGACCGTAGGTGTGGTCCGTTGGTTGGCCACCCTGCCAAAGTTTAGACGTCCAGGACCATGGCTCGACCTATAGACCATAGGTCAAACCACGGTTCGTGATCATGGTCTGTGGTTCTAGGCCCAAATGTCATGTATCTGACAACCATCGATGATCGTGCAAGAATGACCATAGGTCAGTCCATGGTCCGTCGATGGTTGGCCGTAGGTCAGGGTCCTTTTTCCCAAAATCTCTGAATCTATTAACGGTCCACCAGGACGAACTGTAGTTTAGACCATGATCAGTCGACTGGGATCTGTCGATCGTGGGCTAGTAGTTATTTATAGGGGAAGTAGCGTCTTTTCCTAATTAATTAATCCCTATACTATGTAGTTTTGCCTAAGTTTAAAACCCCTATATAAGCATTTTTACACCCAAATTCACCCCATTTAACTCATTCTTCCTAATTCCCAAAAAAACCAAATTACTCTCAAATATTCTCTCACTAAAAATTGAAGAAGAAGAAGAAGAATAATCAACCTAGGGTTTTAAGCTAAGGTTCCAATTCTTCCGTTGAAGGCTAGAATTTGGATTCAAGTTATGATAGTTTTCATCCATGAATCTCTTTAATTCATGGAATCCCCAAATTTCCCTATTTCAAAAGGTAGAATTCCCGAATTAGCTAGGGTTTTCTTCAATTACCATGGTTTTTTTTTTTATTGATCTTAATGATTGAATTATGTTCTAACATGCATGAATTTATGATTTACAGTGTTTTTATGATGTTTCCCTTATGAACCTATGCAAACCCCCATGTTTCCAAATTGTTACCATATGATGTGGGTTGTTGATTATAAAAGGGGAGTTTTATGATCTAAAGCATGAAGTAATAGAATCGCATGAATTTATGATAAAAAATCCCTATCTAATGCTTGAATTCTATATTTGGTGATTGAAAGCAAGCTTTGAACATTGAAAGGGCAAAGTATGAGTTTATGGATGATCTTATGAAAACTATGAAAATGTTGTAAGGGTGCTTTGAGAGTGAAGTGCCAATGTTGTTGTTGTGTTGTTTAAATGATATTCTCATAAACACTTACAACCAAGATGTGAAAGGTTTTCTCACATAGAAAAGATTCTTAGGTTAAAAGGCTATTCTCACCTAATTGAATCAAAGAGTAAGAGCTATGCTAATAAAACTAGCTTGGCTTAGTTGTCCAAGGACAACTTTCCATGAATGATAAAAATAAGTAAGAATTGACTCTTCCGTGGGAGTTATGCTTAGATAGAGTGGATATTGATGTGAGATGGAAGCTCTTCCATTAGTAGAGGCCAAGTTTCTAGAAACAATCTCTTGAGATGGGAGCTCTCTCATTGGTAGAAGCTGGGTTTCTAGTAATAATATCCGTATCTGATAAACTATGTGCCCTCATATGATGATTAGCTAGTGATCCACTTAACCTAGACGTTCATTGTTCTACCTTAGGCAAGTAGAACAAACCTTTTTTGTGTGGGACACACATGGGGATCATGTTATAGCTCACATGGTCTCTATGTCGGTTAAGGCTAATTTTCCCACAACAAGACTTAAAGTGAACTAAGGTTACTCAAGAATTATCTCATATGTGTTCAAAGTTTTAAAGATGATTTAGCTTGCATTGACCACGTTGTTATGACTTGTGTTTTCTAGCTCTCTTATATCATGTTATAATTGGTCAATTGCATGTCATGAAATGAAATGTCACTTCTAAGCATGTTTTAAATGTTTTTATGCATGGCTATTATACATAGTGCATTTTTGTACTAACACATATACTCTTGCCTACATTTTTCGCAAATGTAGGGTCCGACAGTCAAGGTCACCAATTTTGTGACTAAGTGTTGAGTTTGAGATTTCTGAGCTTTGGTGAGTCCTCATGCTTCGAGGACGGATTTTATTGGTTTAGTTTCTTTCTTGTGTTCCCTTTTTGGACATGTATGGGCTAGGCCAAATTTCATTTTATTGTATTAGTTAGCTATGATGAGACATGAGTTTAGACTTCCGGTTTTCTATAAAACTACTTTGGACTTAAAATGTTGTTGTACTCTTTATTTTTCTATTTCTTATGTTATGCAAGATAAGTGGCTTGTATAGAGTCCTCCAGGGTTCTATACGCCATGTTACATCTAAGGGGTAACCTTGGGTCGTGACAAACTTGGTAATCAGAGCACAAGGTTTAGAATGGTCCTAGAATGTCTCATAAGCCACGTTTAGTAAAGTCTTATTCATGAGTGTGAAGAGTGTCACATTTCTGAATGAGAGTCTACAAGATAATTAGGAAACTCCACTTTTTTCATTACTCTAAAGTCGTGCCATAGAGTTTAACTCTATAAAGTCTCTCTCCTAATCCTTATCCTATGCTCTACAAGATATATATATGCAAAGAGCTTATAATAAAAGGAATGTGAGGGAGAACGTGGAACAAGAAGCTCCTCCCCAGGATCCTCCTCAAGCTCCGATCGATCCTTTGGCCGAAAAAGTTACAAATGCGGAGTTTAGATCAAATTTTCAAGTGTTGGCTCAAGCCATGACGGCTTGATAATATCCAAGAAAGCTCTACTCCATTGAAGGAAAAGGATGAAGCTTTAGAAACTCCAAGGAGGCCCATGGTTAGCTATCACCAAAAAGTCCTTTCAACTATGTTTTCAAAAGATCCCCAATTTCTAGGTTTTCAATCAAATTTGTGGGTCTCTTTCTAAAATCGATTCCATTGATCTATAATGGTTAATAATGATTATATATGAATGTTTGTGGATGAATTCATGTAATTGTTATGGTTTTTGAATAAATTTCCATAAGACCCATGATTTCACTTCTTTGTCAAATCTAAACCTTAGTCTGTCTTGAATGATGAATGAATGATGAGAATCTAGTATGTTTTCATGTAATTAAGTATTGAATTGTGATGTTATCCTAAATGATGTATGAATATCACGAAAATAGGGTTGAATCTTGAAGAAAGCCTTGATGGCTATGAATGAATGTTTTCAATAGGTAAGTAGTCTTCTATTGATTTGTTGATCCATTTGAGGTGTAGATGTTTACTTACTATGTATCCTTTGTATGAATGGTTTGACCCACTTATGGTGGAGATGCTTACTTGTTAGTATGAATTGTAGTGTTAAGACAAGGTCCCTCTTCCCTACAACCCTAGATATGACTAATTATGATACATTATGAATATGAATGATATTTTATGAACATGGTATGGTCTATATGTTAAATTGTATGAGGTGCTATTGTGGAAGGACCCTACCCATATAATCCCCTATATGGATATATGATTCTATACATGCCATGAATGACCTACTTGAATGATGAATGCATCCTTGTCTACTGTACGAATGTTAGATAAGTGATTTACCTGGTCTAACATCCTTAAATACAATATATATGAATTGTGCATGAGTTGGCATACTATGTATATGTTATGACCCCTTGACAAGGGAGGTGTCTATAATGTTAATGTTGTTGTTGTTGTGCCATTGTGAGGACAATCATGCACACACTCACTCCATGCATAAATATGAATATGATATGTCTATGGTGTCAATTGAAAGGCCAATTCTCATATGCACCTTTACATACTATTATGCATGAAATGTACATGACTATGAAGATATGACTATGTATGCTAAGATGTGAGTATGAATGTTATGTTATGATTATGGTAGTGTTGATATGTTGAATAAAAGGTAATTCTCATAAACATTATATGAATATGAAATGAATGAGCATTCTCACATGTTGTTGGTTCTATGATGAAAGGCTATTCTCATCTTTGAAACTTTTGAGCTATATGATGAATGATTGGTTGAGTCCCTAATGCATTCCTTATTGAATTAAATTGTAAGTAAAGGCTTAATACTACTTTAAAGGGGAATTGTGCCTGGCACCGAGTGAACATGAAAATGAGATGGAAGCTTTTACGTTTAGCATGTTCGGCTTCCTATATAGGTTCCTTTTACGTTTAGCAAGTCCGGGTTCACAAAATATATATGTTGTCTCATGAGATGGAAACCTTCTACACTTAGCTAGTCCGGGTTTCTAGTACCAATCTCTTTTTCTTAATTATGTTTGCCCACATAGGGTTTAGCTAGTGGATCCACCTAGAAGCTATTATGATGGTTCTACCTTGGCAAGTAGAATACTCTCTTTTCGAAGTGGGAGTAGAATACCAGATTCCATGTAGCTCACATGGTCTATGTTGTTTAAGGCTATTTTTCCCTAAATAATAAGATAATGAATGGAGCATGCACTACTCTATAACTTCTTGGTAACTTTGCTAAGTAGGACTAGGGGTATGGGACTTCACTAATACATTGCAGTAGTAGACTTGGTAGGATGTAGTAGATGGTTCCTTTACATATTGTTATGACATGAATTCATGCATGTATATTGAATGAATGGTTGCTATGTGTGACTTGTCTTTATATTCAAATGGTACACATGATTGGGTCTCTACTTATGACTATTGTTTATAATGAGGTCTAAAGGATAAAGTGCATGACTAAGGTAGCCCTATAGGAGTGCTTAGTGAGGTTAGTATTATGGGATGCTGATCACACATTGCACAAGTGTTCCCTAGGGGTTACTAAAGTAGTGGCTTTACTATGAAATGAGTATGGATGTGATATTGGCTTATGTTGGTATGAACTTATGTTAAGTATGATCATGGTGGCCTAAAGGTGATACTTAGTATAGATAGGACTATGAACCCTATCTATGCATTGCACAAGTAGAACTTAGGGTTACGTAAGTTGTTGTTCTATTATGATGTTATTGGCTTGATATTGACTATGCATGAGTGGTGTGTCCTGAAATAGATGATATGTGCACTATGACTATGATTAGAAACTATGCCTATGGTGATGTTTATTACCCTTTGTTCTTTGATGACCTATATGTGAGTTGTTTATGACTTATGATTCTTCAACTATTTCAAGATGATGTTCAAAAGTGCATAAAGCATGGTTTCAACTAAATGTCCGTTTTAAGCATGTTTTAATGATTTTTATTCATGGCTTTCATACTTAGTACTTTTTGTTCTAACCCCTTCTTCTACATTTTCTACAAAGTGTAGGGTTTGGAGATGTGGTGTCTTGTACATTGAAGATAGGTTTCTAAGGAGCTTGGGAATGAAGACTTGGGGAGTCCTCATAGTTTCGAGGACAAACCCACCTTGTCCACTTATGTCTTTATTTTATGTTTTTAGATTTATGTAAGGGTCGTGTCCCTAAGTTTTTATTAAAAGAGATTTAAGCCTAATGTTATAGATTGTTTGAGACATACTGTCATAGACTCTCTCTTATTTTATAAAGACTTCGATTGTAAAAAAAAGTTTTAAATTTTCCGTTATTTTCATATGCTTTAATGTTCATGATATGCTAAGGGCTTGTATAAGACCTCTAAGAGGTCGAATATGTCGTGTTACGACTAGGGGTGCTCTCGGGTCATGACAAGGCTTTAGGGACATATACAAAGTGTGATAATTGCCGCTAAAAACACATGTTTAGCGGCAATTAAAATTAATTGCCGCTAATTGTCATTTTCGATGTAGTGTACCATCTCTCTCAAATACATCTTAGCATAGTCTTCCGCTGAATAGGAATCCTTGATGGGAATGAAATGAGAGGATTTTTTCATCGGATCAACTACTATCCAATTCGAGTCATGTTGTCATCGAGTACGTGGCAACCCTACAATAAAGTTCATATTAACATCTTCACACTTCCAAGTGGGAATACCAATGTCTTGGGATAAACCTCTCGGTTTCTAATGCTCAACCTTCACTTGTTGATAATTAGGACACTTAGCCACAAATCCCGCTATATCTTTCTTCATCCCCTTCCACCAATAGATTTCTCACAAATCACGGTACATTTTGGTGGCTCCTGGCTGAATAGAATACCGAGAACTATGGGTTTCTACCAAGATTTGTTACCTCAAGTCATCAACATTCAGAACACATAATCGACCTTAATATCTAAGTACCCCATCTCCCCCTTGGGAGAAATCCTCAACGGACTTTTTGAGCACTGCCTCTTTCAATTCTACCAAAATTGGATCAAGATCTTGCTTAGCTTTCACATCCATAACAGAAGAAGATTCTGAACCATTACGGACCTTAACACCACCCTTGGTGGAATCCACTAGTTGAACACCTAATCAAGCCAATCTATGAACATCTCGAACCAACTCTTTCTTTTCTTCATCTATGTGAGCCACACTACCCATAGAAAACCGGCTAAGAGCATCTGCTACCACCTTAACTTTACCGGGGTGATAAAGAACACTCATGTCATAATCCTTCAACAATTCTAGCCATTTTCTTTGGCGAAGATTCAAATACTTTTAACTGAACACATATTGAAAACTCTTATGATCGGTGAACACATCAACATGAACCCCATAAAAGTAATGCCTCCAAATCTTTAAGGCAAAAACAATTGCAACTAATTCAAGGTCATGGGTAGGATAATTCTTCTCATGTACTTTAAGTTGCCTCGAACCATAGGCAATAACTTTACCATTTTTCATAAGAACACATGCCAACCCTAGTCTAGAGGAATCACAATATACCACAAAGCCATCTGTACCTTCCGGTAAGGTCAACATCGAAGCGGAAGTAAGTCTATCTTGCAACTCTTGGAAACTTTTCTCACGAGCTTTCGACCATATGAATTTAGCCTTCTTCTTAGTCAAAGTGTCAAAGGAGAAGCAATGGAGAAAAACCCCTCAACAAACCTTCTATAGTAACTGGCCCAAGAAGTTTCTAATATCGGAAGGAGTAGAGGCCTTGGCCAACTCTTGACCGCATTCATCTTAATAGGATCTAGCTCAATTCCCTTACTTGACACAATATGCCCAAGAAAAGCTACGGACCTTAACCAAAATTCACATTTGCTAAACTTTTCAAAAATTTATTGGTCGTTAAGAATTTTCAACACGATCCTCAAATTACCAAGATGCTCATTCTCACTTCTCGAATAGATCAAAATATCATCAATAAACACAGTTACGAACATATCAAGGTATTGTCTAAACACCTTATTCATCAAAATTATAAATGCCGCTGGAGCATTAGTCAACCCAAACGACATTACCAAAAACTCATAATGATCATACCAAGTTCGAAAACCTGTTTTTAGAATATCATTATCCTTCACCACAATTGGTGATAACCCGCATGAAGATCGATCTTAGAGAAATGATTGGCCCTTTAAAGCTTGTCAAACAAGTCATCTATTCTTGGAAGAGTATAGTTATTCTTATTGGTCACCTTGTATAACTGACGATAATCAATACACATATGAAGGGAACCATCTTTCTTCCTTACGAACAAAATAGGAGCACCCCATGGAAAGATACTCGGCCAGATGAAACCCTTATCCAACAAATCCTTCAATTGATCTTTCAACTCCTTAAGTTCCTCCCGAGCCATTCTATAAGGAGAAATAGAGATAGGTTGCATATCAGGTAGAAGGTCAATACCGAAGTTTATTTCCTTTTTAGGAGGATACCGGGTAAGTCATCTGGGAATACTTTTGGAAATTCATTTACGACGATGACCGACTCAACAGTAGGGGTTTCAGAATCTACATCCCTCGACCTAACTAGATGATAAATGCAACCATTTGAAATCATTTTCTAGCTTTGAGACAAGAGACAAACTGCCCCTTGGGCATAGAATTTCCCCCCTTCCACTCAAGGATAGGCTCATTTGGAAACTGAAAATTTGACGACCCCAGTCCTACAATTTATAGAAGCATAACAAGAAGCAACCAATCTACCCCAAGAATAACATCAAAGTCTAACATGTCAAGCTCTACCAAGTCTACAAGAGTGACTCTATGGGATAAGGAAACGGGACACTTTTTATAGACCTTTTTAGCCACAATAGAATCACTAATAGGAGTAAAGATAAAAAAGGGATCTAATAACACTTTGGGAAGCACATCAAACCTCAAAGCCACATATGGCGTCAGAAAAAATAGAGTAGCACCGAGATCAAGTAAAGATACATATCAAGTTGAAAAACATTTAACATACACGTAACCACATCTGGTGAACCCTCTTGTTCGCCTCGAGTCTGAAGTGCATAGAAATGGTTTTGCTTAGAAGCATTGGAACCCAAACCACTAGGAGTAGCTTGCTTGCCCTCTCTCCCTTTAGCCGCAAGCATGGGGTAGTCCCTCATTTTGTGAACACTCTTCCCACAACCAAAGCAAACATTTGTTCCTGCTAGACAGTTACAATCATGAAGAACCACAACCATTTCCTCCATGAGGTTTAGGGTTAGACATCCTATCCTTGTTAAACGTAGGAGGATCATTGGAGGAACCTTGACCAGAAAACCCTTGTCGAAACTTAGGGCGACCATGTCTATCAGATCTAACATGAGAGAAGTTACCATCACCAGTCTTAGCTCTTTTTACCTCTCTAGACTTTTCTTTGAGTTTCTCTTCTTCAATTTGTTGTGCATGCACTATGATACAAGATATGTCCATGTCACCAAGGAGCATGGCAGTACAGCAACCATTTCGGACATTTTTGACACAAATTTGTTCATCCTTGCCCTAGAATCGGCAACCATTGTTGGAGCATATTTACACAATTTAGTGAACTTTAGAGCATACTCCTTACACTCATACTTCCTTGAAGAAGGTTAATGAACTCAAGCACCTTTACTTCCCTTATTTCAAGGATAAAGAACCTATCAAGAAAAGTAGATTTAAACATTTCCCACTTTAAGAGAACCATTCCTACCGGTCTTTCTTCGTTCCATTGGTTGTACCACACTTGAGCAACACCTTTCAATTAATAAGCGGTCAATACTGCCTTCTCCCTCGAAGTCACTCCCATGATAGCAAGTACCTTATAGCCCTCATCGATAAACTCTTAAGGATCTTCCTCAACTTTGGAGCCTTGAAATTCGAAGGGTTTATCCTCATAAAGTCCCTCAAAATTGAAGTCGTCGTACCCATATTTGGGTTCACAGGGACTACCACCTCTCTATTGGCTTAAGCCGTGATAACAGCAGGGTTAAGGAGATCACATATAGAGAATTGAATATTAGAATGCGGAAGCACATAGAAAAGAAACAAAAAAAAACTAACTAATGATATGGGAAAATCGAAGGAAAGATCCACGAATTTCCAAGGATTAGATGTTCTTATGTCTTGAAAAGATCTAAGTAACAACGTATAGATTTATGGAAGAAACCTAATGCCTTTACTTGAGAAAACGAATCAAAATGATAGATTTGGATCTTGACCGCTTTATGAGTAACTAAAGACAATAATTAGTATGTAGAAACTAATCACCTTCTAAAGAATACCAAAAAGAAACCAAAGATATCACAAGAAGAAGTTACTTTATACCTTAAACTATGAAACTAGTAAAGGTTTAAAGATAAATTCTCAAAGAACAAGTCACAAAGGCTCAAAGAACTCTCTCAAATATTATTAATATCAATCTAAATTTTCTTTTAATGAATGAAAAGGACTCCTATATATAGGAGACGGGGGAAGAACGTCCAAGACCCCTTATAAGAAGCTAAAAGGTTAGCCAAACCCTAGAAAGACAATTACAAGGAATCCTACTCTAGAAAGGAAATAAAGTAACCTAACTAGGAACAAATTTAGTACTTCTAGGAAAGCATTAAATGGTACTTAGGAGACCATAAATAGACTAAGGAAAATATTAATAAACTATATATAAATAAAGAAATAATGTAAATCCCAACTAGGAAAAGAATCTTGACAATCTTGGAAAGTTTGACTAGTCTTCTCTCAAAACTTGGGCAGAAAGCAACTCTTGTTATGGTTGATTCTTGGACTCTTCTTGACCTTATTTGCACGAAATTGGACCTTAAAATTCCTCATCTTGAGCTTGAATTTGGGCCACCAAATAATTGTAGCATTTGGACAATTTCTCTCCCTTGGGCTTGAGCTCTTCTTCCCCAATAAGACACATTTGGATCAGCGATTGAAGCCCATTGAGCTTATCATTGAATTCCTTGGTTTGAGATCTTGTATGGACCTCCTTGGAGTTTCTAAAGCTTTATCCTTGTCCTTCAATGGAGTAGAGCTTCCTTGGATGCTATCATTCCCCTTTTCTTGGAGAGAATTCATCCTCGAATTCAAATCTGCATCAAAATGGGAAAGATCAGAAACATTAAAAGTAGCACTAACTTGGAACTCACCAGGAAGATCAAGTTTATAAGCATTGTCTCCAATCCTTTCAATGACTTTTTATGGCCCACTTTCTCTAGGATCTAATTTGGTCTTTCTTTTGGAAGGAAATATTTCCTTTCTCATATGCACCCAAACCAAGTCACCAGGTTTAAAAACAATATATTTTCTGCCCTTATTCCTTCAAAATGCAACTTCCTTATTCTTCTTTTCAATTGCAAGCCTTGTTTGTTCATGAATTTTCTTCATCATATCAGTGTTCCTCTTACCATCAAGATTAGCAAAATCATTAGTAGGCAAAGGCAATAAATCAAGGGGGGTAAGGGGGTTGAATCCATATACAACTTCAAAAGGAGTCTTACTAGTAGAAGAATGGAAGGTCCTATTATAAGCAAATTCTACAATAGGTAAGTAATCTTCCCAAGAAGTCAACTTTCCTTTCAAAACAGCCCTCAACATGTTCCCTAAAGATCTATTAACCACTTCCGTTTGCCCGTCCATTTGTGAGTGACAAGATGTAGAAAGTAGCAATTTAGTTCCCAACTTTCCCCAAAGAATTCTCCAAAAGTGACTTAAGAACTTGGCATCCCTATCACTAACAATAGTTCTAGGTATTCCATGTAATTTAACCACTTGCTTTACAAACAAGTCAGCCACATGAGATGCATCATTAGTCTTTTTACATGGGATAAAACGAGCCATTTTAGAAAATCTATCTACTACCACAAATATACTATCCTTACCATACTTAGTCCTTGACAGCCCTAATATGAAATCCATAGAAATATCAATCCAAGGGGAATTAGAAACATGTAAAGGAGTATAAAGACCATGCGGCAATGTTCTAGACTTAGCCTGTTTACATTCAAGACAATAAGAACACACTTTTTCAACATCCTTTTTCATGCTAGGCTAATAAAAATGTTTAGAAAATATTTCCAGTGTTTTGGGTACACCAAAATGTCCCATTAGCCCTCCACAATGTGCTTCCCTAACAAATAGTTCACGCAACGAGCAGTTAGGAACACATAATTTATTTTCCTTGAATAGAAATTCATCTTGAAGATTAAATTTCTCAAAAGGACCTAACCTACATTCAGCAAAAATCTCACCAAAATCAGAATCATTAGCATAGAGGAACTTGATTTGGTCAAACCCCAACAACTTTGAAGTAAGAATAGAGATCAAAACATACCTTCTTGAGAGTGCATCAGCAACCATATTCTCCTTTTCTTGTTTGTAAGCAATTACATAAGGAAAAGTTTCAATAAACTCTACCTATTTAGCATGCCTACGACTAAGTTTACCTTGGCTCTTCAAGTATTTTAATGACTCATGATCAGTCTTGACCACGAATTCTTAAGGCCACAAGTAGTGCTACTATGTAGCTAACGCCCTTACCAAGGCATATAGCTCCTTATCATAAGTTGAGTAGTTCAATGTTTCTCCACTTAGCTTTTCACTAAAGTAGGCAATTGACTTGGAGTCTTGCATCAAAACTGCACCTATGCCCTTACCAGAGGCATCACACTCAACTTCAAAAGACTTAGAAAAATCAGGCAATTGCAAAAGAGGAGCAAAACACAATTTATCCTTCAGCAAGTTAAATGCATCATCTTGTTCCTTTCCCCATGTAAAAACTTTATCTTTTTTTAATAACTTCAGTTAAGGAGCAACAATGGTGTGAATGTCTCGCACAAACCTCCTATAAAAACTAGCAAGTTCATGAAAACTCCTAACTTTAGTTACACTATTAGGTTTAGGCCATTCCTTTATTGCCTTGCTTTTCTCATCATCTACTTCAACTCCCTTAGAACTGACCACAAAACCTAAGAAAATCACACGATCCACACAGAAAGTACACTTTTTGAGATTAGCAAATAAGCGCTGATTTCTAAGAACTTCAAAAACTTGTTTTAAGTGCTCTAGGTGTTCATCCAGATTTTGAGAAAAGATCAAGATGTCATCAAAATACACCACAATAAATTTTCCATGAAAATCTTTAAAAACATGATTCATTAGTCTCATAAAAGTGCTTGGTGCATTAGTCAAGCCAAAGGGCATAACTAACCACTCATAAAGTCCATATTTGGTCTTAAAAGCAGTTTTCCATTCATCTCTGGGATTCATACGAATCTGATGGTAACCACTCTTTAGATAAATTTTAGAAAATATTTTGGAACCATACAGTTGGTCCAATATGTCATCAAGACGAGGGATAGGATGGCGATACTTTACCGTTATCTTGTTAATGGCTCGACAATCTACACACATCCTCCATGTTCCATCCTTTTTGCGGACCAATAGGATTAGAACAGAGCATGGGCTCATACTCTCTCGAACAAATCCCTTTTCAAGCAATTCTTCAACTTGCCTTTGTAACTCTTTGGTCTCTTCAGAATTTCTCCTATAGGCAGGCTTATTAAAAAGTTGAGACCCAGACACAAAGTCTATTTGGTGCTCAATCCCTCTCAAAGGTGGCAATCCCTTTGGAGTGTCATCAGGAAAAACATCTTCAAAATTCTGCAAAAGAGAAAAAACACTATTTGGCAAAGAAGGAGTTAGTTGTTCAAAATTAATCAATACTTCTTTGTAAGTAAGTAGTATTATGGGCAACCCCTCTCTCCTAGCATTCAAACACTCTTTGGCTTTTATATAAAGGCTCTCATTTTCTTTTCCCTAGCCTCTTTCCTCTCACCAAAACATTTTATTTTTTTACTCACACCCTCTTTTACCTCTTTACTTAGATCGCTGCCCTCTCTCTCTTTCTCTCGGCCATCTCTATTTTTTTCTATCTCTTGGCCTTTTTCTTTTCCCTCAAGCTCACTTTTTACCTCTCCCTTTTGTTTTCCCATTGTTTCCCTCAATCATTTTTTATCTTCAAACACTTGAGAAGGAGATAATGGTGCAAGAGTATACTTCTTAGCATTATGCAGAAGACTATAGCTATTCCTTCTCCCATGATGAGTAGTATCCCTATCATACTGCCAAGGTTAGCCAAGTAAAACATGACATGCTTGCATTGGAACTACATCACAAAGAATTTCATCTTCATGTCTACCAGCATTGAATGAAATCATACATTGTTTGTTTTCTTTTACTTCTCCACAATCATTCAACCATTGGAGCATATATGGGGTAGAGCGTTTCATGCATGCAATTCCTAGTTTATCTACCAAGTATGAACTCACCACATTTGCACAACTTCCCCCCATCAATAATCATAAAATAAGTCTTCCATTTTATCCCACACCTAGTCTGAAACAAATTCTCTCTGCCCTTCATCAACACTGCCCTTCACTCTCATATTCTCCATTCTCTCTAAGTAGGATGTTTCTTCTACTTGGACATTCATGCATCATATGCCCCCTTCCATGATATTTGTGACATTGAATAGAACTTGAAGGTTTAGAAGATTTAGGATTAAAGGTTTTACCTACCTCCTCAACTTTACCTTTACCTCTATCATCTTGAGGTTTGGAAGGAGCTTTCCCCTCTTGAGTTGACCATGGCTTCTTAGAGATAGTGTTTGGTTGACTTTTCCATGAGTTATTTTGCTGCTTTTTCTCAATTTATTTTTCAACTTTTATAGACAAATCAACTAACTCATCTAAAGTTACAAATTGTTGTATCTCTACTACATTAGCTATTGATGTATTTAAACCATTTAAAAATCTAGCTATTGTAGCCTCTTCTTCCTCCATGCAGTTAGCTTGGATTATAGTAATATCCATGCTTTTGAAGTACTCATCCACCGACATGGAGCCTTGCTTTAAGCGTTGAAGGCGAGATTGTAGATCTCTTTGGAAGTATGATGGAATAAATTGCTTCCTCATTACCCTCTTCATCTCTGCCCACGTAGCAATATGTGGTAGCTCCTCTTGCAATCTGTCCCTAGCAAGCTTTTTCCACCAAGAAGCAGCATAATCAGAAAACTCAACATCAGCAAGTTTAACTTTCTTACCCTCAGAGTAGTTATGGCAATCAAAAATGGCTTCAACTCATCTCTCCCAATCAAGGTACAAGTCTGGATCCCTTATCCCCTTGAAAGATGGCATCTTCATCTTTATACTATTTATATTACCATCTTCTACTCTACCTCTTTGTCCCCTCCTATCTCTTCTTTCTAGATTAAATTCAACATCAAAATCATCATTATCATATTCAGGATTTACAAAAGGGATATGGGGTACAATCCTTCTAACTTGGGGTCTAACATTATTTGGGGGTACAACATCATTCTCCCTCCTAATTGCAACTATGGTGTCATTCTGCTTGATAATCATATCCCTCATCTCTTGAAATTGAAGGGTCCATCTCTCAAATTATTGGTGCATAGCTTGAAGGGTGAAGTTGTTCCTTCCTTTGACCTCGGCTTCTAAACAAACCCTTTCCTCATCACCACCTGAATTAGACATCTAAAAAAATATAAAAAATAAATAAATGATCAAGTATCACATTTTTAATATAGCTTTTACCCTCTTTTAAACTCACCCACACTTGCCTTTTTCCACTCAAAATAACCTTTGAACGAGAATACTTTGTAGATTTATAATTAAACCAAAACGTGTATCAAGTTCATAGTAATAAAGTATGGAATCTTGGGGTACAAAAAGAAAGTAAAGAACTAGTCCTAGAACAAGTAGGATTTAGTTGAAACAAAACACGAATAAAAAGGAACTTATTTTAGAATTATAAGAACAAGAAAAAAAAATTCCTCTTATTCTTAAAGATCTAGAATCCCCTCTTCTTGCTACCTTCTTGCTTGGAAACAAATTAATGCAAAACTTAGAGAGCAAGTAATAAGATTTCTTGAATAGCAAGTAATAAGTTTTCTTCGATACCAAGTAATCAAATTTCTTGGAGGACAAGTAATCAGATTTCTTAGAGAGCAAGTTATAACTTTTTTTTTCTGTTCACGCTACTGTAATTTTTTTTTGTTCACGCTACAGTATTTTTTCACGCTACAATTTTTTTTCTGCTCTAATAGAAGAAGAAATCCCAAGATTTATCAAGAACGGAATATTGATAGAACCGCTCTGATACCACTTGATAGTAGCAAGGTTAAGGAGATCACAAATAGAGAATTGAATATTAGAATGCGGAAACACAAAGAAAAGAAATAAAAAAAACAAACTAAAGATATGGGAAATTTGAAGGAAAGATCCACAAATTTCCAAGGATTAGATGTTCTAAAGTCTTGAAAAGATCCAAGTAACAACGTATAGATTTATGGAAGAAATCTAACACCTTTACTTGAGAAAACGAATCAAAACGATAGATTCGGATCTTGACCGCTTTATGAGTAACTAAAGACAATAATTAGTATGTAGAAACTAATCAACTTCTAAAGAATACCAAAAAGAAACCAAAGATATCACAAGAAGAAGTTACTTTATACCTTAAACTATGAAACTAGTAAAGGTTTAAAGATAAATTCTTAAAGAACAAGTCACAAAGGTTCAAAGAACTCTCTCAAATATTATTAATATAAATCTAAATGTTCTTTTAATGAGTGAAAAGGACTCATATATATTGGAGAAGGGGGAAGAACGTCCAAGACCCCTTATAAGAAGCTAAAAGGTCAGTCAAACCCTAGAAAGACAATTACAAGGAATCCTACTCTAGAAAGGAAATAAAGTAACCTAACTAGGAACAAATTTAGTACTTCTAGGAAAGCATTAAATGGTACTTAGGAGACCATAAATAGACTAAGGAAAATATTAATAAACTATATATAAATAAAAAAATAAGGTAAATCCCAACTAGAAAAAGAATCTTGATAATCTTGGAAAGTTTGACTAATCTTCTCTCAAAACTTGGGAAGAAAGCAATTCTTGTTGTGGCTGATTCTTGGACTCTTCTTGACTTTATTTGCACGAAATTGGACCTTAAAATTCCTTATATTGTTCTTGAATTTGGGCCACCAAATAATTGTAGCATTTGGACAATTCCTCTTCCTTGGGCTTGAGCTCTTCTTCCCCAATAAAACACCTTTGGATCAGCGATTGAAGCCTATTGAGCTTATCATTGAACTCCTTGGTTTGAGATCTTGTTATGGATAAAGGACTCTCATACCTTAGGTGTAGATTCCCATAAAAACCCCATGATAAAGACTCCATCTTCAAGCCCTAGTTAATCTTCTTCTTTGTTCTTCAATGGAGGAGCTTGTAGAGAGAGAAATATTTGAGAGGGAGGGAATTGGGTTTGATTTTGGTTTTTAAATTATAATGGGTTAATGACTTAGTTTAGGGTCATATTAACTATTTATAGGAGTTTATTTAACCACTTAAATGACCCCCTAAGCCCTTAATTAGTTAACTAAGTTAATTACCAAACCCCTTAAGCACTGGGACTGACACTGCTTCACTAATTCGGCCATAACTTTTTACTCTGTATCGGAATTGGGCAAACTAGGTGGCGTTGGAAAGAGGACTCAAAGACCTTTCGTTGGATAGGTATTGGCCAACCTAATTCGTTTTGAGCTATGATATATGACCATTTAAAGTTGACCCTCACTCCTAACTTAAAAGTAAAAACTGTTTTTAGGGGACTGTTTTGAGGGTGTTGGTTCTAAATGATTTCATGACTTAGCTTAATGTCTTGCTAACTTATAAAGGTGATTAATCAACTAGCTAAACAACCCCTTAAGCCCTTTATCAATTAACTAACTTAAGACTAGAAGGCTGGAAATTGGCTGCATTTACGGCCACCCACCCACGGACCGTAGGTGGAGTTACAGCCCGTGTTGTTCTCTCGTCGTTTGGTTCTGAGGCTCCCTCCAAGCCTCCCAAGACTAAGTACCCACCTGCAACCTAGACCTACAGTCCGTAGACCAGTCTACTGGTCGTAGATGGGTCTCGTAGGTCCTGCTGTCTTTTGATAGCTTTTGGGTAGATGTTGGGATCCTCCTCAAGGACCCCTTGTGTGGTCCTTGGGGAAGTCGTACCCGGACGTTTAACCCCTAAACATGGTATTCTACATGTAGGAGTCACTTCTACAAGTTTTCACCCTTAAAAAACACTCCAAACTTCAACGACAAGATCCTTACAACTCAGTAGTTCAAATAACTAGTTTCTGGACGTCATAGTCATTTCTTGACGTTTGACCCCTAAAATCACCAAACAGCTTCAATAGCCTTTTTTCATCATTTAAACAGGTTTCCAACTATAAACCTAACATGTGAGGCTCTAGTTCAACCTACTAGATTTAGTCAAGCCTTAGTTAGGTCTTACTAGTTCGTACGGGGTGTTACAATATGCCCTCCTTGGGAACATTCGTCCCTGAATGACACTTAAAACATCTTAAGGAATCAAAACTCAAACTAGCAGCCCAACAAGCATGTAATCTTCAAAGTGATGTATAACTCAAAAATACACCACACACAATGAGCATCATTTCAAAAGGAAGAACTTTTACTCCAATTCCACATAGTCAATAAAAATGTAAAGAAGTAGGAACTACATCTATCAATCTATATGCATGACATTATCATGTTTAGTTATGTTCAAGGAGGAACTACCTTCTCCTAGTCATAACATACTCATATACCATCATAAAGCTCATATGCAAGTTTCCATGTTCAATAGCCCTCTTTCAAGGAGGAACTTCTCAACTCCTCACTAAGACATGCTCATATCTCATTTTCATGAAGTACAATAGATCACTTATAACCAATGCACTACAACATGAGGGAAACAACTCATACAACTCTTCTTTATTCAAAAACACAAGTTTTTATGGAAATGCATAAACCTCATTAATTCACATAAACATGGGAGGAACTACCTCTTCCACTCTTTAGGCAAGTTTCCACCATATAAGGAGCTAACATTCCATTTCATAAGAACACATTCAAGCATGTTCATTTAATTCACATCATGAAGTCAAGTATGCCATATTTTACACAATGCACACTTAGGAGAGAATCTCCATTTAAAACACACCTCATACAACATGAGAAAATAGGGACTACCTGTACAACTCAATAAGTATGCAACTTAGACATATTTCATTTCATTGGAGGGAATTTCCTTCTCCAACTCTAATCATGCTTATCATATCAACTTATGCCAACTACACCATTACTTCTCAAAAGTATATTTAAACCATTCACCTCATGAATCACATAGGTTTCTTACTCTAATTGCTTATTAACATAAGGAACATGAGACATGAAAATCATTTTATCTCAAAACATGAATTCTCAAGAACATATTTATCATAAGGAAATCATGAGAACACCTAAGTCATACATGACTCTTAAAACATAACATAAGCCCATCTAGGAACTCTTGGTCTCAAGCTAGAATAGGAATGGAACAAAGAGGTGAGGATGTCAGGATTTCAACAAGTCATGCTTTCTAAGCACATCATCCCTTCCTTAGGAGGAAGCCCTCACTACCACCCTCATGAAAACTTTTTCAAGCACTCCTAAAGGCATAATCAAACTCACATTTTACCCTCTTTGCAAAAGTGTATGGTCCTCATCATCTAGAAATGCCACCCTCATATGACACAATAAGTACCAAATCTAAAATAGGAAGAAATTGTGCTCAATTGTCATCTTACTCAAAAGGTGGTAACTAATACACACTCAAGACTCCCATATTCTTCTAACCATCCGAGCCCTATCATTAATAAAAACACACCATGTATGCAACCCATCCATACTAAGAGTCACATCAAGGTCTAACATGCCAAGTTCCACCAAGTCAACAGGAGTTTCTTGGGAACAAGGTAAAGGGACATCTTCCATAAACCCTTTTTACTATCTTTAAACCATTAACCAGGGTAAAACTTGAAAAAGGCTCTATTAATTCATCCAGTGAACTCTAAGCCTCATAGCGTCATAAGGCATCATACACGATAAGGTAATACCGAAACTCAGCATAGCACTTACTATCTCATGGAATTACCAACATATCGGTACCTTTATCCAAAAAGTATTCCAAGTCAACCCTAGTAGCATCCCTTTCTAAGGCCTTCACTAGGATATCACTCAAGGTCTCATATAAGTTTACCACTCCGGTTCTAAGTTGTTCAAACTCACTAAACCATATAAGGTGAGAATCCAAGCAAACCTATTTCATAAACATCAGTGGTAGTCAATGACCTTACCATCTAAGCACATTATCCCTCACTTGGGGTAAGCCTAAACAAACACTTTACAACATTCCTTCTTTCAATTCTAAGGTCAGAGTAAGTCATAACTAAACCTTCACACTCACCACACAAGATGATTCTAAGCCATAGAGTATTACACTTTTAACCTCCTTCAAGGAGTCTACTCACTCAATAACCCTAGGCACCACCTAAGCACTTCTATTCATCAAAATCCAACACATTCTAAACTCATTCGGGCTAAGTTGGGTTATACCAATAACCACCTATTACCATAATTAAACCCATGAATACTAAAATCAACACAAAAGTTCACCATATCCTATTTATCAAGTCACAAAAGAGAAGTATTATTGGAATTAGTCCTACAAGGTTCATCACCTTAGATATCTCATCTATGGACTCTAGAGGATCTTCCTCTTCCTTTGACCCATAGAAATACCGGAATTCAATAAAACATAAAACACATACTGGAACCCTTAAGATCCCTACCACTCACTCTTTGAGACTTAGGGGTAGACTTCCTTTCTTGGTTAAACCTTAGAGGAACTTAGAAGTGTTTTGACCAAGAAACCTTTTTCTTTTTCACTAAAGTTGGATCAAGACAACTCTAGACCATGTCAACCCTTATCATCACTTTTGGTGGGGTCTACCAACCTACTATGCCTAGGTATTATCTAAGCACCCTACTTAAGTGACCATACCTAAGATCAATCTTAAAACACAACAACTAACCCTTTTAAGTTGGCCAATACCTACACTTCTTATTCTTCACCTTAACTAGGTGGTACATGCAACCATCAAAGTCAATCTTAAGACAAAACATAGTCCAAACTTATGGCATAGATTCTTCACCCTTCCACTCTCGGAAAGCTCATGTAGGGACTAGCAATTTAACCATACGGGTTCTACCATCAACTAAACATAACCTCACAATTACCTTGCTAGGTAGGCACACTATCTCCCCCTTAGGAGTAAGCCTACACAAGTTCTTCTAACCAACCTTTCTCCCTCGCCCCTTCTAGCAAGAACCCTTCAAGTGGTCCTACTCTAAAGACCATAAGACAATGAATAAGAAAGAGATCTTATAGATCTATGGCACGACTTAGAGAATGAAGACGTGAAGTTTTCTAACGTCCTATAGCCTCTCGCTCATAGATGCATCACGACTCACACTGATGAACAAGACTCTACTAGACGTGGTTCGAGACATCCTAAGACCATTTCAAAACCTTATGCTCTGATACCAA
The DNA here is from genome assembly GCA_029007595.1 of Solanum commersonii. Lineage (NCBI taxonomy): Eukaryota > Viridiplantae > Streptophyta > Magnoliopsida > Solanales > Solanaceae > Solanum > Solanum commersonii. The sequence goes on from JAJTWQ010000170.1 coordinate 676,949, forward strand.
GTTTTTCACAACCTGAGAGAACCCCATAGTTGTAACATGGCGTATTCGACCTCTCAGAGGTCTTATACAAGCCCTTAGCATATCATGAACATTAAAGCATATGAAACTAGAGAAAAATTTAAACCTTTTCTTTACAATCGAAGTCTTTATAAAATAAGAAAGAGTCTATGACACTATGTCTCAAACCATCTATAACATTAGACTTAAATCTCTTTTAATACAAACTTAGGGACACGACCCTTACATAAATCTAAAAACATAAAGTAAAGACTATAAGTGGACAAGGTGGGTTTATCCTCGAAACTAGGAGGACTCCCCAAGTCTTCATTCCCAAGCTCCTTAGAAACCTATCTTCCATGTACAAGACACCACATCTCCAAACCCTATAATTTGTAGAAAATGTAGATGAAGGGGTTAGCACAAAAAGTACTAAGTATGGGAGCCATGCATCAAAACCATTAAAACATGCTTAAAAGGGACATTTAGTTGAAATCATGCATTATGCACTTTTGAACATCATCTTGAAATAGTTGAAGAATCATAAGTCATAAAAAACTCACATATAGGTCATCAAAGCACAAAGGGTAATAAACATCACCATAGGCATAGTCTCTAATCATAGTTATTGTGCACATATCATCTATTACAAGACACACCACTCATGCATAGTCAATATCAAGCCAATAACATCATAATAGAACAACAACATAAGTAACCCTAACTTCTACTTGTGCAATGCATAGATAAGGTCCATAGTCCTATCTACACTAAGTATCACCTTTAGGCCACCATGATCATACTTAACATAAATTCATACCAACATAAGCCAATATAACATCCATACTCATTTTAAAGTAAAGCCACTACTTTAGTAACCCTTAGGGAACACTTGTGCAATCTGTGATTAGCATCCCATAATACTAACCTCACTAAGCGCTCCTATAGGGCTACCTTAGTCATGCACTTTATCCTTTAGATCTCATTATAAACAATAGTCATAAGTAGAGAACCAATCATGTGTACCATTTGAATATAAAGACAAGTCAGTCATAGCAACCATTCATTCAATAAACATGCATGAATTTATGTCATAACAATATGTAAAGGAACCATCTACCACATCCTACCAAGTCTACTACTGCAATGTATTAGTGAAGTCCCATACCCCTAGTCCTACTTAGCAAAGTTACCAAGAAGTTATAGAGTAGTGCATGCTCCATTCATTATCTTATTATTTAGGGAAAAATAGCCTTAAACAACATAGACCATGTGAGCTACATGGAATCTGGTATTCTACTCCCACTTCGAAAAGAGAGTATTCTACTTGCCAAGGTAGAACCATCATAATAGCTTCTAGGTGGATCCACTAGCTAAACCCTATGTGGGCAAACATAGTTAAGAACAAAGAGATTGGTACTAGAAACCCGGACTAGCTAAGTGTAGAAGGTTTCCATCTCATGAGACAACATATATATTTTGTGAACCCGGACTTGCTAAACGTAAAAGGAACCTATATAGGAAGCCGAACATGCTAAACGTAAAAGCTTCCATCTCATTTTCATGTTCACTCGGTGCCAGGCACAATTCCCCTTTAAAGTAGTATTAAGCCTTTACTTACAATTTAATTCAATAAGGAATGCATTAGGGACTCAACCAATCATTCATCATATTGCTCAAAAGTTTCAAAGATGAGAATAGCCTTTCATCATAGAACCAACATGTGAGAATGTTCATTCATTTCATATTCATATATGAGAATTACCTTTTATTCAACATATCAACACAATCATAATCATAACATAACATTCATACTCATATCCTAGCATATATAGTCATATCTTCATGGTCATGTACATTTCATGCATAATAGTATGTCAAGGTGCATATGAGAATTAGCCTTTCAATTGACACCATAGACATATCATATTCATATTTATGCATGGAGTGAGTGTGTGCATGATTGTCCTCACAATGGCACAACAACAACAACATTAACATTATAGACACCTCCTTTGTCAAGGGGTCATAACATATACATAGTATCCCAACTCATGCATAATTCACATATAGTGCATATAAGGATGTTAGACCATGTAAATCACCTATCTAACATTCATACAGTAGACAAGGATACATTCATCATTCAAGTAGGTCATTCATGGCATGTATAGAATCATATATCCATATAGGGGATTATGTGGGTAGGGTCCTTACACAATAGCACCTCATACAATTTAACATATAGACCATACCATGTTCATAACATATCATTCATATTCATAATGTATCATACTTAGTCATATCTAGGATTGTAGGGAAGAGGGATCTTGTCTTAACACTACAATTCATACTAACAAGTAAGCATCTCCACCATAAGTGGATCAGACCATTCATACAAAGGATACATAGTAATTAAACATCTCCACCTCAAGTGGATCAACAAATCAATAGAAGACTACTTGCCAATTGAAAACATTCATTCATATCCATCAAGGCTTTCTTCAAGATTCAACCCTATTTTCGTGATATTCATACATCATATAGGATAACATCACAATTCAATACTTAATTATGTGAAAACATACTAGATTTTCATCATTCATTCATCATTCAAGACATACTAGGGTTTAGATTTGAGAAAGAAGTGAAATCATGGGTCTTTTGGGAATTTGTTCAAAAACCATAACAATTACATGAATTCATCCACAAACATTCATATATAATCATAATTAACCATTATAGATCAATGGAATCAATTTTAGAAAGAGACCCATGAATTTGATTGAAAACCTAGAAATTGGGGATCTTTGAAAACTTAGTTGAAAGGACTTCTTGGTGATAACTAACCAAGAATAAAGGACTCCCATATCTTAGGTGTATATTCCCATCAAAACCCCATGAGAAAGACTCCATCTTCAAGCCCTAGTTGATCTCCTTTTTTGTTCTTCAATGGAGGAACTTGAAGAGAGAGAAATATTTGAGAGGGAGGGAATTGGGTTTGATTTGGGTCTATAAGTTATAATGGGTTAATGACTTAGTTTAATGTCTTATTAACTATTTATAGGAGTTTATTTAACCACTTAACCGACCCCCTAAGCCCTTAATTAGTTAACTAACTTAGTTCCCAAAACCCCAACTTAAAGCTAAAAGCCACAAAACTAGAAGAATCTACAGACCTCAACCTACGGACCGTCGTTTCATCTACCTTCCGTAGTTTGGATCCGTCGATTGGACCTGGGACTGACAGTGCTTCACTATTTCGGCCATAACTTTTTACTCTGAGATTAGAATTAAGAAAACTCGGTGGCGTTGGAAAGAGGACTTAGAGACCTTTCATTGGATAGTTATTGTCCCACCTAATTCGTTTTGAGATATGATATATGACTATTTAAAGTTGACCCTCACTCCTAACTTAAAACTAAAAACTGTTTTTTGGGACTTTTTTTAGGGTCTTGGTTCTAAATAATTTCATGACATAGCTTAAGGTCTTGCTAACTTATAAATGTGATTAATCAACTAACTAAAAACCCCTTAAGCCCTTAGTCAATTAACTAACTTAAGACTAGAACGCTGGAAATTGGTAGCACCTACAACCACTCACCCACGGACCGTAGGTGGAGTTACGGCCTGTGCTGTGCCCTCGTCGATTGGTTCAGAGGCTCCCTCTAAGCCTCCCAAGACTAAGTCCCCACATGTGACCTACGGTCCATAGACTAGTCTACTGGCCGTAGATGGGTCTCATAGGTCCTGCTGTCTTTTGACTGCTTTTGGGTAGATGTTGGGGTCCTCCTCAAGGACCCCTTGGGGAAGTTGATATGCTCAAATTACACCTCCCTAAGGAATTGTAAGCAATCGTTCTCAAGTAAAGAACCCAACTCGTAGGTTAGGATCAATCCCACGAGGAAACTGGTTTAGACTAAACTTTAACTTACACTTATATTCGTTTAGTCAAAGTACTTCCAAAAACAAGTAACAAAAAGGGGGGATTTGTGAAACAAATTGCAAGAATTCAGTAAGTAATTAGTAAACAAAAGTCAATTTTTGTTATTATGAAAATGAGAAAATTAACTAGGGTACATGTGTTCACCACAAGCTCATAACTTTGTAATCCTAGTAATAGCAATCATTTCCTAGTGTATTACAAGCAAAGTGATAAGTTAGGTATCTCTAAATCCTTGGTCCGGCATCTAGAGAATTTCACCCCGCACCTTGGTCCAGCTACGTATGTATAATTTACTAACCCTTACCTTTACCTCAGATTAGACATCATAATTGATGTTTGGCTTAGTTATTACTTCGCACCAATAGACACGATCCTATTAGATAGTATCACACTAAATCTATGTTGATAATTCTTTTCTTGTTGATTACCTCCTTGGTCCGGCAAGTAGCAACAAGCCGAGTTCTAACGCGTGCACTCGTTAAAAAGACTTTTGAATGAAAGAATTATCAATGCATGCAAAACACTATTCAAGAATTGCTTATTTACTGTTCATACTTTGTTAATCGCTCATGGATCCTACAACCCTAGTTGTGGAGCTTAGTTACCCATAATCATATGAGCATAATTCATTTTTTTAGATGAAAGAATTATGAACTTACATAGTTGAGAAAAATAAACCCAGAAATTCAACTCGAATTTCAAACCAAATCTTCAAAACTAACCTTTGGAAATCAAGAATTGCTAGGGTAGCAAAATTAATTCCCCAGTGACAAAGTAAAACAAAAGTAATAAAATCTAACCCCTAAAAATGAGGTTTACATGCCCTATTTATAGAAAACAAGTCATAAATTAAAAGGGAAACAAATTAAGGAAAGTTTGTTCAGGCACGCGTCTTCATTCCATGAGACTGACTCACGGACAGTCAATGGATCTACGATCCATTAGTCCCTTTTGTCAGCCAAGACTTAGAAAATATTTTAGCCTCTAAAAATTAGCTTCTCTGAAGCAAACGATGGACTTGCAGTATGGACTGTAGATCGATCTACGGTCCATCAATTCCCCTTCATGGCTTTACACTTAGAATCTTCAAAAATCAGGTACTGGAACCCCTGCAGTATCAATCTACGGACCATCAGTGGCCATCGTGGTTCCACACTAGGTCAGATTCCCCTGATTTGCATTGCCTGCTGATCTATGGCCATCACCTATGGAGAGTCAGTGGACCTACGGTCCGTAGATTATCTCCGTAGATGCCTTTTTCTGCATTTCTTTTTGTTGTCTCTTTACTTCCGCGCCTGAACATCTTTCCTGCAAAATATGATAAAAACACATAAAAAACCAATACAAAAAGGCCCTAAACACACACAACTTGTAAGTGAAATGTATTAGAAATATCGTAAAGTCACGGTATATCAACACACTCAACTTAAAATTGTTGTTTGTCCTCAAGTGACGCACTAAGACTCTAAACGACACTTGTATAGAAGCAAGAATTTAAGCACAAGCAATCACATGGCTCTCTATCCCACTCTCTTTTCAGGTACAAAATTTGCTCTCTTAGACTCGACAAGCTAATTCATGCAGATCAAACCATGACAACGATCGACCAACCAACACACATCATACATTGTTTCACTATCACCAAGGTACCAACTTTTCGATAACGTAACTAGTGCCCTTACTTCAAACGAAATCCCTTTTATTTCACACAATGACTTATGAATTTGAGTACAAGGATTCATTCAACACTCACACTCAGAAATAACTTCAAGTACAGTTAGTGCTCAGTACCATAGGCTTGCCCTTATTTTCGCTGCTTAGACTTTCCAAACTAGATTCTAGGATCACTATAAAACTTTCTTGGCTTGTAACGTAGGTTCAGGGTCAGGTGTGGTACATTTGGGTGCTTCTTAGTGACCTTCTTCTCTCCTTGACATTACATTAGGCTTTAAACCTCTTTTTGCCCTATTATTGCCATCCTACCGTTGTACCTTCTTTCCCTTGATTTTCTCTTCAACCATGGATGTGACTTTAGATGTTGTAGCCCTTTTTTTTTTTTTTTTTTTTTTAGTTTTCAACAAGTCACATACTTTCCTCTCTTTTTCAACATCAAACTCTTTTCATACTCATTTTTCTTTCGATTTCCTCTTTCATAGCCACCCTCAACTTTATGGATTTTCCATTGGTTGAGGTGCACAATACCCGATATTGGGTCAGGGCCAAGATTGAAGTGACTTTTTACATTAGCCACCCTCAACTTAGGCTTTTGGCCTAAGTCGAGGTGCACATGTCCAAGAAGGGACTGGGGCCAACATAGTCGATTATGGGAAGGTGAGTTCGGGTTTAGAAAGAAATGGTTTAATTTTAGGCTCAAAGCATTTGGATCAAAGGGAGCATTTATTTCATTTGGTTGGATCCTTCTTTTAGGCAATTTGTGGACTTATCAGAACAAGGAACAAGGGCCTATGATCACTTCCTAACCTCTAGATTGAATTGTTTGAGCAGGACTAACCGGGCAAATTCTAGTTTTGCACAAAAACTGATTGAACAATCAACTATTCTCACACACTCTTGGCGCATAGTTTCATTATCAAAGTACCCAGTTCAAGTTTCAGCTTAAGTCATGCCATCAAGTTGATTCATTATCATGTCATACTCATAGCCAACACATTCAACGTGTCTTAGCCTACCAAGTCTAGGACACATCACAAAATTTGGACAAGTATATTTTTCATAAGCCATCATGCTTCTATACATACAATCCTAACACATGCCAGTTCAATAGAAATTAAACAGTCTCTTGGGGAAAAAGAACACAGGCAAGAAAACCCCAAGAGAGGATTTATGAGTGGGGTTACTCAGACTTTACCCTATCACTCACAATCCATTTACCCCACCCCCAACAAAAATAGATGCGATTGTCCCCAATGCATACAAAAATAGTAAAAGATAATGGATTGGGTGAAGCAAACTTGTGGCGCATAGCACCGAAGAATCATGAACGAACGGGTGTGTTCGATTTCTCAGAGCCCGCTGGAACAATAGTTGGGTGACCCTCAGTAGTGCCGACATCATCCATCATAGCACCATCAGTGGTGCTCACAATAGGCGGGACCTCTACTACTTGGGCAGAACTCGATGCCCCTGCAACACTCTTATGCACCCTCCGCTGGCGCAACTCTTCATCTAAAATCAAAGCCTTCCTAGCCTCCTTCTCCTGCCTACGCTGTCTTTTTTGAGATTTTTCCTCCTCAGTGCAACTAGAACGGTGCCTCTTACATTTGGTATGTGTAGGCGCAGGCTTTTCCTCGGCGGTCCCAGTGAATAAAGCATCCAGCACCGTATCATCAGCCAGTGCAGTAGGTGCAGACTGAAGCTCAACTGTAGGGGTGGAAAGAATGGCATCAATGTCATCCCAAAGACTGGATAACTCAGCTTGAAAAGAGGATAGATCTATGGCCGGGGCTGGTCGCTTGAGGACTCGCAATTCAAAAGCATCAAGACTCTTATTAACGTCCTGGACCTTTCGGTCCATCATGCCCTCCATCCTTCACTCCATTCTGGCCTTGAACTCGGCTATCAACTTTTGCATCCAAGGCTAGATTTGATGCAGCAATGCAGCCATCTGAGCCTCTAATTTATGTACTCTGGCCAACGAGACAACAATATCTCCTAACTGTGGTGTGGACCGAGATGAACTAGGAGCCATACTAGCGGCCTGGGAAGAGGAGGCCGGGACAGTATTAGAGTGATCTGGTATAATGGGGTCACCACCTTGTACCTGCCCCACTATGTCTGTAAGATCTGCGCCTAAGAGAGGTACTTCAACCTGGGGCTCTCTGTGAGGTTCTACCACATTTGCCTCATCTCGGATGAGGCCTATATCCAAAGCCCCGGTAGGGTGGATGAACCTATCACAATGCTAGATCGGCACTCCAAAGTCCCTGCACAATTGGAAAATCAAACATGGAAAGGGGTAAGTAGTGGAGGTCTTGAATGCCCTCTCGTGAATCTCTGCTAGCAGCATTCGGGCAAAGCCAATCTCCACTGCTGCTACTAATACTACAACCTTGACCGATTTGTCCCAAGTGAGTTGGTTGTCAGCCTTTGTAGGCGACACCCTGTTACGCACTAACAACCAGAAGAACTTGGCCGCAAAATTAAATATGGCATTTCGGATACCCAACCGTGATGTGGCTACGCACTCCGCATGCTTATCATCCGCATCAATGTGCTTAGGCAACCATAGTGTAACAGCCTCTCGCTACTCAGTATTCCTCTGGAAATCACCGCTCCGCACGATTTCCCATTTGTAATCAAACTCCGTTGTGCTTAGTGACCAAGAGTGACCTGTGGTAGGCCCATAGAGAAAGCGGCTGATGGTGGCATGTGATATGTCCACCGGACAACCCCGGACCATAGTGGAAGTGAGAAGATCTTGGGCATGGGCTTTTACCTCTTAAAGATCGAGCCACGGAGAGTGGCGGCATAGGAGGCGTAGAATTCCCGTACCATCTCCTCACTATAAGAACCCGGGTCTTGAGCCATCCATTCACACTTGTGAAGGTTAAAAAGTCGGTGGATGCTGGGGACAGTGTGCAAGCTCCCTGTGAGGACTCTGAGCTCCTCTGTAACAATTCGGGCCATCTTCTCTTTGTCATTAATCATCTTGGCATCCCGATAGATTGCCATTGGCCCTCAACATACCATCTGTTTGGCTCACCGGCCACTGGAGTAGGTTTCTCATTCCTTGGTATGGGTATTGACTCTGTGCTAGTGGCCTCATCATATGAGGCTGCCTGTCCGTTCTGGCTAGACCCTATGGCTGACTTGGCATTAGACCCCGAAGCATGGGCAGACTCGGACCCTGAAGCATGGCTGGACTCAGAGCCTGAAGCATGGGTAGACTCGGAGACATACACATACCCAGTAGCTGAACTAGAAGCAACCCCAGTTGGTGACCCGATCAGTGTGTGCTCCTCATCAGATTGGGAGACAGTGACTATGTCGGGAATCACCTTCCGAGGGGTGCCTCTGGTGGCTCAGGGTGCAGTGGGAGATGTCCTTGTTTTGGGAGAAATGTATGCTGGATTTCTTTCTGTGTTTGTGTCCTCATCGATTAACCTGAAGCTAGGAACAACAGATTTTGACTTGCCCTATTTTGAGTAGGTGACTAGCTTCTTGGGTGCCATCGTACTTGTGGAAGCGATATTAGTGTCAAAACTAACCATAAACAAACCAAAAATATTTTAGAACTATAAACGAACAATAACAAAGTCCCATGAAAATTTCAGACAGAGGCTATAGTGGTCATCCACGGAGGAGAATCAATCTACGGTCCAGGGAACCCTTCCGTGGATTAGAGGACCAACAATCTTGGTCGCAGATGGAAACCACGGATGTACAGAATGGACCGTTGTCCACATCCGTGGTTTCACACTTTGTGAAATTTTAGGTGCATCCAACTACGAACCTAATCTACGATCTGTAGATGGGGTATCGTCGATGTGATCTGTGCCAGATTTCAGCCATATTTTATTTTCAAGTCTACATCGTGGACCATTTTCAACAATATCCTAGTCTAACCATGCATTTTAACATTGAATCTTGCTAGTTTGTCATTCTCAGGATTCTGATTATTCATTTTAACAAGTATTTAAGACAAAGTTTGGAACCCTAAGTCGAAACTTATATTTAGACGTATAGTCACATACAACAAGGCAACACAATCACTATCTATCGTTCCAAGGGTATTGTAACTTCCAATTTTATCATGCAATATCATCTAACAATAACCCAAGGTCAAGACCCGACTCCTAACTTTCTATATTCAATCTATGAACCAAAATTCAAAGTGAGGGGAAAGTCTATTACCTTACAAGCAACGTGGAGTGGGGTGATTGCATGATGACTCTAAGTTTTGCAAGACCAAATAATCACCTCTTCGTTACCAACTCAACATTGGACCCTTTTGTGGAATATGGAATGAGTTGTATTAGAAATGGAAAGGAATTTTGGGAATGATGGGAGAATGGAAGGGATGATTTTATGGGAGAGTTATGAAGTGATCTAGGGGACTTGAGGGTGTTTGAAATGGTTGGAGAGTGAATGGAGGGAAGTGGAAATGATTTGAAATTAGGAGAGTTTTAAATAGGGGGGTTCGGGTCGGGTCAGACAGATTTAGGGTTTTGGACCCATAGACCCCGTCTACATTTATAGGTCGATCTACGACCCGTAGATCACTCTTACACTTGGAAAAGTTTAGGGTCTTACCTGGGATCTACGGACACCATCCACGGTCCGTGGATAGAATTACAAACCGCCGATGGGGTCCGTAGACCTCTGCACCAGACCATTTTCTATAGATTTTTCATAGCGTACTTGCACATGTAGCAACCATTAGGCTATTCTTTTTACATTTTCTGGACACTTTTTAGACATGGACCCTATGCTAATTCTAGCCAACACTAAAAAAACTAAAACACCTATCTAAATTGATACAGAGACACAATTAAACAAAGAAAACTACTAAATGGGAAACAGAAACCTATCGTTTGCTAGATTGTACATCTTGGGTTGCCTTCCAAGTAGCACTTGATTTAATGTCACTGCACGACGAAAGTTTCTTGATTACTCAGACTTTATCAAGATTGTAGGCATCAATCACTTCTTGCACACTTTCAGCATTTCCCAGATAGATCTTGATCCTTTGCCCGTTTATCATGAACCTTGTTCCTTCACTATTCTCAAGCTCAACCACTCCATGGGGGAGCACTTTTGTGAGCAAAAATGACCCGGTCCATTTGGACTTGAGTTTGCTTGGAAACAAGCGCAACCTAGAGTTGAATAGAAGCACAAGATCACCAACCACAAATTCTCTCTTTTCAATTCTTTGATCATGATACCGCTTCATCTTCTCTTTGTACAAGGCTGAACTTTCATAAGCTTTTAGGAGAAACTCATCAAGCATATTCAAGTCATTCATTCTTTGATTCGATGCGGGGCCCCAATCCAAATTTAGCTTCTTCATTGCCCACATCGCCTTTTGCTCTAGCTCTACGGTAAATGACAAGACTTCCCATATACAAGTTGGTAAGGAGACATACCTATGGGGGTCTTGTATGCAGTGCGATAGGCCCATAGAGCGTTATCAAGCTTCCTTGACCAATCCGTTCTATTAGCATTCACAGTCTTCGCCAAAATCTATTTGATTTCTCTGTTGGACACTTCAGCTTGCCCACTAGTCTGCGGATGGTAAGGAGTGGCTACATTGTGGCGGACACCATATTTCTCAAGTAGTGCATTGAACAACTTTTTACAAAAGTGAGAACCTCCTTCGCTGATAATCGCCCTCGGTGTTTCGAATCTGGAGAAGATATTCTTTTTCAAGAATGCGGTGACACTTTTACCTTCATTGTTGGGGAGCGCAACTGCTTCCACCCACTTCGATACATAATCAACCGCAACAAGAATATACTTCATCCCATATGAACTCACAAATGGACCCATAAAATGAATGCCCCATACATTAAACAACTTTATCACCAATATAGGATTCATAGGGAGCTCTTGCCTCTTTGAAATCCCTCCTACTCTTTGGCAACGATCACAAGACTTGGTGAAATCATGAGCATCTTGGTGGATGGTAGGCCAGTAGTACCCACACTGCAAAATCTTATGCGCAGTCCGAATACCACTATGATGCCCACCAATAGGTGATGAATGGCATGCTTCAAGTACACTAAACATCTCAACCTCGGGCACACAACGACAAATAATCCCATCAGCACAACTACGATACAAGTAAGGCTCATCCCAAAAGAATTTCTCACATCATGCATAAACTTTCTCCTTTGATGAAAAGACAAGTCCGGGGGCACCAAATCGCTTGCCAAATAATTAGCAAAGTCTGCAAACCATGAAATCAAATCATGAGAAGCAGCCAATACTTGTTCATCTGGAAAAGCATCATTAATTTCAACCCTATCTCTAAGCTTTAGCATAGCTTCTTCCTCTAATCTGGACAAGTGATCGGCAACTTGATTTTTGGTCCCCTTTCTATCTTTTTCCTCTAATCTGGACAAGTGATTGGCAACTTGATTTTTGGTCCCCTTTCTATCTTTTACCACAAAGTCAAACTCTTGCAGCAACAATACCCATCTAATCAATCTTGGTTTTGCATTCTTTTTAGCCATCAAATATCTCAATCCAAATGGTTAGTATGCACTATGACCTTAGTACCAAGCAAGTAGGATCGAAATTTCTCGAATGCAAAAACCACCGCAAGAAGTTCTTGTTCGATCACAGTATAATTTTTCTGGGCCACATTTAGAGCTTTGCTAGCATAGTAAATAGGGTGAAAAATTTTCTGTTTCCTCTGTCCTATTACCACGCCAAGTGCCACTCCACTTGCATCAAATATTACCTCAAACGGTTGTCCCCAATTGGGTGAAATAATGATAGGTGCAGTAACCAACTTCTCCTTTAACTCTTCAAATGCTCTCAGACAAGCCTCATCAAAATCAAACTTATACTCCTATTCTAGCAGTTTGCACAATGGGTGTGCAATATTTGAAAAGTCTTTTATGCATCTCCTATAGAACCCAACATGCCCAAGAAAACTTCTAACACCATTTACAGAAATAAGTGGCGGAAGCTTTTCTATTACCTCAACTTTAGCTCTTTCAACCTCAATACCTTTCACTAAAATTCGATGACCCAACACTATACCTTCTTTAACCATTAAATGACACTTCTCCAAATTCAGCACCAAGTTGTAATCTTCACACCTTTTAAGCAGCCAAATGATCCAGACAATGATCAAAAGAATCACCTACAACTGAAAAATCATCCATGAACACTTCAATAGTGTACTCCACCATATCAGAAAATATCGACATCTTTGCTGGAGCATTGTACAACTAAATGACATCTATTTGAAAACAAAAGTCCCATAAGGGAAAGTGAAGGTGGTCTTCTCTTGGTCTTCTGGAGCTATAGAAATTTGATTGTAGCCCGAATACCCATCAAGAAAACAATACCAACCCTTTCCTACAAGTCTATCCAACATCAGATCCATGAATGGCATAGGAAAATGGTCCTTTTTTGTCCACGCATTCAACTTTTGGTAATCTATACAAACTCTCCATCCAGTCACATGCCTCATTGGAACAAGCTCATTTCTTTCATTTGAAACCACAGTAATACCACCTTTTTTAGGCACACAGTTCACAGGACACACCCAACTACTATCTGCAATGGGATAAATAACTCCAACATCAATCCACTTGATAATCTTCTTTTTAACTACCTCTTGCATATGTGGATTTAATCTTCTTTGGTGCTGATACTGGGCTTATGATATGGTATGAGTTGGATTTTGTGAGAGCAAATACCGGGAGAAATCCCAATAATATCCATAATAGTCCACCCAATGGCTCGGTTGAACCTCTTTAACATAGTCACCAAGCACTCTACATGTCTCGCATTCAAATCTGCCGCAATGATGACTGGCAAAGTATTCTCTTTGCCTAAGTATACATACCTCAAATGCGGTGGTAGAGCCTTAAGCTCCACTTTCAGTGCCTTCACAATAGATGGTCTCGCTGGTGGAGACTCACGATTCTTCATGTCTAATCATACTTCTTTTGTGTTGACCGATATTCACATCTATTGAGTGCAGCTACCAACTCATCGTACTCTTCAATACCATCACTATCGAAATTTATCATAACTGCTGCTAATGCCCCAACACCGAGTCGCTCTTCAATTTGCACTTCTGCTCCATTCTCAACTCTGTAAGTTATAGCAAATACCGTTTGGAGCTCAACACTCTGCTTCATGGACCTACAAATATTGAAAGTTGCTTCTTCATTGTTTAGTCTGAACTTCATCTGTCCCTTTTCCATATCAACCAACGCATGCCCTGTGGCAAGGAATGGTCTCCCTAGGATGATGGGAACCTCAAAATCAACCTCATAGTTAAGAATCACAAAATCCGCTGGAAAAATGAAAGACTCCACTTTCACTAGCACATCATGGAGTACACCAATGGGCCTCTTCACAGTTCGATCGGCCATTAGTAACCGCATTGTAGTGGACTTTGGGTCTCCTAGACCCAACTTCTTGTAAATAGACAATGGTATGAGATTGATGCTAGCACCAAGATTAGACAATGCCTTAGCAAAGTGTAACAATCCGATAGTACATGGAATTGTGAGGGCACCAGGATCCTCCTTTTTTTGCACAAGTGACCATGTAGCAATAACGCTACAATGTTGTAATCTATCATCATCTTCAAAACTCTCAGACCTCTTCTTTGTTACCATATCTTTCATAAACTTTGCATACCCAGGCATTTGCTCCAAAGCTTCTATCAACGAAATGTTGATGGAAAGCTGCTTCAACATAGTAATAAACCTGTGATATTTACCATCTTTAGTCCTCTTTACTAACCTCTGTGGAAAAGGTGGTGGAGGTCTAGGTATAGGGACCACTTTCTGAGATATCTCCGCTTCTTTCTCTATCGCATTCTCAGACTTTTCTCTAACCTCTATCACATCATCTTCTTTTCTAATCTCAACTTCCACCACAGACGGCATATGTGGATCAATGGTTTGCTTACCCCTCGAGTAGTAACTGCCATACAATGGCCATCATTCTTTGGATTTTAGATGGTGTTGCTAGGAAGAGTACTAGGTTGGCGTGGGTTCACTGTAGTAAACAACTGGGTCATCTGCTGCTCTAGATGCTTTATTGACACTCCATGGGCATCAACCTTTTGACCAATACCAGACAAGTCATTTCTCATCTCCTTCACATTCTCATCAGCTGCATCAAACCTTCTCATCATCTTCTGCATCATATCTTTAATATGCGCCATACTTCCTCCAGCTTTCGTAGTACCAGATTCCTAATTTTGAGTGGGAACATAAGGTCCAACTCGATCGTTTCTGTTGCTATAGCTGTTTTAGTTGTAGTTGTTATTGCGATTGAAGTTCCCATCCCAAACATATTGACTCTCTCGATTGTAATTTCCATAGTTTCGACCTTGGTTTCCTTGACCTTGGCGCCAATTTTCCGTGTTGGATCCTTGGGCATTTGGTCAGAAACCCCTCGTCTGATCATTCATAGCATAAGCATCCTTTTCATAGTAACACTCCACTGGTGGTGGAGTTCTAGTCTAGAAGTTCACAACATTTACCTTTTCTGCACCTCCGCTCACATGTTTCAATACCAAACCCAACTCGGTCCTCATCCGAGCCATCTCTTCACAAATCTCATCTGCAGACTGGTTATTTGTAGCATGAACGACAAATGTGTTTCTCCCAGTATCCGACCTCCTAGTGCTCTATGCTTTATTATTGCGAGAGATCTTCTCCAGCTTTTCTGCGATCTGTGCGTATGTGCACTCACCATATGAACCTCCAGCAATAGTATCCAACACTACTTTATTGTTATCATCCTGACCTCGATAGAAATATTCCTTCAATGACTCATCATCAATACGGTGATCCGAAACACCTCTTATGAACAAAGTGAATCTGTCCCATGAGCTACTTACATACTCTCCAGGTAATGCCACAAAATTATTGACCTTATCTTTGTGATTTAGCTTTTTGGACACTGGATAATACCTTGATAAGAACACATCCCTCAGTTGGTTCCATGTATAGATTGAGTTATAAGGAAGCTTAGTGAACCATATAGCAGCATCACCTGTCAGTGATAGAGGGAGCACTCGCAATCCTATGA
Organism: Solanum commersonii; assembly: GCA_029007595.1. Classification (NCBI taxonomy): domain Eukaryota; kingdom Viridiplantae; phylum Streptophyta; class Magnoliopsida; order Solanales; family Solanaceae; genus Solanum; species Solanum commersonii. The sequence continues at coordinate 692,646 of JAJTWQ010000170.1, forward strand.
CATCCATATCTAAGTCTGGTCGAGTTACACATCTCTTGCAGACTACCCTTATCTTCGCTTTGTGAGCATATGGGTCTTTCGATGGCAACCCTGAGAACAAGCTTCTCGTTGTAAGCATCTGTATCAAGCTACTGGTTACCACAAATGTGTGCCTCGGAGGCAAATGAGGTAAGACTAGAGGTCCATCAGAGTTAGCAACATTGGTGTTGCCCCTGTAGTTGTCATACAGTTGTGGGTCTGGTGGACCGTGCACCCTCACTACTCACTACATTTCCCAATTGATTTTTAGCTAGACCCCAATTTTCCACACCAACTACTCTCGGCTGTTGTAACTCAACTGTATCATCAAGATTTACTTCGATAGGATTAACTAGAATTCCTTGATTATTCATTCTTCGCAAAGTTTTGTTCAACTCTGGATCGTAAGGAGTAAGTGGTTCACCTTGGCTCCGTGCCCTTGGCATACACTAGAGTCAGAACCTGAGAGAGACAAAAACAAAAACAAAAAGTAAAATTATGAAATATTTGACTAAAGTTCAATAATGTAGTTAAAATTAATCTAAAAGCCAAATGTCCCCGGCAGCGGCGCCAAAATTTGACACACTCAAATTATACCTCCCTAAAGAAGCATAAGCGATCGTTATCAAGTAAAGAACCCAACTTGTAGGTTGGGGTCGATCCCACGAGGAAACTGGTTTAGAATTAACTTTAACTTACACTTATATTCGTTTAGTCAAAGTATTTCCAGAAACAAGTAATAAAAAGAGCGGATTTGTGAAACAAATTCTAAGAATCCAGTAAGTAATTAGTAAACAAAAGTTAATTTTTGTTGTTATCAAGATGAGAAAATTAACTAGGGTATATGTGTTCACCACAAGCTCATAACTCAGTAATCCTAGTAATAGCAATCCTTTCTTAGTGTATTACATGCAAAGTGATAAGTTAGGTATCTCTAAATCCTTGGTCTGGCATCTAGAGAATTTCACCCCGCACCTTGGTCCAACTACGTATGTATAATTTACTAACCTTTACCTTTACCTCATATTAGACATCATAATCGATGTTTGGCTTAGTTATTACTTTGCACCAATCGATACTTGCCTATTAGATAGTATCACACTAAATCTATGTTGATAATTCTTTTCTTGGTGATTACCTCCTTGTTCTGGCAAGTAGCAACAAGGCGAGTTCTAACGTGTGCACTCAGTTAAAAGACTTTTGAACAAAAGAATTATATTGGCATGAAAAACACTATTCAAGAATTGCTTATTTACTATTCATATTTTGTTAATCGCTCATGGATCCCACAACCCTAGTTGTGGAGTTTAGTTACCCATAATCATATTAACACAATTCATTGTTTTAGATGAAAGAATTATGAACTTACGTAGTTGAGAAAAATAAACCTAGAAATTCAACTAGAATTTCAAAACCAAATCTTCAAAACTAACCTTTGGAAATCAAGAATTGCTAGGGTAGCAAAATTAATTCCCCAGTCACAAAGTAAAACAAAAGTAATAAAATCAAACCCCTAAAAACGAGGTTTACATGCCCTCTTTATTAAAAAAAAGTCCTAAATTAAAAGGGAAACAAATTAAGGAAAGTTTGTTCAGGCACGAGTTTTCATTCCACGAGACTGACTCACGGATTGTAAACGGATCTACGATCCATGAGTCCTTTACGTTAGCCAGGACTTAGAAAATATTTCAGCCTCTAAAAATCAACTTCTCTGAAGCAAACGATGGACTTGCAGTATGGACCGTATATCGATCTACGGTCTATCAAAATCCCTCCGTGACTCTACACTTAGAATCTTCAAAAATCAGGTACTGGAACCCCCGCAGTATCAATCTACGAATCAACAGCACGATACGTAGATCAATCTACGAATTGTCAGTGGCCACCGTGGTTCCACACTTGGTCAGATTTCCCTGATTTGCATTGCCTGCTGATCTATAACCATCACCTACAGAGCGTTAGTGGACCTATGGTCCATAGATCACCTCTGTAGATGCCCTTTTTTGCATTTCTTTCTGTTGTCTCTTTACTTCCGCGCCTAAACATCTTTCTTGCAAAATATGATAAAAAACACATAAAAAACCAATACAAAAAGGCCCTAGACACACACAACTTGTTAGTGAAATGTATTAGAAATACCATAAACTCACGGTATATCAGAAGTCGTACCCGTACGTTTAACCCCTAAACATGGTGTTCTACATGTAGGAGTCACTTCTATAAGTTTTGACCCTTAAAAAACACTCCAAACTTCAACGACAAGACCCTTACAACTCACTAGTTCAAATGACTAGTTTCTGGACGTTATGGTCGTTTCTTGATGTTTGATCCCTAAAATCACCAAACTAACTTCAATAGCCTTTTGCATCATTTAAACAAGTTTCCAACTATAAACCTAACATGTGAGGCTCTAGTTCAACATACTAGATTGAGTCAAGCCTTAGTTAGGTCTTACTAGTTCGTACGGGGTGTTACAAGCCTTTAGCGACATTGGTTCTGTTGGCACTTAAGTAATGTCAGTAAAGGCTTTAGCACTCTTTATTAATGTCAATATTTATTGCCGCTAAAAGTTGTTTTTATTGTACTAGTAAGATTACATGGAGTACCCTTGTCCATAATTTCTGATTGAGGTATCCAATTCACTTCTCAATATTGGAAGTCATTCCAAAAGGGTCTTGGTACAAAAGTTAAACTTAGCACATCTTTTCATCCCCAAACCGATAGGCAAGTGGAGCGTACTATTTAGACTTTGGAGGACATGCTAAGAGCTTGTTTGATTGATTTTAAAGGTAATTGGGATGACCATTTACCATTAATTGAGTTTGCTTATAATAACAGTTATCACTCGAGTATTGATATGGCTCGATTTGAGGTTCTTTATGGTAGGAGGTGTAGATCTCCTATAGGATGGTTTGTGATGGGTGAAGTTGCTCTCATAGGTTCCAAATTGGTACATGAGGCCATTGAGAATACTCGGCTTAATAAAGAGAGGTTGAGAATGGCCCAAAGTCGACAAAAGTCTTATGTCGATGCTAGAAGAAGGGATCTTGAATTTGAGGTTTATGATTGGGTTTATGTGAAAATATTGCCAAAGAAGGTGTAATGAAGTTTGGGAAGAAAGGGAAACTTAGTCCCCGTTTTGTAGGCCCGTACAAAATTTTGAGACGTGTTGGTAAGGTTGCATATGAGCTTGATTTTCCAAATGAGTTGGCATCGGTGCATCCAGTTTTTCATGTCTCTATGTCCAAGAAATGTATTGGGGATCCAACATCCATAGTTTCCTTAGAGGGTTTGGAGATCAAAGAGAATCTTGTTTATGAAGAGGTTTTGGTTGAGATTTTAGACCGACAAGTCAAAAAGTTGAGAAATAAGAAAGTTGCTTCCGTAAAAGTGCTATGGAGGAATCATTTAGTTGAGGGTGCTACTTGGGAGGCTGAGGTCGATATGATGTCCCAATATACTCATCTCTTTCCTTCTACTCCTATCCTGGCTTGAGGTAATGAGTTCCTCTTGGTTTGTTCAATGTTTTGGGAGTCATGTGTGATTTATGTGTTTCCATGATTTTCTTATGATTATGCATGTTCATGAAAAAGCTTTAGTTTTCTAAGAAATGACCTATATGATTTAATTTCCTCATGTTGTTGTGCATTGAGTATAAGTTGCCTATAGACTTCATAATATGATTGTTGAATATGTATTAGATATGTTTTTCGTGAAGGAATTGCATAAATGCTCCATGAGATTGTGTTGAACATGCTTTTAGCTTGGAGAAGGTAATTCCTCGTTGAATATGAGAAATCTAAAATTTTCATGCATATTGGGTTGTTAGATGTAGTTCCTACTTCCATATGATACATTAAGTATGTTTAGCTTAGAATTGATGTTTCCTCCTTGATTATGTGCATTTGATGAGTTACATGCATGATGGGTTGCTAGTCTTGAGCCTTTTACGATTTAGACATACCTAGAATCTCATTCAAGGACGAATGGTCCCAAGGGGGAGATATTGTAACACCCTGTATCAGAAAAGGGAATTTAGTCAAATTAAAGAAGTTGCAGGTGCAAGCTACAGAGGCCAACCAAGGATCGTAGATGTGTTCCATGGGTTTGCCCCCATGCCAAAGTTTAGAGGTTCAGGACCACGACTTGACCTACGAAACGTTGGTCAGACCACGGTCCATGGTCAGGGTCCGTGGTTCAAGGCCCAAATGTGATGTCTCTGACCACCATCGATAGTTGTGCATGATGGATCATAGGTCAGTCCATGGTTTGTCAATTTGTGGCCGTAGGTCAATTTCCTTTTGCCTAAAATATCTGAATCTATTGACGGTCCACCAAGACGGACCGTAGGTCAGACCACGATACATCAACTGGGGTCCATCGGTCTTGGGCTAGAAGTTATTTTTAGGTGCAGTTGGGCCTTTTCCTAATTAATTAATCCCAATACTATGTCGTTTTGCCTAAGTTTAAAACCCCTATATAAGATTTTTTACCCCAAATTCACCCTATTTAATTCATTCTTCCAAATTCCCAAAAGAAAACTAAATTACTCTCAAATATTCTCTCTAGAACTTGAAGAAGAAGAAGATTCAACCTAGGGTTTCAAGCTAAGGTTCCAATTCTTCCATTGAAGGCTAGAATTTGGATACAAGGTATGGTAGTTTTCATCAATAAATCTCTTTCATTCATGGAGTCCCCAAATTTCTCTATTTCAAAAGGTAGAATTCCCCAATTAGCTAAGGTTTTATTCAATTACCATGGGTTCTTTTGATTATTGATCTTAATATTGAATTATGTTATAATATGCATGAATTGATGACAATGCTTTTATGATGTTTCCCCCATGAACCCATGCAAATCCCCATGTTTCCAAATTGTGATCATATGATATGGGTTGTTGATTATATTATGAAAGAGGAGTTTATGATATAAAACATGAAGAAATAGAATCGCATGAATTTATGATAAAAAATCCCTATCTAATGCTTGAATTCTAGATTTGGTGATTGAAAGCAAGCTTTGAACATTGAAAGGGCGAAGTATGAGTTTATGCATGATCTCATGAAAACTATGAAAATGTTTTAAGGATGCTTTGAGAGTGAAGTGCCAATGTTGTTGTTGTTGTTGTGTTGTTGAAAGGATATTCTCATAAACACTTATAACCAAGATGTGAAAGGTTTTCTCGCATTGAAAGGATTCTTAGGTTGAAAGGCTATTCTCACTTAATTGAATCAAAGAGTAAGAGCTATCCTAATAAAACTAGCTTGGCTTGGTTGTCCAAGGACACCTTTCCATGAATAGTAAGAATTGACTATTCCATGGGAATTATTCTTAGCACCAAGTTTTTATTGATGTGAGATGAAAGCTCTCCCGTTAGTAGAGGCCGAGTTTCTAGAAGCAATCTCTTGATATGGAAGCTCTCCGGTTAGTAGAGGCCAGGTTTCTAGTAACAATCTCCTTATCCCATGAACTATGTTCCCTCATAGAGGACCCACTTAAGCTAGAAGTTCATGGTTCTACCTTAGGCAAGTAGAACAACCCTTTTTGGTGTGGGAGACATAGGGGTATCATGTTATATCTTACATGGTATCTATGTTGGTTAAGGCTAATTTCCCACAACAAGACTAAAAGTGAACTACGGTTACTCAAGGAGTATCTCATATGTGTTCAATGTTTTAAACATGATTTAGCTTGCATTGACCATGATGTTATTACTTATGTTTTCTAACTCTCTTATATCATGTTTTAATTGGTCAATTGCATGTCATGAAATGAGATGTCCTTTCTTAGCATGTTTTGAATGTTTTTATGCATAGCTATCATACTTGGTGCATTTTCTTACTAACGCATACACTTGCCTACATTTTCCCCAAATGTAAGGTCCAACAGTCAGGGTCACCAGTTTTGTGGCTAAGTGTTGAGTTCGACATTTCCAAGCTTTTGTGAGTCCTCATGTTTAGAGGACATAGTTTATTGTTTTAGTTTATTTCTTGTATTCCCTGTTTCGACATGATGTATAGGCTAGGCCCAATTTCATTCTATTGTATTAGATGGTTATGATGAGACATGAGCTTAGACTTCCGCTTTTCTACAAAATTGTTTTGGACTTAAAATTTTGTTGTACTCTTTATTGCTCTATTTCTTATGTTATGAAAGCTAAGTGGCTTGTATGGATTCTTTCGGGGTCCATACACCATGTTACATCTAGAGGGTACCCCTGGGTCATGACAACGACTCAATTGATGGTTTTCAATAACCATACATAGAACTCAATACTAGTAACTCAACAACTTCAAAACTCAAGAACTGCAATGATACTACACATTTCAAGAATGTTCAACTCATAAGGTTCATGCAAAATTATGAACATGAATAACTCAACTCAAGGACTTCATGATACTACTCATCACAAAAATGCTCAACTTATAAGGTTCATGCGGATTATGGGCATGAACAACTCAACTCAAGGAATTCATGGGTAATATATAATATTCCCATGATTAGGAATATAATCTCAAAAGGGTTAGGAACTCAATACTCAAGACTTAGAACTTGAAGATACTACTCCTCTCAAAGATGCTCAATTTATGGAGTTCATGTGGATTTTATGGGTATGAATGACTCGACTCGAGGGTCTACATAACAATATGGAACTAATGTATATGATTCTTCTCAATCACATGCTTACTTCCTCAAAACTTAGCTCAAATCGATAGTTAATCTCAAAGGATTCACAATTGAACTCAAAAACTTTTTTCAACTCTACTCTTAACTCTTTCATGAATTTGAATTATGAATGCAAGAGTTATGATTCATGATATGAACGATCTCGTGATGATAAAGTAAAACTCATGAATACATTCTCATATTCACTTGCTTGAGTCTTGAAATAAGTTATTTGAAATTGTAGAAGACTCCTCAAAAAGACTCAAAAGGGACTTTCTCAAAATATTCGAAAGAACTCTCAAGATTTAACTCTTAACTCTACCTTGAATTTGAATTATGAATCCAAGGTTATGATTCATGTTATGAATGATTTCTAGGTGTTTAGAAGTAGTTTAAAGTGATTAAAGGGGAGTAAAGGCATCCTTTGAAAGAACAAAGATTGACTAAACAACGGAGAATGGGTAGGGGCAGAGGACCTTGGTGCATTGAGTGGCGCATGGCGCCAGCCCATGAACTAAAGACTCTCTCTGCTGGAGCAATGGTGGGGAAGTGCGCCAGCTCATTCCCAGAATCCCGATAAATTTCTTTGCTCGTTTGCTCACCCTAGTTCACCTAGATTCAAATGGTTTCTTCCCCACTCACTTGGATTCGATTACTCAATAGAAGTACACACTAATCTACTCAATACAACCCTCAAACACTCACTTTTACCTCAAGAATTCATCGAAACCCCAACAAAACAAGATATAGAATGAAACTTCAAGAACACTTATTAAGAACTCATCAAGAACTCAATATATCCAAACTTATGGATGAAATTCATAAAAGAAACTCATGATTGGCGTGTGGGTGAACAAACCCAACACTATGACAACTTACATACCATAAAGAACTAGGTTCTTGGCAAAATCTTGAATTTCTTGAATGAACTCTTTGATCCTTTCCTCTTTTCTCCTCTTTTCTCTTCTTTTCTCTTCTTGAACTCTCAAATAAAAACCAAATTGTATATTAGGATTATAAAACCAAACATAATCAGTTTAGACCCCTAAAACCTTACTAAAAACAAATTACATCTGATTGGGTAAGGAAAAGACCGAAATAACTCTCACTATTTTTGGTTAACTTTCCTTAACTGGACAACCTGACTTCAAAAGAGTATATATCACTCATCAAAACTCTAAACATAGCAAAATTGGTGGCGTTGGAAAGATAATTCAATGACTTTTCATTTGATATCTTATGGGCCACCTAACTTATCATGTACTGAAAGTTATGATCGTTTGAAGTTGACCCAAAACTTAAAGGAACTTAGGAATGACTTGAATGAACTCTCATTAGTTCTTTTTGGAACTTGAGGTGCTATATCTAGTGACCTTAATTGTAACATCCCGTAGTTTAGTAGGCAAACTAGGGTTAGGTTTGAGGGCTACAAGTCAAGACTAAAGGGCATGAGCCAAGGCAAAGGGGCAAGGGCCAATGCAAGAGCCAAGGCTGCCCCAAGCTGCCAAGGCACTGCCCATGACCACGAGAGCCTTCCCAGCTCGTGGTGCCACAGATGGTGGTGAGGCAGTAGCTCACCAAGGATGCCCCAATGTTTACTCACCTTCACGAGCCACTTCACAGCCAGTGGTGGAGACCACGACTCGTGGGAAGGCTCGTGGTCATGCCTTCACTTCCTGGTGGCCAAGCCAACGTGGCCAAGTTACTGTTCCAAGGAACACAAACAAGACCACGGCCAGTGGTGAGGACCACGGCTCGTAGTGCGTCTCATGAGGCCGAGAAGTAGGTGTCCAAGTGAGGGCTAAAATGAGAAATTCTAGTTTAAGTTAGATTAAAGTGAAGTTGTTTTGGGTAAGTCTAGGGTCACTATATAAGTCATTTTAAGTCAAAACTCACCGAAATTAATTCATATTTTCCAAACACCCATATAATTTCCAAAAGTTCATCCTTTCAAAAATTCTCTCTCTAGAAAACTCAACGAAGAAGAAGAAGAGGAAGAGGAAGAGGAAGAAGAAGAAGAAGAAGAAGAGGAAGAAGAAGAAGAGGAAGAGGAAGAGGAAGAGGAAGAGGAAGAGGAAGAGGAAGAAGAAGAAGAAGAGGAAGAGGAAGAGGAAGAGGAAAAGGACGAGGAGGAGGATGAGGAGGAGGAGGAGGAGGAGGAGAGGAGGAGGACGAGGATGAGGAGGAGGAGGAGGAGGAGGAGGAGGAGGAAGAGAAGAAGACGAAGAAGAAGAAGCTACAAATTAAATCTCTAAAATTCTTCAAAACTATGAAAAACTACAGAGAAAAGTGTTGTAAAACTAAGTTAGCCATTACCAGCATAAGTCATGATACAAAAATAATTGTTCAAAATCTAATTTATAGTCACCAAAAATAAGCCACAAAGGACCGATTGGCGAAGTAAGTCGGGTTCCCCAAACCACTCCGTGAACCACCCATTGATCTCTTCCATCACATTTTTGCCTTAGCACTCAACATCCTTAAGTTTTGTAACTTTGGGTGATCTCTTTTTGCATCGCAAAACTACTCGGCGATTCAGTGAATGCTCCTTTTTGTCGTCGACTTGGTTTCTTCCCTCAGGGCTGGCACTCGGGAACTTTAGGTGGTCAAGCTAGCCACTCAGTGATTTGTCAAGTGCTCTTGGCGATCACCATGCTTAACTTTCTTCATTTCTTCAGTTCGTTTTGTTCCTTTTTGCCTGTTAGTATCTTGCTTTGTTCCTCAATCCATGTACCTAAAAATCAAGGCTTTAACATCAGTTTATGGGACAAATTAAGCATTTGAGGACACTAAGTATATATAAGCAAAGCCCCAAATAAGTCCAAATCTCGGACTCATCAATTTCTTATCTTGTCATCTCCCCCTTAGGTCTGAAGCTGACACTTGAAAGATATGGACCTATTCCATAATCTGTAAACTGATCTACCTCCTCTTTTTACTCTAAACACGAGAAGTTTATCTCGCGACTATCGAACTCTCCATAAGTAGGTACTAAGATCTCTTTCTAAAGTGTTTCTCTCAACGTCTTCTGATTACATACCCTCTCGGTACACCTCTTAATGCTCTTGTTACTCTTATGACTTAGCCACACCTCATTGTCCTTATCTAATGGTTAGGGTCTCTCACTTGTACCACTCATATTTATTGCAGCTAATCATCTCAATTCCTCACCTACTCTATGTCAAGTCTTTTAGATCAAATCTCAACTCTATCATCACCCTCATGTTTCCATTCATTTAATCATGCCACTCATCTAGTTCAAGATTAATGTTTATTACTAAACTGATTATCAATATGATTGCTCGCCTGCTATACTAATTAACCACTTTTATGCACAAATTTTAGAAGCACTCGTCCATTAAGACCTTATGACAAGTAGTAAATCCTTACCTCTCGGTCTCCACACTCACAAATTACCATCACATTCCACTTCACAACTTAAGTACTACTTACTCACTTATTGTGCATTATCTCTCAAATAGCTTTATCATCTTCTGAATACCATAGGGCTCTCCTTTCAAAATTCATAAGCCTAGCTTGGGTCTATCACTTCATGAGTACTGTGCTATTTGATTCCAAACCTATATTTAGTGTCCTCTGACACGCCGACACATCGACATCAACTCTATTCTGGTTAACAATGGACTTTAACTTATCTTGACTAGTAGCTATTCTTCTTCCTTCTATCAAGAACTCTATAAAACCTTATTATTCCTTATTTTACTCATAAACGAACTCATCACTTATAACTGACCGGTGCATGATTGCAATAACATAATCTGTCCCATCACTATTCCTTTCCTTAGATTACTGAACGTCTACATACTTTCCACTAACTCGAGGCTTTTTCACTACTACTGTTTATGATCTCGTAACTCATGCTACTCTTTTCGGGCGAAAATAATACCCATGCTCTAAACATACTCCCTCATAAGGATCTCAGCTGAAACAAGGATCAGGGGAGAGAGTACATCTCACTTTTAGCTCAGGTGCACGATTCATATGAATATGAGTACATTCCTTTTGAAACTCAACACTTAACTCATTCATGGGCTTCCCTCAAGCCCCTTTGGAGTCACATGACTTCCTCCAGATTTCTCCTAAGAACAACTCATCAATAAAGGACTGACTTTTCTTTTCAACCACCTCTAGTATAACAGGTAGTCGAATGATTATGAGAAATGCACGTGTATGAATAAATCTATATGGCAACGCTCTATTACAATATTAAGAGTATGAAAGAAGGGAAACTTTTCCTAAATGTTTGTAGTCCCTCATTTATAGAAGTGGGTCCCTCACAACCATAAACAAGACCATATTGACACGAATTCATAGACACCATAGGACACTTGAACTCTGTGCTCTGATACAGAATTTGTCACAATCCGAGCCTACACCCTAGACGTGGCTGACAATCGAGAACCATTGCTGGTCCCAAGCGAACCCTCATTCTAGCTGACTACAAGCGAAAGACTAACTCAAGCATATAAAGTTTAAAACTGAATCAACCTCTTGCCCACGCTCATAGAAATGTCCTATACTATCATGACCCAAAATGGACGTGATGGCACTCGTCTTTTCCCACAAAGACAAGTCAGCCTAAACCTCAACAATTACATTGAAGTGAGGAAATAAATTATAAATAAAAGTCTAATACTTTAATATAACACGAAAATTCATAATCGACTTAAATATACCTCTAAAACCTGGTTGTCACGTGCACAAACCTCTAATGTATTACACTAGAATTGATAGAAAACATAAGTCTCAATTGATTTTGTCTCTAAAATAGAACAACATCATAAATTGGAGTAAGAAGGCCTGCTGAAATGACAAATAACTACCTCACAAATCTCCACAGGAAGCCTCAGACAAGGAGAGAATAGAAAGTATCACCAAGGTTCAGGCTAGTAACCTACAAAAATGTAGAAGCAAGGAGTGAGCACCAAACCACACGCTACTCAGCAAGTAACCTTCTAAACACAAGATAAGGGAATAGAATATAGGTACTCCTTACACCCCAACTGAACCTCCACAACTACAAACTGCATAAAACCAGCCAAACCTAATAGTTCACAATTTACATAGCGCACAACTCAACATCAACACTCTAACAATTACATATCCTCAACAACAAGCTCAATATTCATCAATGACAACCTCCAAAACTACAACCTGCATAAAGCCAGCCCAATCTAAAAGTTCACAATTTACATAACATACAGCTCAATAACAACACTCTAACAATTACATATCCTCAACAACAAGCTCAATATTCATCAATCACAAGGTCCACAGAATGACACTCACAAGATCATAAAAACACAATATCAATTTCACTAATGATAAAGATGTGCAATGCAATGGAATATAATGTCAAGTGTAGTGATGCATTTCTGACCTAGTGATACATACCCGCTGTCTCTCAGTCCGGGACCCATAAGGGACATATCTATCCATACATCTGTCGTAACATGGGACTCGACCTTCGATAATGAAATCCGTTGTGGCATGCGACATGTTCCTCGATGATAGTATACATCGCACCGTGCAACACATCCCTCGATAATAGTATCCATCGCGGCGTGCGACACGTTCTTCTAAATGGCACATCCTTTTTAATTTGCTATTCTTCCTCAATTCACATAACACTTATCACAACTATGTCTCGGAATCAATGCAAATGACGTGTTCACATAAATAATGAGGAGATGGCCATTTTCATAATAATGTACAATTCACAACAACACAATCGTGATACAATAATGAGTCAATAAGCATTTCAAACCATTCTCAACACATCACACACCAACAATTAATCACATTGCCTTTTATTACCCCTTTTTTATCATTAGAATTATTCAATATGGACAAGTCAACCCATCACCAAGTCCCATTACTCCCCAACACATACCATAAGGAAATACACGATTCTATACACTTAACAAGGGTTTAGAAATCCACTTGCCTCAAATAATCGAACAATCACTTCGGGACTTGAATCTTCCTCTTTCGTTGGACTTCCAAACCAATACAATTTATTCAAATAAATAATCGCAATAAGATTTAGAAACTAAAAACACTCATATTACTATGTGTCTACTTACACCCAAAAACTCACCCCAAATCTATAATCAATTTCCTAATCTTGATACCAAATAACAATTCAACTCTCATATTTCCTAAATTTAAGATCAAGGGTTAAGTTCCAACTCCTCCGATATCATAAATCTAATAATATTTATATAATATAATACACATAATATTTAATTATCTATCTCAATATATCAAAAACTTTATTTATAATATTATAACTTTAAGAAAATAACATATTACAATTGACCGACGTCACATTATGAAACAATTCAAGAGAAACTAGCCCTTTTTGCACCTCAAACCACACAACCTACATTTATATGTTTCAATTCCAAACACCACTAATCAATTGATTATCTTAATTAATTAACAATCATGTGGCCATCATTACATAATGATTGGCCACCAATGTCTTCCTTTCCAACTCCAAATATACGTACATAGAGTTGCAAAATTAAATTTGCAACATTCAAACTTTCAACTCTCTTTACAATCAATAATAATAATAATAATAATAATAATAATAATAATAATAATAATAATAATAATAATAATAATAATAATAATAATAATAATAATAATAATAATAATAATAATAATAATAATAATAATAATGTAACTTCTAAGAATATATCCAAAGTCATTGATTGAGGTGTGATTAATGCTTACATGTTGCGGGTTGGCTGCCGATTTGGTTGTGCCGTCTTCGGCTTTCGGGTTTCTTCTTCTTCTTTCTTTTTTCCTCTTAAGTTTGTATAGTTTAAAATTATTTAACCCTACTAATTCATTTTAATATATGGGTTAAATAGTATAGGGTTTTAAATAAATTATGGACTTATCCCATTAGCCACCAACTAAAATTGATTATTTAAAATCAACCGTCAACCAAATAATGGTAACTAACAAATAGCTCAAAATTTTCCAAAAAATAATTTTTTCGGGTCATTACATTATCCACCACTAAAAACCATGTTCGTCCTTGAACATAAGGAAGAATAACCGACATTAACAAATGTCTTAGTTATGACCTACTAGTCGGTGTACATCTCTCTATGTGAGCTCCTCTTTAAAACCATTTCATCAAGAACAACTACTAAGAACTGAACTTTCGAATCAAAATTTGATAGATTTACAAATCAGGAGTGATTATCAAGCCACAGACTAACCCATGAACTTAATCTAAACAGAAACCCATTAGACCTTAACACAACCATCATGATGTATCATTTCTGACATAACCAAGATAACATTTTGAATCAATACTAGATACAACCAGAAGTAAGCCTGAATCAACCACCACACACTCATAATGCACAAATCATCACAAATTGTATCAAGATTCTCTTCTCACGACATAAACTTTCCACGAGCCTAAGTTATAAAAATATCATATTTAAACATTAGTTACTCGTCAAAGGAGAATCAAACTTATCTAACCCAAATAAGGAAATGATCGAGTAACCACCTGGCAACCAAAACCCAGAATGCAGAACCTCTAACAACATTATCGGACAACCAAAACTCACTCTTCATGGTAGCTCTTATATAAGTTCTCACAAGCAAGGTGGCATATGTAGAACCACAAGAATACTTCAACTGCTCCAAGACAACGCCAAATATATCATATCTAGAACAGCCAAGCATGCCAAGTATCGTATCCTACCGAGAGGACATTGCAGGATCGGTACACCCAATCCACCAGTAGGGGTCAACCTTCAAAGTGAAACGTGTGGGCATAAGTAATGAACCATACTCTAAATCATGTCCATAACAGAATAGAGGGTCACATAAGAATGTATAGAACCAAGGTTGAATAACATAAGATACTCATTCCATAGTGCCCATATTAGACATTACCATTTATCTGATCCCATCTTCTTGATTTTTTGACAACCATAATTAGCCAGTCTAGTCCTTATTACAATAGTACACATATTCGATTTATAAAACCTTACATACTTCTCATAGTACTCCACTGAAGACAATTCTATTAATACTAACAACATCATAACTACACCGGTCATTTACCTTACTCTCAATTTCTCAAGTATCAAAGTCTACCTAACAAACACATTGTCACCTCCAAAAATCTAGAACTATGGCTCCCTCTCTTTCTATTTAAGCATTTCATTATCGATACATGTCTCACTTAAGACTGATAGAATTCCAAATCTAGTAGTACTTTCCCATTGAGGAACAACAATTGAATCACACCCAAAGTCAACTCCACACAATCTCACATACCAACTTTCAACTACCACTCACACCCTTATACATTTCATGCCAAAACTTAGAGAAATGTTTGTCTACCTCAATAAGTCTATATACTATGAGCACATAACCTTTATTTACTCTCAAGTGTCTATGTAACACATCACATCAGTGCATGTAGTTCCATTAATAAAGTAATTTTAATCCCCTCAAAATCCACATTAACTATGTAGAACTATAGGTCCATACTATTGCATATTCATAAGTAACCTACCATAATTTGAATAACCTAGCCCTATATAACTGCATTAAATTTTCACGCATCACAGTTTTTTACCCAAATTAAAATCCAAGATTTATAAAAATTACTGATAAATCCCTAGTAAGTCTGTGTCGATCCAATTCAAATCTCATAGTCATATTTGAAATCAAATGCGAAAATCCATACAATCTTCAACCCCTAACCAATGGTCTATATGAGAGGTCTTATTCCTTCACCGTTCTAAAATTCTTTTCATGATGCAAACCCAAAATGCCTTGAACTCTTCAATATACCAGATTCTAATTTCTTTCGCTAACTCGCTTACCAAGCTTATTCTTTGACTAACAACCCATGACAGTTTACCTCATTCTCTAAATCAAAACATTAAGTAGAACCCTCTCTTAGGTCTTTTAACAATCAAAAGTAAATAAATATATGACCAAAACAATTTAAAAGTCCTTTCAAATGCTTAATACCAGATGTGATTGATCATTTCTTACCTTATCAATTCATACCTTAAGAAAATTTCCTACCATGAATGTAAACTCGCATTGAAAACTTTAATTCTGATTCTAGCTATGTAGTCCAATCACATTAGCTCATACATTGAAGATATTTATGAATTCACATATCTTAGATTATCATTGATCACTACCCATTAACCTTACCACACCCTTCATTACATATCCAATCCTAAAAGTTACCAAACTCCAAACCATAAATGAACTTATCACCACACTCGAGCCGAACTATGTAGACTTCTTTCTCAAATCTTACGCAATTATTTTTAACCAATGTGATGAACATGTGACACTATTACCATAACCAGTGTGAAACAAATGGAACCACATGTCTCTGAACCAAATTCTCAACCCTCTGAAGATACATCTTTGGCCCTTGCAATCATAGTAAATATCCTTGCTTTTGCCTTCTTCCGAAGGCCATATTACCTCCCACCAATTCTTTCCATTATGACTCTAACTTCCTTCAATTTTATTTGCGCGTGTCCTAGCACCCTCTACAACTTTCCATACAACCACACTATCACTCAATAGTAGCAAACTACAACCTTAGATACTCTCAAGTCGCCATTACAACACAAAAGTCTGTTTAACCAACAATCTTTATCATATAGTTACATCTCAATCACAATCCATCACAAACCCTTATTACCGTCATGCTTAGTTAGCCCTTGTCATCACCACGAAGTCAACCATGTAATCAACATGACACCTCAAACCCAGCTATGCCAACCATCCAAATGACTCGCTCAATTTTTATTTATATGCACTTTCTTAGTAAAGTTCTTAATTACCTTCGCACAAGTAAACTCTTTGAAAATTTTCTTTACCCATAAGCTTTTCATTTCGATATCGATCCACTCCCTTAGAGCTTATGATGAAATCACAAGTCCTTATTTAGAATCATCAAGATACACTTCACAACCTAAACACATTAATACCATACCAAAGTTCCACCACTAATAGATTCCTTATAAATAATACTTAACCCTAGCGTCTATATTAACAAACTAGTTGGTTTCTTAAATGTGAATGTAACCTCGAGTAAACTTATACGAGCAGGTGGTACAACTAATAACTTCTTAAGTAGTTACTGTTCTTACTTGATAACCAACATATTCATTTTACATACCACTAGTACCATACCCCGAAAGTCTGTTACGTCCACCACTAGAACACATCACACCTACCGAGAAGATCGTACCCAAATATTCGACACATTTCTACCTTTCAAATAGCTGTAAAATATTACCAAATTCATTCCATAGCCCAAGCTCTATGTATTCTTTCGTAGGTCAGGTTGATTGCAAAATTAACACACTCCATAATTCTAACCAAGTAACCATCGGTATCATTGTATTAGTCGTATCATGACCCTCTTTGTTATACACGTAATCTATGAAAGATTCTAACGTCAATTGGTGCAACATCATTCTCATCATTCGCTAAGCAACCCATAAGTGTTATAACAACTATACAAATGGTATTTTTGAAGTCACATTGTTCATTTTCTAGCCACCCATTTAATCATTCCACATCTAATTCTCAAACCATTACATATATCGTATATACCACACAAGTATTATTTTCGCTACTGAATAATTCTGAAAAATATAACTCATTCATTAAGCCCTTAAAATCATTATTAAACCTTATCATTTGAATATCCTCAAAATGCATCATCAATTCATCAACTTGCTCAAACCTTTTGGATTGCTGCACATTCTTAATCTAATGATGCATCATTTTCATAAGTTTATCACCTCCACATTAGTCCTAGGTCTAACATCCAAGCAGAACAAGACACACCAACTATTCACATGAGGAACTACGTATGAGTCATCACTATAGGTGAGAAAGAATGGAATGATGTGATAAAAATTAGATCGGCTCAAGGGCGCACGATAGAGATCTAAAAGGTGAAGATTTTTCTAAAATTCACCATAGACTCTCGAAGATAAGCAACATACATCTCTATGCCGATCCTCGAGACTCTACTAGACTCGATGTATACATGTGACACCTATGAACCTGGGGCTCTAATACCATTTTGTCACGACCCAAATTGGACGTGCTAGCACTCGTCTTTTCCCACTAAGACAAGTCAGCTTAAACCTCAACCATTACGATAATGTGCGGAAATAAACTATAAATAAAAGTCTCATACTTTAATATAACACAAAAAATCATATTCGACTTAAATATACCCCAAAAACCTTGTTGTCACGTGCACAAGCCACTAATGTATTACACTAGAATCGAATAAAACATGTCTCAAGTGATGTTTTCTCTAAAATAGAACAAGATCATAAATAAGAGTAAAAAGATCTGCTGAGATGACAAACAGCGACCTCAGGAATCTCCACAGGAAGCCTCTGATATACCATGAGTTTACGATATTTTTTATGCATATCACTTAGAAGTTGTGTGTGTCTAGGGATATATTGTATTAGAATTAATGCTTTGTGTCTAATGTTTTCAGGAAATAGGCTTAGATGCGATTGATGAAGATGTGAGCAGAAATATGCTAAAGTGGCCACCAACGGTACCATCCACAGACCGTGGATGGGCAGTCGTAGGTCTTGGCCTGGGAGATGAGTTTCAGTAACTCAAACCACTAATTTCTAGGACAGATCGTAGCCCAGTCCACAGACCGTAGGTGGTTTATCGTAGATGGACCATCAGGGAAGTCTGATAAGTATGGAACCACGGAGCAAGACGACGGATCGTAGGTCGACCCACGATCCATCCTGCACAATCATCTATGAAGATCAGAAAGTTGAAGGTTCCAGTACCTGATGAAATTGTGTAAGTGTTGAGCCACGGAGGGGACCTACAGACCGTAGGTCGACCCACGAACCAGAGGTTGAAGCGTCGACTTAAATCACGTCCTAGCCTATTAATTACTTATTTTGTTTCCTTTTTGTTTAGGACATATGTTCTATATATAGGAGCTATAAACATCATTTTTGGGGGTTAGACATTGGATGCTTTTAGTTCTTAGTGTTTTGTTGAAATTATTTTGCAAACTTTAGCAAATTAATTTCTGAATTTCATTTTATAAGATTTTCACTTCGAAATTCAGTTGGAGAGTTCAAGTTTCTTCTACTCTAATTGTAAGTGCATGAATTCTTTTTATCAAAACATGAATTGTGTTCTTTCAAGCATGAGTAGCTAAATCCACAACTAGGGTTGTGGAAACTATGAGCAATTAACGACGTATGAATAATAATTAAGTAATTCTTGAATAGTGTTTATGCATGTATTTCTAATTCTTTTGCTTAGAAGTTTTTTTAACGATTGAAAATGTTAGAACTCATCTCGTTCTTACTTTTCAGACCAAGGAGGGAATGAATGAGAAAAGAATTAACAACAAAGATTTAGTGGATGCTATCTAATAGTCTAATGTCAATTGGTGTGAGGGTGAAAACTAAGTCATACATTGATGTTATGTCTAATATGAGGTAAAGGTAAGAATTAGTAAAGTATACACTCGTAGCCAGACCAAGGTGCGTAGTGAAGTTCCTGATTTGAGGACCAATCACTTAGGGATACCTAACTTACCAACTATGCATGTATAACACTAGGAAAGAATTACTATTATTAGGATTATTGCATTAAGAGCTTGCGGGAACACATAAACCCTAGTTTCTCTCTCATATTGATAACTTAAAGTTTAAATCTTGCTCTGTTGTTACTTAATCAATAATCGGTTATTTGCTTACAACCCCCCCTACTTTATTTACTTGTCTCAGAAATAGTTTGACTAAACAGATATAATAGTGAGTTAAGTTTAAGTCTGAACTATATTCCTTGTAGGATCGACCCAACCTACAAGTTGGGCTCTTTATTTGACGATGACCTCTTATACTACTTTAATAGAGGTGTAATTTGAGCGTATCAAATTTTGGCACTGCTACCGGGGAATAAGGCTTTTAGATTAAGTTTAACTATATTATTGAACTTTAGTAAACTATTTCCTAATTTTATGTTTTCTTTTGTTTTTGTTTTCAACAGGTTTATACTCTAGTATATACCAAGTACACGGAGTCGAGGCGAACCGTTGACCCCATACGATTCTGAACTAAGCAATACTTTGAGAAAAATGGCAAACCAAGAGGCTCATAATAATCCAATCATAGAGGAGCATAAGGATGGAGTGAATAATGAGAATGCTCAGGATCATGGTGGTAATCTACTCGGAGATGCATTGAGGGTACAAAATCCGCCAGAAACAAGGTTGCATGATAACTATAGGATCGACTTTAATACAGTTGAATCAGAAGGACATTTTGTTCTCCCTTCTTTACCTCCAGGGCATACATTTGTGGTGACCAGCAGTCTGATGCAAATGCTTACAGTTGGGGGTTGTTTTCTGGTCTAGCTTCAAAAGATCCTCATGGTCACATGGCTAAATTGAGAAGTGTCTGCAAGAGTTATGTGTGACAACCAAAGTTGAATATGAATGTCATAGGTTTGGGAGTCTTTCCTATATCATTGACCAGTGATACTGCGGTGTGGTTTTCTGATCTTCCATATAACTCGACTCATACATGGGACCAATTGCAGGAAGTGTTCATGGCAAAATATTTGCCATTATCAAAGAAGCTAAATCACAAGGAAAAACTGAACAATTTTATAGCACTACCTGGAGAGTCTGTAAGTAGTTCATGGGATAGGTTCACTGCATTTATTAGAAGTGTTCCAAATCACCACATTGATGATGAGTCACTAAAGGAGTACTTCTATAGATGTCAGGATTACAATTGAAAGGTTGTACTAGATACTATCGATGGAGGATCATATCGTGAGTGCACTTTTGAAGAGATCCCTGAGAAATTGGAGAAGATTTCCCCAAATAGTAAGGCATGGAACACTAGAAATTCAGACACTGATAGAAGCACATTTACAGCTCAAGCTGCACCTAGTCACTCTGCTGATGAAATTTATGAGGGTATGGCTCAAATGAGGACAAAACTTGGGTTGGTCTTAAAACATGTGAGCGACAGTGCAGAAAAGGTGAATGTTGTAAATTACTTAACTAGAACTCCACCACCATCTGTTGAGGAATGTTACTATGAGAAGGATGAGTATCTGGTGAGTGATCAGAAGGGGGTTTTTAAGCCAACACCCAAGGTTCTAACTTGGATAATTAGCGTCAAGGTCAAGGAAAGCAAGGTCAGAACTATGGAAACTACACTCGAGAGGAAAACTATGTCTGGGATGGGAACCACAATCGCGATAATGACTACAACCGAAACAACTATGGCAACAAAAATAAGAGAGTTGGTCTCTATGTTCCACATGCAAATCGAGAATCTGGCAATAGAGAAGTTGGCGGGTAGTATGTCACACATTGAGGATATGATGCAGAATATGATGAAAAGATTTGATACAATTGATGAGAGTGTGAAATAGATGCGTAATGACTTATTTGGAATCAGTCAAAAAGTCAATTCCTATGCAGTGTCGATTTAGCCACTTGAGTAGCAGTTTAGTCATTTTCCACTACTATGAATCCATGTCAGACTGACACACTTCCTAGCAACACCATCCAGAATTCGAAGAATGATGGGCATTGTATGGAAGTCACTACTCGAGGAGGTAAAAAGACCATTGATCCCCCTATGCCATCTGAGGTTAAAATTGTGGTAGAAAGAGATGAAGATGAGATTGAGGTTACTGGAGAGTCTAAAACTGCTACAGAGAAGGAAGCGAAGGTGACCCAAAAAGTTGTTCCTATTCCTACACCTCCACCGCCATTCCCATAGAAATTGGTGATGAAGACTGAAGAAGGAAAATGCCATAGGTTCATTACTATGTTGGAACAGTTGTCCATCAATATTCCGTTGATAGAAACTTTGAAGCAAATGTCTGGTTATGCAAAGTTTATGAAGGATTTGGTGACCAAAAAGAGGGTCATCAACTTTGAGGATGATGTAATGTTACAACATTGTAGTGCTATTGCTACGCGGTCATTAGTGCAAAAGAAAGAGGATCTTGGGGCTTTCATTATTCCTTGTACCATTAGGATGTTGCATTTTGCGAAGGCATTGTGTGATTTGGGTGCCATCATTTATCTGATGCCATTAACTATCTACAAGAAGTTGGGTTTAGCTGCTCCAAAACCGACTGCGATGTGACTACTCATGGCCGATAGAATTGTGAAAAAGCCCATTGGTGTTCTCCAACATGTCTTTGTGAAAGTGGAGTAGTTCATTTTTCTGACGGATTTTGTGATACTTAATTGTGAGGTTGATTTTGAGGTCCCCATCATATTAGGGAGACCATTTCTTGCTACTGGGCGCGCCTTGGTCGATATGGAGAGAGGGCAGATGAAGTTTTGATTGAATAATGAAGCGGTAACTTTCAATGTTTGTAGGTCTCTGAAGCAGGAAAGCGATCTCAAGTCAGTATCAGTGGTGAATCATATTATGGAGTGAGGTTCTGAAGTGTCTATTGAAGTGAGGTTGGGTGTTGATGCACTGGCAGCGGTAATGATGAATTTTGAGGGTGATGGTATTGAAGACTATGATGAATTAGTTGCCGCACTTGATAGGTTCGAATTCCATTCCAAACAAAAGAAATTGGAGCTAGATATGAAGAATGGCGACTCTCCACTCGCAAAACCGTCTGTGGAAGAAGTTCCAAAATTGGAGCTCAAGGCTCTACCATCACATTTGAGGTATGTATTCTTGGAAAGAGATGGCACTTTACCGGTAATCATTGCGGCCGATTTGAGTGAGGTACAAGTAGAGGCATTGGTTTTTGTGTTAAAGAGGTTCAAACGGGATATTGGATGGACTATTGCGGACATAATTGGGATTCCTCCTGGCATTTGTTCTCATTGAATCCAACTCATGCCGAACAACAAGCCAAGTATTGAGCACCAAAGGAGACTAAATCCACCTATGCAAGAGGTAGTGAAAAAGAAAATCATCAAATGGCTGGATGCTGGCATATACCCCATTGCAGATAGTAGTTGGATTTGACTTGTTCAGTGTGTACCTAAGAAAAGATTAATTACTGTGGTTCCTAATGCAAAAAATGAGCTTGTTCCTATGAGGCCAGTGACTGGATGGAGAGTATGCATGGACTACCACAAACTGAACACTTGGATAGAAAAGGATCACTTTCCAATGTCGTTCATGGATTATTTATTGGATCGTCTTACTATTAAGGGTTGGTATTGATTTCTTGATGGGTATTCGGGCTATAATCAGATATCCATCACTCTGGAAGACCAAGAGAAGACCACCTTCACTTGTCCTTATGGGACTTTCGCCTTCAAAAGGATGCCATTTGGGTTGTGTAATGCTCCAATGACCTTCCAACTTTTCAGATGTTGATATTTTCAAATATGGTGGAGGATACTAATGAGGTATTTTTGGATAATTTCTCTATGGTAGGTAACTCATTTGATGGTTGTTTGATGCATCTGGCCGAGGTACTAAAACGGTGTGAAGAGTGCAATCTTGTGCTCAATTGGGAAAAGTGTCACTTCATGGTGAAAGAGGAGATAGTTCTCGGTGATCGTATTTCTGAGAAAGGTATTGAGGTTGATAGAGCTAAAGTTGAGGTAATAGAAAAGCTTCCACCACCTATCTCTGTTAAAGATATTAGAAGTTTTCTTGGGCATGTAGGTTTTTATCAGAGATTTATGAAGGATTTCTTTAAAATCGCACACAGATTGTGCAAACTGCTCGTAGAGGAGTGTAAGTTCAATTTTGATGATGCTTGATTGAGAGCATTTGGAAAGTTGAAAGCAAGGTTAGTATCAACACCTCTCATTATTTCACCGGATTGGGGGCAACCGTTTGAAGTGATGTGTGATGCGAGTGGGGTGGCGCTTGGTGTGGTATTGGGATAGAGGCGAGAGAAGATTCTTCATTTGATTTACTATTCCAGCAAAGCTATAAATTTGGCTCAAAAGAACTATACGATGACTGAATAAGAACTCCTTGTTGTTGTTTTCACATTCGAGAAATTTTGATCCTACTTGCTTGTTACTAAGGTCATAGTGCATACTGATCATTCTGCATTGAGGTATCTGATGTCTAAAAAGGTGTAAAACCGAGGTTGATCAGATGGGTATTGCTTCTGAAAGAGTTTGATTTTTAGGTGAAGGATAGAAATGGGATAGAAAATCAAGTTATCGATCATTTGTCCAAATTAGAGGAGGAAGGTATGCTCAATTTAGGAGATGGGGTTGAGATTAATGATAATTCCCAGATGAACACGTATTGGCTGCTTCTTATGATCTTATTCCTTGGTTTGCATATTTTTCTAATTGCTTGGCAAGTGATTTGGTTCCAATAATATTTGTCATTCCACCAAAGGAAACAGTTTATGCATGATGTGAAGAAGTTCTTTTGGGATGAGCCTTACTTGTTTTGTATATGTGCTAATGGAATTATTCATCGTTGTGTGCCCGAGGTTGAGATGATGAGTATACTAGAGACATGTCATTCATCGCATATCGGTGGGCATCATAGTGGTATTTGGACTTCTCATAAAATCTTGCAGTATGGGTATTACTGGCCTACCATCCACTAAGATGCTCATGATTTCGCTACGTTTTGTGACCGTTACCAAAAAGAAGGAGGAATTTCAAAGAGGTATGAGCTACCTATGAATCCAATATTGGTGATTGAGTTATTTGATGTTTGGGGCCTTTACTTCATGGGTCCGTTTGTGAGTTCACATGGGATGAAGTATATTCTTGTTGCAGTTGACTATGTATCGAAATGGGTGGAAGCAATTGTGCTTTCAAACAATGAGGGAAAGAGTGTCACCGCATTCCTGAAAAGAGTATCTTATTCGAATTTGGTGCACCTAGGGCAATTATCAGCGATGGAGGTTCTCACTTCTGTCATAAGTTGTTCAAGGCGTTACTAGAGAAATATGGAGTTCGTCATAATGTAGCCACTCCTTACCATCCGCAGTCTAGTGGGCAAGTTGAGGTGTCAAATAGAGAGATAAAAAAAATCCTTGGAAAGACTGTGAACGCCAACACAACTGGGCAGAGAATCAAGGTCTAATGGGGAAGTCGGAGAGTGTGCAAAAAGTGATTGAGGCCTATTATCTTGATGGAGTCTGAGTAATCAAGGGATCTGCGTCGTTACGTGACGTTAAATCAAGCGTTGCTTAGGAAGCAATCCAAGATGTACAATCTAGCCAACTATAGGTTTTTTCTTCAATATAGGAGTTTTCTTCTTTTATTTTGATTTTTGTAGCTCTTTAAATAGGTGTTTTATTTTTGTATTAGTGTTGGCTAGATATAGAATAGGGTCCGTGTCTAAAAAAGTGTCCACAAAATGTAAAAATAAAGTCCTAATGATTGCTATGTGTGCAGGGACGAAAGGCAAAATCTGTAGAAAAATAGTTGTGCAGTGGTCTACGGACCCCATCGATGGTTCGTTAGTCAATACACGCACCGCGAATGGCGTCTGTACATCCGAGGTAAGTTTCCAAATCTTTCTAAGTGTCAGAGTGGCCTACGGACTCTACCCACAATCATAGGTTGACCCACGGACCATCGACGGGGTCTCGTGGGTCCAAAATTAGGGTTCTGCCTGACCCAGCCCGCACTTCTTTTTAATATAACCCCTTATTTTAAAACCATTCCCCCACTTCCAAAACTCTCTCCCACCCCTTTTTCAACCCTCCAATTACCCAAAATCATCTATCAATCCCCCATATCACTCCCACAATCAATTACCCAAATCCCATAAATCCCCTCTTCTCTCCTAAATCAATCCCCACTTCCATTCTTCTTCCCCAACGATTCCACAGTCCGAGTTCTGTGTCAAAAGGCTAGCAAAGGGTCACGAATTTCATTGTAACACACACTCATCATCGGTGATTACTTGTTAGGTAAAAGGATTTCTCCCAAAATTTGAATCACTTCATTGTTTCAATTGAAATCACATCGATGGACTTGACCTTGAATTGTTAGTCTCATGTTTGAATGTTGAATTATAAGTTAGAAACACCCTTGGTATGATGGTATGTGTGTGTAGTTAATTAAAACCAACTAATTCAAGTTAAAAGGTCTAATTGGAAGTTTTGAATTAGGTTTCGTAGTTTTGATCTGTTAAAAAGTTAAATTATGTGTAATCGGAACCCTAAGGATGATAAACTAGCATATATTGTGTTGAAATGCATGATTAGATCTAGGATGAATGAATAATTGTTGAAAATATGCGTTGTTTGATATTTTACAAATGATGCCTAGCACACCACTGATTCACGAGCCCCATCCACGGACCGTAGGTAGGGGAACGTGAATCAGTCGCACACAAAATAAGTTTAAGTGTTGAACCATGATTTGGACTACGATCCGTCATTTGATCAACATACCGTTATACACATCCATGGTTCCCATATCATAGACCAAATTTTGGTTACTTTGACCTATAGAGAGGACCCACAGACCATCATTCCATCGATGCACCGTCGGTACCTTTCGTGGGTTGACAAGTTAGCTACTGTCCAAAATTTTTTTAATTTTTGTTTGGGTATGATTCTTGTTCTAAAATTCTTCCATGTGCTTTATTGCCTTGTTCTAGTACTAACTAAGCTTACACAGGTACCATGGCCCCTAAGCAAGCCCCCACCTACGCCACAAAGGGCAAGTCCAAATCTGTACCTCCTTTTTGACGTATGATCGATGCGTATACTGAAGAGGAGTACATTCCTATAGCCACCAGGCCCTTTCCTATTTCTCCCCACACTACTTGAAATAGAGCCCATCAAGTGAGCTCCGACGAGGTCACTTCCCCCCAGACTGAGGTGATGGCCACACCGATCGGATCACAGACTGGCTCAAAGTCGCAGTCCATCTCTAGCTCTAGCGGTAGCACAACCTCTTCCTCCGATGATGATAGTATTGTAGATATTCTAGTGCACCCAGTTCTGAGCCTGCACAGGTTTCTACGAAGCCAAACAGGTGGTGCATGGAGGGCCAATATCAAATATACACTAATGCTCACATGCTGAATGAGTAAGACAAGTTGGTCAGACTAGTCACTGAGGAGCGTCGAGTTCTCACAGGTAGCCTCCACACCGCACCAGTCATCGAGGACCTCTTCTGATGACACATATGTGAGTGGATAGCATGAAGCCCAAGGACATACAAAGAGGAGATAGTCCGGGAGTTCTATGCTTTGTATCCTGCCACTGTCAGGAACTCCATTAGAAAATTGGCTAAGCCCGTGACTCAACCTCCACTTGAGGCCACACTAGTACGAGGTTTCACAGTTGACATCTCCGAGGCCACGATCCACCATTTCATCTATGGCCCAGCTAACACTTTGCCAATTAATATGGTTGAGTACGACTACAAGATTGTGTCACGACCCAGGGGTACCCCCTAGACGTAACACGACATACTTGACCCCGAAGGGGTCTCATACAAGCCCTTAGCATAATGATAGCATAAGACATGGTAATGATGCAGAAAAATTTAAAACGTTTACGATAGAAGTCTTTTCCATTAAAGTAAATCATAAGATTCTTGACCTTATCTCATACACCATCCAAAACAATAGAGTACAATCTTAGGGACCCTTTACATCAATAGTCTTGAAAATAGAAAGTACAATAAAAAGCTAGAAATGGATAATCCGTCCTTGAACTTGAGAACTCACCAAGCTTAGGGAATAGTCAGCCCAAGCTTCACTTGAAAGGAGAAATACGTCTCAACGACCGTAACCTACATTTATAAGAAAATGTATAGAATATGGGTTAGCACAATTAATTATACTAAGTATGGAGCCATGCATAAAAATCCTTAAAACATGATTAAAAGGGACATTTAGTTGAAATCGTGCCTCTTTTCAAGTTTAAAAGCCATCATGCACATTTAGAGTAATTACAAGGTTAAATCATACCATAAGAAACCCCAGGCTACCATAGTCATGCATAACATATCTTGACTTCATCCATAGTCAACACTCATAGACAACGAGACATTCATGTTCATAGTTAATAAAAAAGGAAGTCACTCTTAGCATCAATTTATGTCACGCATACATAGATTCATACATCTTCATGTCATAAATAAACCACACCATAACCCCTCTATAAGTCTACTTGTGCAATGTACAAATGAAGTCCCATACCCCCACTTATACTAACAAGTCATGGAGTTCATATTCATGTTCATGTTCATGATTCATAGTCATGGTACATATTCATGTAAAGCATACATCAACTCATAAAGCATTATATCATCAAGCACATACCACAATCACTCTCTAAGCTACCTTGTGCAATGCATAAGTGAAGTCCCATACCCCCACTCACACTAAGTAAAACCCTTTAAGTAATCATAGCACATAACTCATGTTCTTGTTCATAATTCATATTCTTGGTCTTGTCATATCATGGAACATGTTCTTTTCATGTAGGGAAATATAGCCTTAACCAACATAGACCATGTGAGCTACATGGAATCTGGTGTCATGAACCCACATCGAAAAGAGGTGTTCTACTTGCCTAAGGTAGAACTAAAATATTTAGTTTATAGGTGGATCCAGTAGCTAAGAACCTATGTGGTCACATAGTTATGGGATAGGGAGATTGCTACTAGAAACCCGGACTTACTGAGGTATAAAGTTTCCATCTCATGTTCCTATCCACTTGGTGCTAAGGTTAATTCCCTTTAATAATCATGTTAAGTCTTTACTTTGTATTCATGTTCATGGAAGAATTCCTAGCACTCAAACTATCATAGTATCATGGTAGCTCATGGATTCTTTAGGTAAGAATGTCCTTTCAACCTTAGAATCATTAATAAGTGAGTAAACCTCTCACATCATGTTCATAATGTTTCATGAGAATGGCCTTTCAATCAACACAACAACCTTATCATAATTTTAGATCTTTCATGCATAATCAAGTGTAAGGGTGTAGGGGAGAATGATCTTGCATCAATACCACCAATAAACAATAGTCATAGGATCATTTCTACATAGGGGAATCATGAGTTCATATACACTCTTTATCAACATATACAAACCCTAGCAATTTTCCCTTCAAGGCTATAAATCACGTTCAACTCAACTTCTTCAAATCACTACATTATATAGGGGAAATCATGATTCAATAGCATAATTCATGTAAACATAATCAATTATCAAGATTCCATGATCAATCAAGTCACATCTTAGTTCACAATTTAGAAAGAAAAGGAAATCATGGGTCCATAGTAGATTTTCATCAAAATCCATCAATACTCCATTAATTCAACCATAAATAATCATAATCAATCATAACAAACCATAATTAAAAAATTGAAATTGTTTTGGAAGAAGACCCATGACTAGATTGAAACCCTAGGTTTTTGAAGTCTTAAAAACATAGTTTGAAGGGAGTTCTTGGGTAATAGCTACCCAAGAATGAAAAGCATCCATACCTTATCTTGATTTCCACAAGAAATTGGAGAAGAAAGGCTGGCTTTTGGATCCCCTAGCTTGACCTTGACTTGGCTCTTCAATGGAGTCCTAGAGAGATAATTTTTTGGAGAGGAGAGTTGGTTTTGAGTCTTGTGAGTTATGAGGTGTTAAGTGTAGTTTAATGATTTAAAGTATTCGTACAGGTCAAAAATAACTAATAATAACCATCCCCACCCTTAATTAATTGATTTAGAATTTATGAAAGTACCCCTCACTTGGCCGAGCACAAGACAGCTTTTTGTAGACCCCATCCACGACCCCCTACCTATGGGACATGGATAGACCCACAGACTGTACTGGTCACTCGTGGGTTGGGTCTAAAGCTGGTCTTTTGGCCTTGGTCCAAGCCTCAGTCACAAGCCCCCACCTACGGGGTGTGAGTTGGTCCACGGACCATAGTGTACAAGCGTGGTTTGTGACTAAAACTTGGAGATTTGGGGGAGTTTGGGGAAAGACTAAGTCTTGACTCACAATCCCCACCTATGGGGCGTGAGTCCATCCACGAGGCGTGGGTGCCCCTCTTGTAGGTGACTGTGACGACCCAAGCCTAGGGCCTAGACGTGACATGGCGAATGAGGAACCCGAAGGAACCCCAAACAAGCCTCTCAAACTTGTCATCACACTTCATCGGTCACGGAAGTACATTCAACATTAAATAAAGGGAATTAGGGACTAAGGCCAAACCATTTCAAAATAACATCATAGAATAAGAGTCAAGCTCATTTACAAAATACTTGTCCAACGCACACCTCTACATACATAGATAGGACGGGGGCCATGACATACTACCGGCTCCCCTCATAGTAAAAATACAATTGCAAGCTAAAGTTTCAAAACATAGCAGTAGGAAACATAACATAGCCCTCGAATCATTGAGGACTCACCAACAAACTCGGATAAGAACCGTACTAGCCACGTGGATGCAAAGAAGGATCAAGAGTAGCTCCGGTCCCTACATGGTGACATCATGTAGGCAAAATATGCGTTAGTACTTTGGAATGTACTAAGTATGCGGGGTGCAATACAACAATAGACAAGGACACAATCGAAATGCAAGAAATAGTTCCATAGACATAATGAATAACAATATGAGGATGTATGATCAAAGTGAAGTCAAAACATGTTTAAGTAAATCTATACTAATAGTAGATATCATATGTGTGTACATGATCCAACCAATCTATAACCCCAACTTAGGATGGGGGATGCCGTTCACACCCAGACACCCTGGTGGCAACGTATAAACCCCTCACATGGTTGATATTGGTCACACCCCAAGCATCCTTGGTGGTGAGGTATAAACCCCTCACATGGTTGATGTTGGTCACACCCCAAGCATCCTAGGTGGTGAGGTATAAACCCCTCACATGGTTGATGTTGGTCACGCCCCAAGCATCCTAGGTGGTGAGGTATAAACCCCTCACATGGTTGATGTTGGTCACACCCCAAGCATCCTAGGTGGTGAGGTATAAACCCCTCACATGGTTATCCGGTTCTTTTCCCCCGGACCGGGCATGGTTATGCAACACTTTATATAGGAAATTCACATTAGTCTCTAATGCAATCTCATGTATGGAATGAACATATACACAAGCTTAGTTTGTCATCAACACATCTCTAGAATGCCATACATCTCATAACTCAAGCCTTAAAGCATCAATTCATCAATTCTCCATAATTGGACATTTCAAACACCTTGAAGGAATGTAATGGGGTCAAAGAGCATGGAAAATAGGGTAGTAATTATGCAGCAAAACCAGTGAACAACCTGCAACAACGCCTTTTAACACCTACAAGACCACATAAAAAAAATCTCCACATCAATTCCAAGTTTAGATTCAAGTTTTAGAGTCACAACATGCTCAAAACAACCGCTTTTCATGCTACAATTCACTGTGCAGGAAATTTATACAAGGAACAAGACTAATTTATGAATCTCAACTTAAACCATGAATTAGTGAGTAGAATAGAGTCTAGGCACTATGGGTGGAAGGACCCATGAGTTCAACACCACATACCTTGAGTTTTTATGAATGTCTTGAGAGTGTCTTCAATGGAAGCTTGGAACTTGGAGCAAGAATCTCTTCAATCTTGAGGAAGGATTTGGATTAGGGTTCTTGAGAGAAAAAGTGTCTAAGTATGGGAGAGGTATTTTGGGAAATATTTTAGAGATGAGAATTGAATTAGTGCTATATAGGAAATAAAATATGCCCTTGGTAAAACGGGTCCAACACTTGGAAAGAAAAATGAGGCGGATGAACAGTAACTTTGCTCTCTGGAAATTACATTTTCTGCACGGACAGATTTTACGAAAATGGGCATAACTTCTTCGTCCAAACTCCGAATGAGGTGAAATGAAGTGCGTTGGGTAGCTAACTCAAAGGGCTTTACATGGATATATTATGGGCCACCCAATTATTTGTGTTCTAGAAGATATGACCCTCCAAAGTAGACCCTCGAAAAAGGCTTCACTTGGAAATTTCAGATTTTGATACGGTTGCTCTAAAATTTGGGTTAGACCCATTTTCTACTCAATTTGACCCCCTAAACAAGAATATGAAGTCGGATTTTTGAAAAGCGAAACGGATTTTTAGATATAGCTAAAACAAGTTTCCGGTAACTTCCGAAGCACATTTTTAGGAACTTTTTGGGTCGTTTCAATATCTCCCCCTTGGGAACATTCGTCCCGAATGTGGAAGAGACGTACAAGGCAAGGCTTAGTAAGAACATATCAGCCACAACATGATTGCAAAATTTTATTTAAACAGCACTTCAAGATTTCAAAACTTAGTGTAAAACATCCATAACTCATCAATTTAAACATATATGCACATGAATGATCTAGGGGGGGCTGAAATGTAAGACTCAATGGAGTACAAAGGACTTGATTTAATACCTTAGGCTTGAGTGGAGTTGAATAGATAAGGATAACGTCCTTTCATATCCGCTTCGGCCTCCCAAGTAGCACTCTCCACTTGTTGATTTCTCCAAAGCACCTTAACGGAGGCCACTTCTTTGTTCCTCAACCTCTTAACTTGTCTATCTAAGATCTGAACCGGGACTTCTTCATACGTCAAATTATCTTCTACAACACCCATAACCTCAAGAGGTACAATAGCGTTAGGATCACCAACACATTTCCTCAACATCGATACATGGAATTCTGGATGAACTAATTTCATCTCCTTGGGCAACCCCAACTCATAGGCTACTTTACCAACCCTTTTTATTACCTCATAAGGACCGACATACCTAGGAATTAACTTCCCTTTCTTACCAAAATGAACCACACCTTTCATTGGAGAAACTTTCAAATAAACCCAATCACCCACTTGGAATTCAAGATCCCTTCTCCTCACATCGGCATAAGACTTTTGACGACTTTGGGCTGTTTTCAACCTCTCCCTAATCATCCTTACCTTCTCAAGAGCATCCATGACCAGATCCGGACCCAACAAGGCCACCTCTCTAACTTCAAACCACCCAACCGGTGATCTACACCGTCTACCATACAGTGCCTCAAAAGGAGTCATACCGATACTAGAATGATAACTATTGTTGTATGCAAACTCAATCAAAGGAAGATTATCATCCCAACTACTTTTCAACTCCAAGACACAAGCTCTAAGCATATCCTCCAAGGTTTGAATTTTTCTTTTGGTTTGGCCATCCGTTTGAGGGTGGAAGGCCGTGCTAAGCTTTACCTTTGTACCAAGACCCCTTTAGAAAGATTTTCAAAAGTGAGAAGTGAATTGGGCACCACGATCCGAGATGATAGACAAGGGAATCCCATGCAACCTTACCAATTCATGAATGTACAACTTGGCATACTCTTCAGCCCCGTAAGTAGTTTTAACTGGTAGGAAATGTGCCGACTTTGTCATCCGATCAACCACCACCCAAACCGAATCAAAACCTCATCTAGTCTTGGGCAATCCCACTACAAAATCCATGTTGATTTCTTCCCACTTCCAAGTAGGTATCTCAATGTCTTGAGTTAGGCCACCCGGCCTTTGATGTTCGGCCTTGACTTGTTGACAACTATGGCAACCCGAAACAAATTTTGCAACGTCCTTCTTCATACCGCCCCACCAATACACATCCCTCAAGTCTCTATACATCTTTGTTGACCCCGAATGAATAGAATAAAAAGAATTATGAGCCTCATCAAGGATTCTTTCCCTCACACCATCCACACAAGGAACACATAATCTACCTTGGTACCTAAGGGCACCATCTCCCTCTTGGGAGAAAACCTCCACCTAACCACTACTCATCGAAGCCTTTAATTCCACCAAAGAAGGATCAAGGTCTTGCTTGGCTATCACCTCATCAACCAAGGAAGACCTTGAACCATCAACAACAACTACTCCTCCACTATCCACCTCTTCAAACTTAACTCCCAATTTGGCCAACCAATGGACCTCCTTAGCCAACTCTTTACTACCTTCCTCCACATGAGCCAAGCTACCCATGGACACTCTACTCAATGCATCTGCCACCACATTAGCTTTCCCCGGATGATAGTGAACACTTATATCATAATCCTTAAGGAACTCTAACCACCTCCTTTGTCTCAAGTTAAGATCTTTTTGCGTGAACACATATTGGAGACTCTTATGGTCGGTGAAGATATCAACATGCACCCCATACAAATAGTGATGCCAAATCTTTAAAGCAAAAACCACGGCGGCCAATTCAAGATCATGGGTTGGGTAATTCTTTTCATGAACCTTAAGTTGCCTAGAAGCATAGGCTATAACCTTACCACTTTGCATCAACACACAACCCAAACCAATACGGGAAGCATCACAATAAATAACAAAACCTTCTAACCCATCCGGAAGTGACAAAATAGGAGCGGATACAAGCCTTTCTTTCAAAGTTTGGAAGCTTTCCTCACACTCATCCGACCACACAAATTTAGCCTTCTTTTGAGTCAACTTAGTCATAGGAGAAGCAAGAGAAGAAAACCCTTCCACAAATCTCCTATAATAACCCGCTAAACCCAAGAAACTCCTTATATTCGACGGGGTCAAGGTCTAGGCCAATTCCTAATAACATCGGTCTTCTTAGGATCCACCTTAATACCATCCCCCGACACCACATAGCCTAAGAAAGCAACTTCCTTCAACCAAAACTCACACTTTTCATATTTAGCGTACAACTTCTCTTCCCTCAATCTTTGGAGTACAACCCTCAAGTGACCCATGTGCTCTTTCTCACCCCAAGAATAGATCAAGATGTCATCTATAAACACCACCACAAAAGAATCAAGGTAGGGTTTGAAGACCCTATTCATCAAATCCATAAATATAGCCGGAGCATTAGTCAACCTGAAAGACATCACCACAAACTCATAGTGCCCATACCTAGTACGAAAGGCCGTCTTGGGAATATCACACTCCCTTACCTTCACTTGATGATATCCGGACCGAGATCAATCTTAGAGAAGTGACTAGCCCCATGCAATTGGTCAAATAAATCGTCAATCCTTGGAAGAGGATACCTATTCTTGACGGTGACCCTATTAAGTTGTCGATAATCAATACACATTTTAAGAGACCCATCTTTCTTCTTCACAAACAAAACCGGAGCACCCCATGGAGAATGACTAGGTCTAATAAACCCCTTGTCTAACAAATCTTTTAATTGCTCTTTCAACTCTTTCAACTCCGCCGGGGCCATACGGTAAGGGGGAATAGAAATAGATTGAGTATCGGGAATGAGGTCTATACCAAAACCTATCTCCCTTTCGAAAGGGACACCGGGAAGGTCTTTTGGGAAGATATCTAGAAACTCATTAACAATCGGAATAGACTCAATAGGAGGGACTTTAGACTCCACATCATTGACTTTCACAATATGGTACAAGCACCCTTTGGAAATCAACCTATGGGCTTTAATGCAAGAAATGAATTTCCCCTTCACCACAACATCCCGACTCTCCCACTCAAGGACGGGTTCGTTAGGAAATTGGAACTTGACTTTACGAGTCCTACAATCAATAAAAGCATAATATGCATGCAACCAATCCATCCCAAGAATAACATCAAAATCCACCATGTTCAACTCAACAAGATCACAAGGCAACAACTTATTCAATATGCAAACCGGACAATTTCTATAAACTTTTCTAGTAACAATAGAGACACCAATGGGAGTAGATACTTCATATGACTCATGCAACAATTCTGACTTGATATGAAATTTTCTAGCAACTAAGGGGGTAACAAAGGAAAGGATGGCACCTGGATCAATCAAAGTATAAATATCAAGATCAAAGATTTGCAACATACCGGTCACCACATCGGGAGTCTCATTAACACCTTGTCTACCATGCAAAGCATAAAATTGATTGTGCCTTGGGGCACCACTTTGAGAAACACCTCTACCCAAAGGAGTAGTGTTAGCATTTCGGACCTTGTTGCGGACCTTGGGACACTCAAACCTCTTGTGCCCACTTTTCCACATTCAAAGTAAGCACCCGAACCCTTCATGCAAGGACCACCATGCTTCCTCCCACACTTAGGGCATACCTCCATAGAACCCACTTCACCTCCCCCTTGAGGTCTAGGAACATTGATAGCAAATCCCCGGTTGACATGAGGGTTTCCTCGGCCTTGATGAAATCTAGCACCCTTAGGGAACCTATTCTCCAATCGAGCCCTCTTGGCCTCGTGCCCCCTTCTCTTCCTCAATTTCTCCTCCTCCATTTGCTCGGCATAATTCATCAACCGAGACAAATCCATATCTCCAATGAGCATAGCGGACCGACACTCCTCACTAACCAAGTCGGATACACCCATCACAAATTTGTTCATTCTTGACCTAGAGTCGGCCACCAAGTGAGGTGCATACTTGGAGAGTTGGACAAATTTGAGGGCATACTCCCTCACACTCATAGCTCCTTCCTTCAAGTTCATGAACTCCACCAACTTTGCCTCTCTAAGCTCAAGAGGGAAGAACCTATTAAGGAAACCAAGTTTAAACTCCTTCCACAACACCACATAGCCATTACCTTTCTTACCCTTCCATTGATCAAACCAAATTTGAGCAACCCCTTGAGTTGGTAGGTCGCCAACTCCGCCTTCTCACAAGCACCAACATCCATAATGGTCAAGATTTTGCATACCTCATCGATGAACTCTTGCGGGTCCTCATCCACCTTTGAACCATGGAAGATCGGAGGGTTCATCCTCACGAAATCTCTCACCCTTTCCCCCGGGGTGGTAGCTCGAGGAGCTTGGGCTCCTTGTTGCACTTGGTTAGCTACCACTTGTGCAAGCATGGTGAGTGCATCACGGAGCTCACCATTGGTGGGTGGCTCTTCCGGTGATCGGGCCCGTCTT
Source organism: Solanum commersonii (assembly GCA_029007595.1). NCBI lineage: Eukaryota > Viridiplantae > Streptophyta > Magnoliopsida > Solanales > Solanaceae > Solanum > Solanum commersonii. The sequence continues at coordinate 729,232 of JAJTWQ010000170.1, forward strand.
CCCCTCATATTTGGCATGATGATCTAGCAATCCAAAGAACAAGCGTTAGGGAGGAATCACCTTATTATACTCTGAGCACGACATAAAACATGAAGAAGGGAAACCTTTCCTAAAACGTTTTGTAGCCTCCCATTCATAGTCGTGGCGCGCTTCACAACCATGATTAGGACTCTACTCAACGCGGTGTGTTGGACTCCGAGGATTTAACAACCTAGTGCTTTGATACCAAGCTTGTCACGACCCAAGCCTAGGGACTAGACGTGACATGGCGAATAAGAAACCCGAAGGAACCCCAAACAAGCCTCTCAAACTTGTCATCACACTTCATCGGTCGCGAAAGTACATTCAACAATAAATAATGAGAATTAGGGACTAAGGGCAAACCATTTCAAAATAACATCATAGAATAAGAGTCAAGCTCATTTACAAAATACTTGTCCAACGCACACCTCTACATACATAGATAGGATGGGGGCCATGACATACTACCGGCTCCCCTCATAGTAAAAATACAATTGCAAGCTAAAGTTTCAAAACATAGGAGTAGGAAACATAACATAGCCCTCGAATCATTGAGGACTCACCAACAAACTCGGATAAGAACCGTACTAGCCACGTGGATGCAAAGAAGGATCAAGAGTAGCTCCGGTCCTTACGTGGTGACATCATGTAGGCAAAATATGCATTAGTACTTTGGAATGTACTAAGTATGCGGGGTGCAATACAACAATAGACAAGGACACAATCGAAATGCAAGAAATAGTTCCATAGGCATAATGAATAACAATATGAGGATGCATGATCAAAGTGAAGTCAAAACATGTTTAAGTAAATCTATACTAATAGTAGATATCATATATGTGTACATAATCCAACCAATCTATAACCCCAACTTAGGATGGGGGATGCCGTTCACACCCAGACACCCTGGTGGCAACGTATAAACCCCTCACATGGTTGATATTGGTCATACCCCAAGCATCCTAGGTGGTGAGGTATAAACCCCTCACAAGGTTGATGTTGGTCACACCCCAAGCATCCTAGGTGGTGAGGTACAAACCCCTTACATGGTTGATGTTAGTCACGCCCCAAGCATCCTAGGTGGTGAGGTATAAACTCATCACATGGTTGATGTTGGTCACACCCCAAGTATCCTAGGTGGTGAGGTATAAACCCCTCACATGGTTATCCGGTTCTTTTCCCCCGAACCGGGCATGGTCATGCAACACTTTATATAGGAAATTCACATTAGGCTCTAATGCAATCTCATGTATGGAATGAACATAAACACAAGCTTAGTTTGTCATTAACACATCTCTGGAATGCCATACATCTCATAACTCAAGCCTTAAAGCATCAATTCATCAATTCTCCATAATTCGACATTTTGTCAAACACCTTGAAGGCATGTTATGGGGTCAAAGAGCATGGAAAATAGGGTAGTAATTATGCAGAAAAACCAGTGAACAACCTGCAACAACGCCTTTTAACACCCACAAGACCACATAAAAAAAATCTCCACATCAATTCCAAGTTTAGATTCAAGTTCTAGAGTCACAACATGCTCAAAACAACCACTTTTCATGCTACAATTCACTGTGCAGGAAATTTATACAAGGAACAAGTCTAATTTATGAATCTCAACTTAAACCATGAATTAGTGAGTAGAATAGAGTCTAGGCACTATGGGTGGAAGGACCCATGAGTTCAACACCACATACCTTGAGTTTTTATGAAGGTCTTGAGAGTGTCTTGAATGGAAGCTTGGAACTTGAAGCAAGAATCTCTTCAATCTTGAGGAAGGTTTTGGATTAGGGTTCTTGAGAGAAAAAGTGTCTAAGTATGAGAGAGGTATTTTGGGAAATGATTTAGCGATGGGAATTGAATTAGTACTATATAGGAAATAAAATATGCCCTTGGAAAAACGGGTCCAACACTTAGAAAAAAAATGAGGCAGATGAACAGTAACTTTGCTCTCTGGAAATTGCATTTCCTGCACGGACAGATTTTACGAAAATGGGCATAATTTCTTCGTCCGAACTCCGAATGAGGTGAAACAAAGTGCGTTGGGTAGCTAACTCAAAGGGCTTTACATGGATATGTTATGGGCCACCCAATTATTTGTGTGCTAGGAGATATGACTCTCCAAAGTAGACCCTCGAAAAAGGCTTCACTTGGATATTTCGGATTTTGATACGGTTGCTCTAAAATTTGGGTTAGACCCATTGCCCACTCAATTTGACCCCTTAAACAAGAATATGAAGTTGGATTTTCAAAAAGCGAAATGGATTTTTTAGATATAGCTAAAACAAGTTTCCGGTAACTTCCGAAGCACATTTTTAGGAACTTTTTGGGTCGTTTCAGTGACTGCATTCAGGCAGCTTTTTGGCTACAATTTAAGGACCTCCTCAATGACCCTTGGTTGGTCCTTGGGGGGTCAAGCCTTGACGTTTAGGAAGTAACACCTTAGTACTAACTTAGGGAAGTTATTTTAGGACTCAAATCTTCATGTTAATCCTCTTTAGGATACTAGAATACATGTTAGGCTCTAGTTTAGGTCATTAGATTTCTGGGGTGTTACATTAACTCCCTCTTAGGACCATTCGTCCCCAAATGATAATCTAGACACAAAACTAAGTTAGAAATTCTAGACTAGCAGCCCATCATGCATGAAACATCAAGATGTGCAAAATTTACAAATGCACTATTCACCCATGCACTATTCAAAAGGAGGAAACTTCAACTCTATTTCATAACATGGCCAATGCAATATAAGTGAGTAGGAACTATATCTACCAACCCAATATGCATGAAACTCATCAATTCACATAAACATGGGAGGAACAACCTTCTCCGGCTCAAACAAGCTCAACACATCGATATGGAGCCAATATGTCATTTCATCAAAACATAACTAAGCATGTTTATCAATTCACCTCATGAAACCAAAAATGCAACTATCATACTAAAATGCAAATCAACATGAGGAACATATAAATCATGAAAAACTCAATTTATGCTAAACAAGAATTCTCACAAAAACATGCACAACATAAGGAAATCATGGAAAACTTACACAACACGCATGACTCCCAAAACATGTAAACTTAAGAAGAACTACTTAGCTCAAGCTTCAATAGGAGTAGAAGCAAAAAGATGAGGATAACGGGACTTCATAACGGCCTTGGACTCCCATGTAGCACCCTCCATTAAGTGATTCCTCCATAGACCCTTAACGGAAGCTACTTCTTTGTTTCTCAACCTCTTGACTTTCCGGTCTAAAATCTCTACCGGAACCTCTTCATAAGAAAGGCTTTCATCAACTCCTAAACCCTTAAAGGAAGGATTGATACAGGATCACCAATGCACTTCTTAAGCATGGAAACATGAAACACCGGGTGAACCGGAGCCAACTCATTTGGCAAGTCCAATTCATATGCAACTTTCCCAACACATTTCAAGATTTGATATGGGCCCACATATTGGGGACTAAGCTTCCCCTTTTTACAAAATCTCATCACACCTTTCATAGGTGAGATTTGCAAGTAGACCCATTCACCAATCTCAAATTCAAGATCCTTCCTTCTAACATCGGCAGAAGATTTTTTCCGACTTTGGGCCGTTTTCAACCTCTTTCTAATGATTTGAACTTTTTCAATGGCATCATAAACTAGTTTGGGACCAATTAGGGTTAACTCACCTACTTCAAACCAACCAACCAACCGGAGATATACACCTCTTACCATATAGTGCTTCAATCAGAGCCATGGAAATGATTGAATGATAACTATTGTTGTAGGCAAATTCTATCAATAGGAGGTGATCATCCCAATTACCCTTGAAATCTATCACACACGCCCTCAACATGTCCTCTAAGGTTTGAATGGTGCGTTTCGCTTGACCAGCCATTTGAGGGTGGAAAGTGGTACTAAGTTTAACATTTGTGCCAAGCCCTTGTTGGAATCCTTTCCAAATATGTGAAGTAAATTGAGTACCCCTGATCCGAAATGATGGACAAGGGAACCCCATGCAACTTCACTAAATATTTGATGTACAATTTAGCATAGTCTTCCACCAAAACGGAAACCTTGATGGGAATGAAGTGGACTGATTTAGTCATCCTATCAACAATGACCCAAATAGAATCATGTTGACTTCGAGTATGAGGCAAACCCACAACAAAGTCCATATTCACCTCCTCCCACTTCCAAGTGGGAATATCTATATATTGGAACAAACCTCTCGATTTTAGGTGTTCGGCCTTTTTGTTGACAATTCGGGCATTTGGCAACAAAACCCGCTATATCCTTTTCCTTGCCATTCCACCAATAGACTTCCCATAAATCATAGTACATCTTGGTGGCTCCCGGATGAATAGAATACCGCAAACCATGAGCCTCTTCTAAAATTCACTCTCTTAGGCCAATAATATCTGAAACACATAATCTACCTTGGTACCTAAGCACCCCATCTCCCTCTTGGGAGAAAGCCTCAATGGACTTGTTGAGAATCGATTCTTTCAACTCCCTTAATACGGGATCTAGGTGTTGCTTAGACTTCTCATCAACCACAAAGGATGATTCGGAACTATGATGGACCATGAATCCACCCTTGGTGGAATCCACTTGTTGGACACCTAATCGGGAAAACCTACACATAACGAACCAATTCCTTCTTCTCATCTTCTATATGAGCCACACTACCCATGGACAATCACTTAGGGCATCCGCAACTACATTAGCTTTGCTGGGATGGTAAAGGACGCTCATGTCATAATTCCTCAAAATCTCTTACCACCTTCTTTGTCGGAGATTCAAGCTTTTTTGGCTAAACACATATTGAAGACTTTTGTGGTCGGTAAACACATCTACATGGACCCCATATAAGTAATGTCTCCATATTTCAAAGCAAACACAATCGCCGCTAGTTCAAGGTCATGAGTCAGGTAATTATTCTTATGAACTTTGAGTTGCCTTGAAGCATAGGCAATCACTTTACCATGTTGCATAAGGACACATCATAAACCCACTCGAGAAGCATCACAATACACTACAAACCCATTGGTACCCTCTGGTAAGGTTAACACCGGAGCAGAGGTGAGTCTATCTTTCAACTCTTGGAAGCTTTTCTCACAAGCCTCCGACCACTCAAAATTTAGCTTTCTTTTGAGTCAAAGCCGTCAATGGAAGAAAAACCCTCAATAAACCTTCTATAATAACCGACCAAACCCAAAAGTCTTCTAATACCAGTAAGAGATAGAGGTCTAGGCCAACTCTTGACCACATCCGTCTTCTTAGGATCTACCTTAATACCCATGCCCGACACAATATGACCAAGGAAGGCAACCGACCTTAGCCAAAACTCACATTTACTAAACTTAGCATATAATTGGTGGTCTTTAAGGACTTGCAACACAATCCTCAAATGCTTCATATGATCACCTCACTCCTTGAATATATCAAAATATCGTCAATAAAGACGATTACAAATGAATCAAGATATTGCCTAAATACCCTATCATTAGATCCATGAATGCCGCTGGGGTATTTGTTAGACCAAAAGACATGACTAGGAATTCATAGTGACAATATCTTGTTTGGAAGGCTGTTTTAGGAATGTCAACCCCTCTCACCCTTAGTTGGTGATAACCCGACCTTAGGTCAATCTTCGAAAAGTAACTCGCCCCTTGGAGTTGGTCAAACAAATCATCAATTCTAGGGAGAGAGTACTTATTCTTTATAGTGACCTTGTTCAGTTGGCGGTAATGAATACACATCCTAAGGGACCCATCTTTCTTCTTTACGAACAATACTAGAGCACCCTATGGAGAGATGCTTAGTTGAATAAAACCCTTGTCTAACAAATCTTTGAGTTGTTCCTTCAATTCTTTCAATTCGTTCGGAGCCATTCTATAGGGAGGAATGGATATGGGTTGTGTATCCGGCAAAAGATCAATGCCAAAGTCTATCTCCCGTTCGGGAGGAATGCCGGGCAAGTAATCGGGAAGGGCTTCTAGAAATTCCCTCACTACAGGGACTGACTCCAAAGAAGGAGTCTCGGACTCAAAATCCACAACCCTAACATATGATACATGCACCCCTTGGAGATCATATTTCTAGCTTTTAGACATGAAACAAAACGACCTCTAGGAATAGAATTCCCCCCTTTCCACTCTAGAATTGGCTCTTTTGGGAATTGAAATTTGACTACCCGGGTCTTACAATATATTGAAGCATAACATGCATGCAACGAATCTATGCCCAAAATTACATCAAAATCAAACATGTCTAATTCTACCAAATCAACCAAGTGACTTTATGAGATAAAGAAATAGGACAACTCCTTTAGACTCTTTTTGCCACTACCGAGTCACCAACCAGGTTAGACACCGAAAAAGGTTCTTCGAATACATCGGGAGTATCTCAAATTTCATAGCTACTAAAGGTGTAACAAATGATAAGGTGGCACCGCGGTCTAATAATGCATAAACATCAATGGAAAATACTTGCAACATGCCAGTAACAACGTTCGAGGAACCCTCTTGATCACTTCAGGATTGGAGGGCATAGAAGCGATTCTTCTTAAGAGCATCGGAATTTGAGCCACTAGGAGGGACTTGCTTTCCCTCTCTCCCTTGAATTTTAAGCATGGTACAATCTCACCATATGACCACTCCTTCCACAATTGAAGCAACCATCCGTACCAACAAGGCACTTCCCCTCATGTTTCTTGCCATACTTGGCACAAGTAGGTCTCGTCATCGAAGATCCACCATTATTGCCTCCTTGAGGCTTAGGGTTAGACACCCTATGTTTCTTGACCCTTGGAGTGCTGGAGGATCCTTGGTTGGAGAGCTTTTTCTTGAACATTGGTTTACCTTAACTCTCAAATTTACCCTTGGAAGAATTCCCATCATCGATCCTTGCCTTCTTCACCTCCCTATTCTTCTTCCTAAGTTTTGTCCCCTCAACTTGTTCAGCATAAACCATTAGATATGAGATGTCCATATCATTATGTATCATTGTCGCATGACATTCTTCTTCAATCAACTTGTACACTCCTGTCACAAAATGACTCATCTCATCTCTCGAATTTGACACTAAGGATGGAGCATATTTGGACAACTTAGTCAATTTAAGAGAATATTCTTGAGCACTCATACCTCCTTGACAAAGGTTGATAAATTCCTCCACCTTTTCTTCCTTTTTTTCTCGTGGAAAGAACTTATCAAGGAATGCCTTCTTGAAAATTCCCAACTTATGGGACCCGCTCTTATAGGCCTATTATAGTATACCATACTTGGGCCACATCCTTCAATTGGTAGGTGGCTAGTTTTATTTTCTCACTAGAAGTCACTCCTATAGCATCAACTATCTTGTAGATCTCTTCCACAAACTCTTGTGGGTGTTCATCCACTTTAGAACCAAATAGGAGGGTTCATCCTTGTGAGGTCTCTCTCAACCTTGAAGCCATGGTACTCACATTAGGGTTTACCCGGGGCCCAACATCTCCGTTGGCTTGGGCCGTTATAGATTGGGCTTGAGTGGTGACGACTTGAGTTTGAACCGTCATGAGTTAAGTCAATGTTTGGAGAGCCACCCTTATTTTCCGCATTAGTCATAGCTACTTCATCATTAGGAGCTTGAGGACCTTGAGGAACTTGGGGAGGAACTCCCTCATTGACATTCTCCTCTTCCGCCCTCCTTGCATTTTCCCTTCTTGTATTCATATCCAATATACACAAGAAAAGGGTTAGGAAAAAGGACCTCATAGAGATAAGCTCTAAGGCATGACAAAAGAGTAATCCAAGAAGTGAAAGTTCCTAAGCTTCTTATAGCCTCTCATTCATAAGTGTGGCGCACTTCACACTAAAGAACAAGACTCTACTAGACGTGAATTATGAGATATCAACCTAAAAATCATCCCAAAACCTTATGCTCTTATACCAAGTTTGTGATGACCAAGGGGTAGCCCCTGGATGTAACACAGCACACTTGACCCCGATGGGGTTTCATACAAGCCCTTAGCATAATCATAACAAAAGGCATGGTAATAATGCAGAAAAATTTAAAACTTTTACAATAAAAGTCTTTTTTATAAAAGAAAATCATAAGAGTCTAGACCTTGTCTCATACACTATCTAAAACAATAGAGTACAATCTTAGGGACATAGCCCTTTACATCAATAGTCTTGGAAATAGAAAGTACAATAGAAAGCTAGAAATGGATAATTCATCCTCGAACTTGAGGACTCACTAAGCTTAGGGAATAGTCAACCCAAGCTTCACTTGAAAGGATAAATGTGTCTCAACGACCGAAACCTACACTTATAAGAAAATGTACAGAATATGGGTTAGCACAATTAATTGTACTAAGTATGGAGCCATGCATAAAAATCCTTAAAACATGTTTAAAAGGGACATTTAGTTGAAATCATGCTTTTTTCAAGTTTAAAATCCATCATGCACAATTAGAGTAATTACAAGGTCAAATCATACCATAAGCAACCCTAGGCTACTATAGTCATGCATAACATATCTTGACTTCATCCATAGTCAACACTCATAGACAAAGAAACATTCATGTTCATAGTTCATAATAATGGAAGTCACTCTTAGCATCAATTTATGCCATGCATAAATAGATTCATACATCTTCATGTCATAAATGAACCGCACCATAACCCCTCTATAAGTCTACTTGTGTAATATACAAGTGAAGTCCCATACCCCCACTTATACTAAGCAAGCTTACTAAGGAGTCATGGATATAGCTCATATTCATGTTCATGTTCATATTCATGGTTTATGTTAATTGTTCATAGTCATGGTACATATTCATGTAATGCATAAATTAACTCATAAAGCATCATGTCATCAAGCACATACCACAATCACTCTCAAAGCTTACTTGTGCAATGCATAAGTGAAGTCCCATACCCCCACTCAAATTAAGTAAAACCCATTAAGTAATCATAGAACATAACTCTTGTTCTTCAACATAGTTCATATTATTGTTCCTGTCATATCATTGATCATGTTCTTGTCATGTAGGGAAATATAGCTTAAGCCGACATAGATCATGTGAGCTACATGGAATCCAGTGTCATGAACCCACAACAAAAAGAGGTGTTCTACTTGCCTAAGGTAGAACTAACATATTTACCCTATAGGTGGATCCACTAGCTAAGAACCTATGTGGACACATAGTTATGGGATAAAGAGATTGCTACTATGTCACGACCCAAGCCTAGGGCCTAGACGTGACATGGCGAATGAGGAACCCAAAGGAACCCCAAACAAGCCTCTCAAACTTGTCATCACACTTCATCGGTCGCAGAAGTACATTCAGCATTAAATAACGGGAATTAGGGACTAAGGGCAAACCATTTCAAAATAACATCATAGAATAAGAGTCAAGCTCATTTACAAAATACTTGTCCAACGCACACCTCTACATACATAGATAGGACGGGGGCCATGACATACTACCGGCTCCCCTCATAGTCAAAATACAATTGCAAGCTAAAGTCTCAAAATATAGGAGTAGGAAACATAACATAGCCCTGGAATCATTGAGGACTCACCAACAAACTCGGATAAGCACCGTACTAGCCACGTGGATGGAGAGAAGGATCAAGAGTAGCTCCGGTCCCTACATGGTGACATCATGTAGGTAAAATATGCGTTAGTACTTTGGAATGTACTAAGTATGCAGGGTGCAATACAACAATAGACAAGGACACAATCGAAATGCAAGAAATAGTTCCATAGGCATAATAAATAACAATATGAGGATGCATGATAAAAATAAAGTCAAAACATGTTTAAGTAAATCTATACTAATAGTAGATATCATATGTGTGTGCATGACCCAACCAATCTATAACCCCAACTTAGGATAGGGGATGCCGTTCACACCCAGACACCCTGGTGGCAAGGTATAACCCCCTCATATGGTTGATATTGGTCACACCCCAAGCATCCTAGGTGGTGAGATATAAACCTCTCACATAGTTGATGTTGGTCACACCCCAAGCATCCTAGGTGGTGAGATATAAACCTCTCACATGGTTGATGTTGGTCACACCCCAAGCATCCTAGGTGGTGAGATATAAACCCCTCACATGGTTATCCGGTTCTTTTCCCCCGGATCGGGCATGGTAATGCAACACTTTATATAGAAAATTCCCATTAGGCTCTAATGCAATCTCATGTATGGAATGGACATATACACAAGCTTAGTTTGTCATCAACACATCTCTGAAATGCCACACATCTCATAACTCAAGCCCTAAAGCATTAATTCATCAATTCTCCATAATTGGACATTTTGTCAAACACCTTAAAGGCATGTAATGGGATCAAAGAGCATGGAAAATAGGGTAGTAATTATGCAGCCAAACCAATGAACAACCTACAACAACGCCTTTTAACACCCACAAGACCACATGAAAAATCTCCACATCCATTCCAAATTTAGATTCAGGTTCTAGAGTCACAACATGCTCAAAACAATCACTTTTCATGTTTAAAATTCTTTGTGCAGGAAATTTATACAAGGAACAAGACTAATTTATGAATTCTCAACTTAAACCATGAATTAGTGAGTAGAATAGAGACTAGGCACTATGGGTGGAAGGACTCATGAGTTCAACACCACATACCTTGAGTTTTCATGAAGGTCTTGAGAGTGTCTTCAATGGAAGCTTGGAACTTGGAGCAAGAGTCTCTTCAATCTTGAGGAAGGTTTTGGATTAGGGTTCTTGAGAAAACTTGAGAGAAAATGTGTCTAAGTATGGGAGAGGTGTTTTGGGAAATGTTTAAGAGATGGGAATTGAATTAATGTTATATAGGAAATAAAATATTCCCTTTGGAAAAACCGAACTAACACTTAGAAAAAAAAATGAGGCGGGTGAACAGTAAAATCGCTCTCTGGAAATTGCATTTCCTGCACGGACAGATTTTACGAAAATGGGCATAACTTCTTCGTCCGAACTCCGAATGAGGTGAAACGAAGTGCGTTGGGTAGCTAACTCAAAGGGCTTTCCATGGATATGTTATGGGCCACCCTATTATTTGTGTGCTAGGAGATATGACCCTTCAAAGTAGACCCTCGAAAAAGGCTTCACTTGGAAATTTTGGATTTTGATGCGGTTGCTCTAAAATTTGGGTTAGATCCATCTCCCACTCAATTTGACCCCCTAAACAAAAATATGAAGTCATATTTTTGAAAAACGAAATGGATTTTTAGATATAGCTAAAACAAGTTTCCGGTAACTTCCGAAGCACATTTTTAGGAACTTTTTGGGTCATTTCATACTAGAAACCCGGATTAACTGAGGTGTAAGGTTTCCATCTGATGTTCCTAACCACTCGGTGCTAAGCTTAATTCCCTTTAATAGTAATGTTAAGTCTGTACTTTATATTCATGTTCATGGAAGAATGCCTAGCACTCACACCATCATAGTATCATGGTAGCTCATGGATTCTTTAGGTGAGAATCTCCTTTCAACCTTAGAATCATTGATAAGTGAGTAAACCTCTCACATCATGTTCATAGTGTTTCATGAGAATGGACTTTTAAACAACACAACAACCTTATCATAATTATAGATCTTTCATGCATAATCAAGTGTAAGGGTGTAGGGTACAAACAAGGATAACACATCAATACCACAAATACACAATAGTCATAGTGTAACGTCCCATATTTTTGCATATACGAGTTCTATGTGAGTAGTGAGGGTTTGAAATAGGTTTGAAAATATTCGAAAGAGGTTTGAGGCTAAATAGAGTAAGTAAAGCATAATTTGTCGTAGTAATCAACCTACTTGCTTAAGCTACTGATTCGGATGTCTTACGTAATTAAGTTACTTACGTACATGTGTAGCTTACGTAGAAAGGATGACATAGGTTCTTAATGGAAGATTAACTGCTGACCTACTTAAATAAGTGGTAAGTAGGTGATGCACCTACTTAGGAAATATGTAGACTGCATTTTAAAAGAAAAGGGCAACTAGGTAATGCAGTTACTTAAAGAACTTGTGGCAGTTATTAAGAGTGATGTACTTGCTTACTTAAAGTGAGGGACTAGATATTTCTACATATTTCTTCATGTAAAAACGTCCATAAAGGACCCTTAAGAGAATGAAATTCATTTCATATATCTCTCACTTGTTCCACAACAATTTACTCCCAAAAAGAAACCCTAGAAGCTCCTAAGTGCTGGCCTGCAAGTTCACCATTAAAAATCTTAGAAAACCCTTTATTTTTCAAGTACAAGTTGGTGTAACATCTCCCATCTTAAGAAATTCAAGAGGAGAAACTGATTTTACCTTAAGGTAAGGCTACTGCCATATGTTAATTTTTTTAAAGTTTGGATTCGTAAGAATATGGTCTACTGATTTAGTAATCCTTCATTATTCTCAAGATAATTTGGAAAAGACAACCTAAACCTTGAAGTTAGCAAGTGAGGTTGCTGTCCAACAAGGTGAGTTACTGAAATTTTCATCCCTCTTTTGTGCTTGAATTTCTTAAGGGATTTGGTATGTGTTAATGAGCTGAGAATTGTTCCTTTTACATGGTGTGAGATTGGAGAATGTTCGGGTTGATTATGCATGTTGGGACAGCCATGGAGGGGAGTCCCCTTTAACTCAATTGTTATCTCATTTGAGCATTTTAAATGTAATGTTAGTTGGATGCTCAAGGGACAGTGGTCGGAAACCGTGAGTTCATATTGCTACTGCCACATTCTGATGTTTAGAGACTGACTTATGTATAGTAACACAAGGAGGCATGTGCAGAAGTCATGAGAACTTGTTAAAGGATAAAACGGTAAAAGGTGCAGTAACGTACCATCTAATTGGGCGTTGCAAGAGCTTGCCGCCTGCAACCCCTTTGTATACTGTTTTGCATATGTTACAAATGCCCAAGGAGTTTCAGGGGACCTTATTAGAAGGTCGTATTGTATATGACATTATTAAAGGAGAAGGGGTGGAATGCATACCATCGGTTTGATAAGTATGGGTTTTCTACCTGATTACTGTTTGCCAAGTTCAAGTAGCCCAATCTGTTGGTTAGCTACTAATATTAGTTGTGTTACTTATTTCATTGTAGATTAATAATCAGAAATGAAGGAGGTTAATTCGTTGTACTATCCGAGTGGTACAACAAGGTATATAAGGCTATTCGATTCTATATTCTTTGGCATGAACTCTGCTTGTGTGACTACTAACAAGTGAGCTTCCTAAGTGCTCTTTCAAGTAAAAGACACATAGTGGTAGCGTACAATCCCAAACACAACTAACAATATTTCCCCTCTCCTTATTGTGTCGAATTGCTTCAATATATGTGCATCTTTACTTTTCCAAGTAATGGTATGAGAAAAGGGTAATTTCAGCAGTAGCTTTGTGATTCCTCCTGTCAATTAAATGAGGTCCATTGTGTCATTTGAACTCTTATGTAATTCATTAGTGTTACATTTTCATCTTGTATTATTGTTACTACCCTAAGTGCATATTCAAATGTTTCCTACTACTGATCCACAGTTCTGATGCTCAAAAATAATTATGACCACAAAAGTAACAATCTCAAAGATTAAAGAAACTATATGAAGCGGTATATGTGTAAGGGTGGCTGCCTAGGGGTGAAAACCAAGCATGGGTCGATCCCAAATTTATATATTTGAGGACAGCATCCCAGGGGTTAAAATGCCTAGCATGGTTCATCCTCTTTACCACTGATCAGTTGGTTATTTGTATCACGTGCTTTACAGAGATTACAATGTAAAGAAAATTATAGAAAAGAATATAATGTACATGATCCCATAACAACAACAATGGTGGTCTTTTAATCTGATCTATGTATTTACATATTGATACTTGATTTCAATTGAGCTCTTGTTTACATATGTTATTGCCTTACATATTCAGTACATTCTTCATACTGACGTCCCTCTCGGGGGAGGCTGCATTTCATGCTGCAGCCACAGGTACTCTAGCTAGTAGACCTCCCCAGTAGAAGCACAGGACACTCAACTGCTATTGGTGAGCTCCAAGTTGATTCGGGGCTTAACCGAGTCTTTGGCATCTATTTTGTTACCGTATGGTAGTTAAGGGTAAGGCGGGGCCCTGTCCCGACCTAAACTAAGGTTGTCTATCTTGTAGAGGCTTTGTAGACTAATGTATAAAGTTTGGTTGTGAGTCTCTTAACAATTGTGGCCTCAAGGACCACGTGTTGTACATAAGTTTTGGGCCTGTCTATGTCGGTCTTTTATCACTATAATTTATATAAGCTTGTCATAGCTTCATAGTTATCATAGTTAAATATATGGGAAGTGCAGGTTGTAAGTTGGTTCTCCCGGCCATTTAGGCATCAGGTGCATGTCCGTCTTAATCAGATCTGAGGCGTGACAAATGTGGTATCAGAGCAAGTCATCCTAGGAAGTCTACAAAGCCGCGTCTATGTAGAGTCTTGCTTATGGATGTATTGTGCACCACATCTATAAACAGGAGGCTACGGGATATGTAGGAGTTGTTTCTGTTGTTTCATCTTCTAGATCGTGCGATAGAGCCATATTGTAGGTGGATTATATCTAACCTCTAAATTGTTTTATTATAGCAAAGATGCCGGTTACGAGTAGGAGTAAAAATACAGGCAAGCAAATAGATTTGGCTGCTAAAGAAGGGAGTAGCCAATCATTACCTAGACAAGCTGATCAAAGTAAGGCTCAAAATGAGTCTCTATCACAGACTTCCCCGACTCCTCCATCTCCAGATGATTTAAGGAGGGAAGCAGCACCTCGAGAACCCCCTATTAATGCTACTTAGCAAGATTTAAAGAATGCAGTCCAATTATTGACTCGTATAGTTGCTGGACAAGGGCAAAGGCAAGAAGGTCCAATTGCAGGTACGAATGGTACAGATAGGGCTGCTAGTACGCGAATACGTGATTTTCTTAATTTGGACCCTCCATCATTCACCGCGTCAGATCCTAAAGAAGATCCGCAAGACTTTATTGATCAGATTCAACAAACTTTGGATGTTATACATGTAAGTGGTAAAGAAGTAGTTGAGCTAGCAACATATAGACTCAAGGGTATGGCTATATTGTGGTATGAAGCTTGGAAGCAATCAAGGGTTACAGATGCACCTTTAGCTAGTTGGAAAGAGTTCAAAAAGGCATTTCTTGACCATTATCTGCCATTGGAGATCCGAGAGGCCCGTGTTGATCAGTTTTTAAATCTCCACCAAGGGAATATAAGCGTGAGGGAGTACAGTCTCAAGTTTAATTCTTTATCCAGGTATGCTCCTAATGTAGTGTCTACAATGGAGGATAGAGTTCATCGATATGTGGACAGATTAGATTCATATTTGGTTAGAGATTGTACCATTGCTTCTTTGAATAAAGACATGGATATAGCGAGGATGCAAGATTTTGCACAAAAGTTGGAGGATCAAAGGCAAAGAAGAAGGGTACAAGAGTCGGAAAGAGGGCAGTCCAAGAGGGCCAAATCTACGGGGCAGTTTACCCAATCTCAAGGTGAGTTTAAGCCTCGATTTTCTAATAGACCGCCTAGGCCATCATTTTCCTACTCTACAGCTAGTGCTCCACCCCAAGGGTCTAGGGGCGATCAGTTTGGGCAAAGAGGTGAAAGCCAAAGCTCAAGAACAGCGGGGCACCAAGAGCAGGGAATTATGAGCCAATCAAGACCTCCTCGACAACTTTGTAGGCAATGCGGGAGAAATCACCTAGGCATATGTAGGTTTAGGACAGATGCTTGTTTTTGGTGTGGTACACCGGAACACATGATGAGAAATTGCCCTCAAAGTGGCATGAGTGGTATGGCACAACCTGCTGGATTGATTGCTGCATCGGCTTCATCAGTTCCTTCTTTAGGCAGAGGTGCACAAATGCCTGCAGGGCATGGTAGAGGTGTTAGAGGGGCAGCTAGTTCTAGTGGAGTTCAGAATCGCACGTATGCCCTAGGGGATCGACAAAATTTGAAGGCTTCATCGGATGTGGTTATAGGTACATTGTCCATCTTTTCACATATTTTATATGCTAATATTAATTGATCCGGGGTCTACACTATCATATGTCACTCCATTGGTTGCTGCAAAGTTCAAAAGAACACCAGAATTATTGGTTAAACCATTTGAAGTGTCTACACCGATTGGTGAATCTATTATAGCTAGAAGAGTCTATCGAAAGTGCATAGTAACTGTTTGTGGTCATAATACATTAGCTGACCTTGTTGAACTAGAAATGGTTGATTTTGATGTCATAATGGGTATGGATTGGTTAGCTTCTTGTTATGCTACAGTAGAATGCCGAACTAAGATGGTGCATTTCCATTTTCCAAAAGAGGCAATCCTTGAATGGAAAGGTAATATTGGGGCGCCAAGAGGTAAGTTTATTTCTTATTTTAAGGCGAAGAAGATGATGTCCAAAGGCTACATATGCCATTTAGTAAGAGTGAGAGATATAGATGCAGATCCACCAACTCTTCAATCTGTTTCGGTGGTAAATGAATTTCCTGATGTATTTCCTGAAGATCTGCCAGGTTTGCCTCCAGAACGAGAAGTAGAGTTTGGTATTGATTTAATTCCAGATACTCAACCTATCTCCATTCCTCTATATAGAATAGCCTCGGCAGAATTACGGGAGTTGAAGGAGAAATTAAATGATTTGTTAGAGAAAGGGATTCATAAGGCCTAGTATGTCCCCTTAGGGAGCACCAGTTTTATTTGTACGCAAAAAAGATGGCTCATTGAGAATGTGTGTTGATTATCGACAGTTGAATAAGGTAATGATTAAGAACAAATATCCCCTCCCAAAAATTGATGATTTGTTTGATCAGTTACAGGGTTCTAAGTGCTTTTCAAAAATTGACTTGAGGTTGGGTTATCACCAAGTGAGGGTCAGAGATCAAGATATACCGAAAATGGCTTTTTGAACACGATATGGTCATTTCGAGTTTTTAGTTATGTCATTCGGGCTAACAAATGCACCAACAACTTTTATGGATTTGATGAATAGGGTGTTCAAGCCATTTTTGGATGTGTTCGTGATAGTATTTATAGATGACATTATGGTGTATTCAAGATTTGAAGAGGACCATGCTAATCACTTGCGGCAGGTGTTACAGATTCTTCGTGATCGAAAGTTGTACGCAAAGTTCTCTAAATGTGAGTTTTGGTTAAGATCTGTGGCATTCTTGGGTCATATTGTATCTGATGAAGGAGTAAGGGTTGATACCCAAAAGATACAAGTTGTGAAGAACTGGCCAAGACCTACAACACTTATAGAGGTTCATAGTTTCCTTGGGCTGGTAGGTTATTATAAAAGGTTTGTTGAAGGATTTGCTTCTATTTTCGCACCATTAACAAAACTAACACAAAAAGAAGTCAAGTTTCAGTGGAGCGATGTATGTGAAAGAAGCTTCCAAGAAGTGAAGAATAAATTGACTTCTACACCTGTATTGGTACTTCCAGAAGGCACGGAAGGCTAAGTTGTGTATTGTGATGCATCGGGAGTGGGCTTAGGATGTGTGTTAATGCAGCATGGTAAGGTGATAGCTTATGCCTCAAGGCAGTTGCGGCCACATGAGAATAACTATCCAACCCATGATCTAGAGCTAGTAGCAGTTGTATTTGCTTTGAAGATATGGCGCCACTACTTGTATGGTGTTCACGTGGATATATATACTGATCACAAGAGTTTGCAATATATCTTTAAGCAAAAGGATATGAATTTGAGGCAACGAAGGTGGCTTGAGTTATTAAAAGATTATGACATTGATATTTTGTATCATCTCGGGAAGGCAAATGTTGTAGCTGATGCTTTAAGTCGTAAAATGATGGCAAGCACTTATGAGCAGTCCATAGGAAGGCAGCAAATAACTAAAGATCTACGTCAATTAGCTAGCTTGGGGGTTTGCCTTCTTGAATCTCCAGATGAAGGAGTTATTGTGCAAAATGCTGCAGAATCCTCATTTGTAGCGGAGGTGAAAGAGAAGCAGTACACGAATCCTATCCTATTACAGCTTAAGGAGAATGTACAACAAGGTATGACAAAGGCATTTGAGCTTACAGAAGAGGGAGTAATTCAATGCCAAAACAGATTGTATGTACCTAACATAGATGGATTTAGAAGGAGAATTATGATGGAAGCACATCATTCAAGATATTCTGTCCATCCGGATCAACTAAAATGTATCATGACTTGAAAGAAGTATATTGGTGGGGTGACATAAGAAGAACATTGCAGAATTTGTAGCTCAATGTCCAAATTGTCAACAAGTTAAAGTAGAGCACTAGAAGCCTGGAGGTTATATGCAGCGTATAGAACTTCCAATTTGGAAGTGGGATATGATTAATATGGATTTTGTCACTGGTTTGCCTCGCTCATTTCGGAAATTTGATTCTATATGGGTGATTGTTGATAGACTTACCAAAGCAGCGCACTTCTTACCGGTCAAGACTACTTATACAATTGAAGAGTATGCAAGGTTGTATATTAAAGAGATAGTTCGGCTACATGGAGTGCCAATCTCTATTATATCTAATAGAGGAGCTCAATTCACCACGAACTTTTGGAAGTCATTTCAGAAGAGTTTGGGAACGCAAGTGAATTTAAGCATAGCCTTTCACCCTCAAACGGATGGTCAGGCAGAACGTACAATCCAAACACTTGAGGATATGTTGCGAGCTTGTATATTAGACTTCAAAGTTAGTTAGGATGATCATTTGCCACTTATTGAGTTTGCTTTCAACAACAGCTACCATTCAAGTATCAAAATGGCACCTTATGAAGCATTATATGGGAGAAAGTGCAGGTCACCAATCGGATGGTTTGAAGCGGGCGAAACTGCCTTATTTGGGCCAGATCTTGTTCATCAAGCTATGGAAAAAGTTAAGGTGATACAACAACAATTAGCAATAGCTCAAAGCCGACATAAATCATATGCAGATAATAGAAGGAGAGGACTGGAATTTTTCATAGGAGATTGGGTATTTTTGAAGGTATCCCCAATGAAAGGGGTAATGAGATTTAGTAAAAAGGGAAACTTGAGTCCGCGCTATATAGGGCCATATAAAATTATTCGAAGGGTTGGTCAAGTCGCGTATGAGTTAGAGCTACCTCAAGAACTCTCAACAATCCATCCAGTATTTCATGTCTTAATGCTTCAAAAATGCATAGGTGACCCATCTCGTATCACTCCTACGGAAGATGTACACGTTACGGAAGATCTCACTTATGAAGAAGTACCCATTGCAATTCTGGATCGACAAGTTAACAAACTGAGAAATAAAGAAGTAGCTTCTGTAAAAGTACTATCGAGAAACCAACAATTTGAAGAAGTTACATGGAAGGCGGAAGAAGCAATGAAGTCCAAATATCCTCATTTATTTCAATCCGAGGAGAAGGGTCAAACTGCTGAGTTAAGACAGTAACAAATAAGTATAAGTTTGTGTGTATTATGTGGCTAACAGTTGAATTCAACATAGGCTTGATTGAACCTGAATAATTAGGCAAACATTCAAGGACGAATGTTCCTAAGGAGGGGAGGATGTAACGTCCCATATTTTTGCACTTACTATTTCTATGTGAGTAGTGAGGGTTTGAAATAGGTTTGAAAATATTCGAAAGAGTTTGAGGCTAAATAGAGTAAGTAAAGTATAATTTCTCATAGTAATCAACCTACTTGCTTAAGCTACTGATTCGGATGTCTTACGTAATTATAAGAAATAGACAAAGTCCATTCGTTAATTGGCGAGGAAAAAAATTAAAACCAACGAAGTGTGTGTGCGCGCACGCGTGTGCGTGCATGCGTGTGTGCGTGCGTAAGTGTGCGTGCATGCGTGCATGCGTGTGTGCGTGTGTGTGAAATAATAAAAATGCAATATTTCAAATAATGAAAATGAATGTTATTATATTGATACAATGATTGAATTCAATATATTTTGAACGCATATGAATTAGCTATATAATTTGTAATTATAGACATTTATTATATTAAGATATATATATGTTAGGTGGAATACATTGATAATTTCTTAAATTTGTTAATAAATATCAGTTAGATACTCAAACTATGACATATTTCAAAAAACACGTGAACACATGATAAATTATTTCTATTAAATACTTTTGCTTTTGACTCTTTTTTTTTTTGCATATTCTAAAGTGTCTATTACACATTTAATTAAATGTAATGAATGTGTCAAAAACAACTCCAACAATTCTATTTACATTGAAAATGAAAAAACTTAAAAATATAAAATGAAAATTCTAACATGGAAAATGAAAGTTAAAGTACATGAAAACACACTCTTTTCTAAACGTCAAACGTTCTTCTTTTATTATTTATACATATATGGTATATCACATAATTCAATTAAGTTAATAGTAAAATAATAATTATAAGGAAATAATATTACATCTTACAAATATGTAAAGATTAAATAGTCATTACTTTAATTAACTTCAAAATTCTAAATATTAGGATAAATTAACAGTTATTTGACAAAAATAGTAACAATTTTTTTCAATATTTTTAGGGTTATAAAACTTTTCATTTTATGTAGTCACGTTTAAAACTTGTCACTTTGGATTCCTTTTAGATTTAGGAGTTTTTATGTTATTTTGTTGATTTTAAATATTAGAAAAATAGTAAATGACAATTTTTTTTCTATTAAAAAGTCTTTTAATGAAGAGTAAAAAGTGAAATCATAGATTAAAATAAGGGTAAACTACATAAATCCCTAGTTTATGTCCTAATTACTAAGATTTCCGATAGTTTAATTTCAAATATTGCTTCCTCTATCATATTATCATATTAGGGAAACTTACATAAATATGTTATATTAAGAAAATATTTATCATTTATAGCAATAATATTTTTTTCACTTGATCACTTTGAATACATTTATAATACAGTTTTAATACATATTACAAATAAAAATTTACAAAACACATAATATAAGTTTTATTGATGGATAATAGATTTATCACACATTTTATCACACTTGTAATACAATGTGTCAATCTCTTACCAAACTAGCATAAATATATTTTAAAATAGCTATAATAAACATATATTGTATACATAATTCACTTTTAATACATATTGTAGATTTATCTAATATTGGTATGTATTGCTATAAATGGAGATAAATAAAAGTATCGCTAAAATTAATAATTATTTAGTAAAAGGTACCCATTCAAGTAATTTTTCCATCATATTTCGTGCTTAGGATACATGAGTCTCGAATCAAGGAGATGCATGTATCTGCCAAATTATAAAATCGGGATACATATTTTATTTATTTAAATTAATTGGTTGTAACGAATTTATTTTATTAGAGTAGTAATTGTAGATTTTAAAAATACATGGACAATTAATTCTGAAAATTTAAATTCATTAAATCCCTTAATATAAGGCAGAAATCAAGGAGTGTATCTATGTTTAATTAATTTCATTTTATTATTTTCTGACATAATAAATTTATTAATATTATTAAGAAGAGACAAAAACATTTATATCTTGGTCAGGTAATTTAATTAGTTTTATTTCATTACTCTTAAAATAATATATTCATTAATTTATTGTATTTATTATCAATATATAATGTATCCAATAAACTAAACACTTAAATACATGAGTATCATACAAATACCTTCATATCTATTTGTATGATCCAATATTATTTCATGTATCTTTTATATGTATAATTTGACGTTTCAAGTATCCATTTCATACGTTATATCCAAAAACATGTATCTCAAATAAATATGAAAATAGTTAGACACATTGTAATAGCATAAAAAGTATATATGATAATATTAAGATACATGATAGAAGATCATATACATATGACAAGACTCGGATACATAATAGAACAAATTGTGTGAAATACATGTGTAAATTTCCAATAATACATAAATCTCAAATATAATCATTAGATACATACACACTTAATAAGATACACTGATAAAAATTAGATACATATAATCGTATCTCAGTAATGTATCATATACATCGATAATGTATCAAATAAATGTGTAAATCTCCACTTATTGAAACTTTTCGATTACGTTTGTGGCTGGTCAGAGCATCTAACCGCGGCGATGTTTGCTTCACCTTTTGATTCATTGGTGTTTCTCACTACGCCTAGATCCGACGGGAGAAGTGACGCGAACTTTCTTGGTTGATCGATAGTATACAAGGTATGAAACCAGTACATTCATCAATGTCGAATTTGATAAATCGATTGGGCTTGAAATCTCTATTACAACGATTCCGATTGTCTTGCATGCGAAAGGTGTCTGTCTCCTCTTGCGAGAAAAAATGGTGGATTCATGTAAGATTTGTTTGAGAGTGAGAGAATCAAAAGTTAAGAATTTTATGTGTGTTGACAAGCCATAGAACATCTTTAATGGGGTATTTCTTCTCAGTAAATTTCGAGGGATCAAGGGAAGAGGAAGAAGAAGAGGAAGAGTTAGAGTTTGATAAATGTAAAGATAATATCAATCCTAGTTTTAAGGGATATGAATATTCATTGTATCTTCAATAATATATGGTATAAAAAATTAAAAGTAATAATATATATAATTGTTTGAAAGTAGAGGTAAAATTTGTATGTATGCTAGTGATGTATGTCTAATAAAGTAGTTTATCCTTAAAATTATTATGTTAATATTATATCAATTTTAATAAATATTTAATTGAATTCAAAGTAAGATTTGTGTTGGACTCTATAACCAAAATAAAAGTCTTATGGAGTTGAAGTTTTGTTTTACCCAAAGTAATGATAATTATAACCAAAAAAGCTAGAATAACATTATAAGGCAGTAATTTTTTTTTATCTTTTTTTTATAGTTTGGGACTTTATGACCGTGTTTAATTTGACAAAAATAATACCAATTTTTATTTTGTAAAAACAATACTATTAATTTTTCGTTTTTCAAAAATAAGGTTGCCTTTTGATTTAGCCCCCAAAAAAAGATATGAAACCCTTTGCACACTATTTACTATAATCTTTGTAAACACGTAATTTTTTATCGAACATAAGGTTTTACACAATTTTTTATTTCTTAAATACTTATTATAAGTCTAAATTAAATATTTTGATCTAATCTTATTTTAGTAAGTTTATTTTAATATATTTGAAAACTATAAAAATAAAGTCATGTTTTAGGTTAAGTTTTATTTTAATCGAAAGAAAATTTTTTTACAAAAATATATGTTTTCTTTTAAATAAATAAGTTAATGTTTCTTCATTATATTTTTTGATTAACTATTTAATTTTTCTTATATTTTTTATTAGTCCAAAATAGTTAGCTAATATTTTTATTATATATACTTATTATGTCAAAAATAATATATAAAAAAAAAAAATCTTAAACTACCCATTATCCTCCCCACTACACCTACACTACCCCCACTTTCTCACACCACTACTCACCTCATCTTACATCCTATATCTACCCCACACCACTGCAAAACTAAAAAATGGAAAAGAAAACACACACATGTAGAAGTACGAAAAAAACAACAACATATGTATACTACCCATTCCTACACCTAATACTCACAATCAGCAATACTCCCTCATACCAACAATAATACACAATCAGAAAACACATCCCACACACCCTACACCCACTACGGGCAACACACGCCAACACAAAAATAAATTACAATACCAATACAATATTACTATAGTTATATGTAGTTTCTCCTTTATTTCACATCATGTTTGATTCTATGTGAGAATTTCTGCATAAGTTACATTATATTTCAATAGTTAGTAATTTTCATGAATATATTGATGGAGTTTATGTTTCTATGTAGAGTAGTTTGTGATGATATACTCCACAAACAATCTATCCAATAAGCCTTATGAAACTGATCATTACAACATATGAAAGACAAATTGTGTAACATATTTTATTTTTTACCCTAGTATGAACACTTCTTTTTTTTCTCCTTTTTTCAAAGTATAAAAGGTGAGAATTGAATCAAGATTGATTGCAAGCTATGTGTCATCACATTATTGGACTTTGGAAGGAACTTTTACTTATATTTCTTAGTTTAGGAGTAATATTTAGCATATTTTAATTAGATTTTTTTTTGTTATTGGACAATTTTACTTTTATTTAAGGAGTTTGTAACGAGATATTATGTTAATATAATTTTAATTGTTTTTAATTACATGATCATGGGTGAATTCTATTAATATCTAGCATGTTTTATTATTTAATTTCTAATTTATGCAACTCTAATTTAATAAATAATATCAATATAAAATAATTAAATGTCATCAATTGATATTAATTAGTGACAAAATATTTTATCATCAAAAGTAAATTTTAGCAACGATCAAATATATTAAACTTTTTAAGACAAATGTTTTCGTCACAAAATAAATTAGTTCATCACAAGTTGACTACATTCAGTGACAAAAAATGCATTGTCCTAGTAACCCTTTTTATTGAATACGAATTATTTTTTTTATTTTGTGACAACTATAATTGTCACTAATCATGATAATTTAAAGTGACAATATATGTTGTCGGTAAAAGAATACTTTTAGTGACAAAATGAAAAATTTAACAACAAAATTATTAACCTTTTTTATAATAATAAATTTGTCACTAATTTATATATTTAAGGATAAAATAATTTTTTTTATATAAAAAGTAGTCATTAGTGACGAAATTACATTTGTTCAACTACGAAATACATATAACTTTAGAGACAATTGATGTCGTCACTAATTGAAGTAAAATAATTAGCGACGATATAATTTTGTCGGTAGTAATAACTTTTTTAGTGACAAAGCATACTATTAACTACAAAAGAGTTACACTTTTTATGACAATTAAATTCGTCATAAATGTTTATGCATTTAGGGATGATTTTTCTTTTTGTAGTTAATATAATGTTTTTAGCAACGAAGCACTAAATCGTCTTTGTATACTTTTAGCGACACACGTTTAGTGACGATTGATTGACGAAATCTTTTTCGTCACACAAGATTTTTAATGACAAAATATGAATTATTAATGACGAAGTTATTTGTCCTTGAAAATCAAATTTGTTGTAGTGTAAGTGTTGGCCAGCAAGTTCACCATTAAAAATCTTAGAAAACCCTTTATTTTTCAAGTACAAGTTGATGTACATCTCCCATCTTAAGAAATTCAAGAGGAGAAACTAATTTCACCTTAAGGTAAGGCTACTGCCATATGTTAATTTTTAAAGTTTGGATTCATAAGAATATGGTCTGCTGATTTAGTAATCCTTCATTATTCTCAAGATAATTTGGAAAACACAACCTAAACCTTGAAGTTAGCAAGTGAGGTTGTTGTCCAACAAGGTGAGTTACTGAAATTTTCATCCCTCTTTTGTGCTTGAATTGGTTAAGGGATTTGGTATGTGTTAATGAGCTGAGAATTGTTCCTTTACATGGTGTGAGATTGGAGAATGTTCGGGTTGATTGTGCATGTTGGGACAGCCATGGAGGGGAGTCCCCTTTAACTCAATTGTTAGCTCATTTAAGCATTTTAAATGTAATGTTAGTTGGATGCTCAAGGGACAGTGGTCGGAAACCGTGAGTTCATATTGCTACTGCCACATTCTGATGTTTAGAGACTGATTTATGTATAGTAACATAAGGAGGCATGTGCAAAAGTCATGAGAACTTGTTAAAGGATAAAACGGTAAAGGGTGCAGTAATGTACCATCTAATTGGGCGTTGCATGAGCTTGCTGCCTGCAACCCCTTTGTATACTGTTTTGCATATGTTACAAATGCCCAAGGAGTTTCAGGGGACCTTATTAGAAGGTCGTATTGTATATGCCGTTATTAAAGGAGAAGGGGTGGAATGCATACCATCGGTTTGATAAGTATGGGTTTGCTACCTGATTACTGTTTGTCAAGTTCAAGTAGCCCAATCTGTTGGTTAGCCACTAATATTAGTTGTGTTACTTATTTCATTGTAGATTAATAATCAGAAAGGAAGGAGGTTAATTCGTTGTACTATCCGAGTGGTACAGCAAGGTATGTAAGGCTATTCGATTCTATATTCTTTGGCATGAACTCTACTTGTGTCACTACCAACAAGTGAGCTTCCTAAGTGCTCTTTCAAGTAAAAGACACATAGTGGCAGTGTACAATCCCAAACACAGCTAACAATATTTCCCCTCTCCTTAGTGTGTCGAATTGCTTCAATATATGTGCATCTTTACTTTTCCAAGTATTGGTATGAGAAAAGGGTCATTTCAGCAGTAGCTTTGTGATTCCTCCTGTCAATCAAATGAGGTCCATTGTGTCATTTGAGCTCTTATGTAATTCATTAGTGTTACATTTCCATCTTGTGTTATTGTTACTGCCCTAAGTGCATATTCACATGTTTCTTACTACTGATCCACAGTTTTGATGCTCAAAAATAATTATGACCACCAAAGTAACAATCTCAAAGATTAAAGAAACTATATGAAGCGGTATATGTGTAAGGGTGGCAGCCTAGGGGCGAAAGCCTAGCATAGGTCGATCCCAAATATATATATTTGAGGACAACATCCCAGGGGTTAAAATGCCTAGCATGGGTCATCTTCTTTTACCACTGATCAGTTGGTTATTTGTATCACATGCTTTACAGAGATTACAATGTAAAGAAAATTACAGAAAAGAATATAATGTACGTGATCCCATAACAGCAACAAGGGTGGTCTTTTAATCTGATCTATGTATTTACATATTGATACTTGATTTCAATTGAGCTCTTGTTTACATATGTTATTACCTTACATATTCAGTACATTCTTAAATGACGACGTCCCTCTCGGGGGCACCGCATTTCATCTTTGCAGCCCACGCAGTACTCCAGCTAGTAGACCTCCCCAGTAGGAGCACAGGACACTCAGCTGCTATTGGTGAGCTCCAAGTTGATTCGGGGCTTAACCGAGTCTTTGGCATCTATTTTGTTACCGTATAGTAGTTAAGGGTAAGGCGGGGCCCTGTCCCGACCTAAACTAAGGTTGTCTATCTTGTAGAGGCTTTGTAGACTAATGTATAAAGTTTGGTTGTGTCTTGTCTCTTAACAATTGTGGCCTCAACGGCCAAGTGTTGTACATAAGTTTTAGGCCTGTCTATGTCGGTCTTTTATCACTATAGTGCATATAAGCTTGTCATAGCTTCATAGTTATCATAGTTAAATGTATGGTAAGTGCAGGTTGTAAGTTGGTTCTCCCGGCCATTTAGGCATCGGGTGCCTGTCCGTCTTAATCAGATCTGAGGCGTGACACCCTACACTTATAAAAAATATAGAAAATATGGGTTAGTACAAAAAGGCACTAAGTATGATAGCCATTCATAAAATCCTTGAAAACATGCTAAAAGGGGACATCTTAGTTGAAACAATGCACTTTATCAAATTTAAGAGTCATCATGCACATTAGTGTAAATACATAAGTCAAACCATCTCATAAGCAACCCTAAGCTATACTTGTGCAATGCATAGATAAGATCTCATAATCCTATCTAATACTAAGTACCACTTTTAGGCCACCATAATCATGCATATCATACTTTGACCTCATCCATAGGTGATGTTTTTTAAATGTGTAATCAACGACACAACTTCCAATTCAAGTGTCTACGATTGTGTAATAATATAATAACCCAACCAAGGGTTGGGATCGTCCCAAGAGAGTGATTTTGAGAATTTATAGAAAAATAAAATTAAGTTCTAACTAGTCGTAGCTAAAGACATTAATGAGTAAAAACATAGTAAATAAAAGGGGGTGACACAAAGTGTCAAATATCAACTGGGGTTTTGTCACAAATAAATAAAAACAATAAATTAACAATGGAATCTAAACAATGAGAGGGGGATTATTGGAATGTGACCGGATTACGGGCTAATCTAAATCATTGGGTACATGTTTTCGATAGAAAAGTTATAGAGTAATAGTGACTAGGCTAAGCTTTATATGGAAATAAGTTCTCTCTCGGTCAACTTACCCCGTTTAAAATGGGCTCCTCTCGGACACCCACTTGCTGCATGAAGGCCAGCCTACGCCTTACCCCCACTCACACTCTCGAGCTGAGTGTTAGGATATAGCACTAGGGCTCACCCTTTCGGGATGAACCTCATGTCGACCCACTCCTTAGGCCATCAATTTAGTGGTCTTAGTTTTACGACCTCTCTCTCAAGCAAGCCAAAAACGCATAAATAAACTTGTATTTGCAACTACAAATTCATTAGATTCATACACAACCACCAAACGAAATCACAATTAAACTACAAATAAACTATCAGCAAGCAAGACCCAATAAATATGTTAACCCATATTCGCTAAATCATATATCAAGAAATAGAAATTTATACCTAAATGAGTTTGCATTCAAATGGGTATGAAGATTTAAGTCTTGTTACAAGCGAAGGATGAAGAATCCAAGAGACCCAACTCCAAATCTTGAAGATGAAAACCCTCTTCTCCTCCAAGTCTCCAAAACCCTCTCACTTAGAGCAAAAAGTACTATTCTATATGGAAATTATAATAATTGTTCAACTCCTCTTTAAAAATTAATAAAGAGTTTAGTATTTATATACTTCAGAAAATAGTGTTGGGGATTGCTCGGCAAGATTAGTCGAAATCGCCGATTAACTCAGTGATTGGCCCTTTGGTGTAGTTCGTCGCCGTCTTGCACCAACCTTCAGCATCGTTATGCTCTGTGTCATTGGGTGACATAGTACTACTTCGCAAAACTGCTCAGTGATGCGCCGACTACTCCCTTTTCCACCGACTTGATCCTTTCCTTCAGGATTCAGCACACTGGAACAAAGGGCGGAGTGCGTCCCTTCGGCGAATCGCCAAGCATGCTTGGCGATGCTCAGGCTTCAGCTTCTTCGTTCTTTTCAGCCTTTTTGTTTCTTTTTGCGCCTAAGTGTCCATGCTTCCACTAAAAACTTCAAATACCTGAAACTTAAGTGTTTTCATCAGATATTTAGAATAAATAAGCATTTAAGGACACTATTTTTATTAAAATAAAGCCCTAAATGAGTCTAATTTGTGGACTCATCAACACCCCCAACTTAAACTTTTACTTAACCTCAAGTAAACTTAAGTTCAACTGTTCAAAAAGGGTGTCTCAAACAGTGCTACACAAAACTCAATCATGAATGCACACAACAAGGTTCAATTTACTTATGCAAAGATCAAATGTGCACTCAAAGATTCAAGTTGTGACTCACCAATATCAAAGAATCTCATGCTCACAATACTTGCTTCAAATGTAAGTTCAAGCTCAACTATAGTGTTCAAATGCCCTCACAGAAAGGATGATTCCATATTCGCACAATGGTTCACAGTTAAAAGCTTTGGAAACATATTCAACGCTCACTCTCACAAGGAAGAACACAATGCATGCTTTCACCCATAGGTTTGCCCGTATTTTTAAATCAACATTTGTTTCACCTCACTCAAGATCTAAAAGGTATTTTTAAGGCTTGTAATAGGGCTGAGTGCAAAGGTATGGTCATTTAGGTACAGTGACTTTCATCCTCATGAAATGTGGTGCTCACCACACTTTTGTGTAATTAACGATACAATATCCAATTCAAGTGTCTACGATCGTGCAATAGTAGAATAACCCAACCAAGGGTTGGGATCGTCCCAAGAGAGTGGTTTTGAGAATTTATAGAAAAATAAAATTAATTTCTAACTAGTCATAGCTAAAGACATTAACAAGTAAATAAAAGGGGATGACACAAAGTGTCAAATATCAACTGGGGTTTTGTCACAAATAAATAAAAACAACAAATTAACAATGGAATCTAAACAATGAGAGGGGGATTCTTGGGATGTGACCAGAATACGGGTGAATCTAAATTATTGGGTACATGCTTTCGATAGAAAAGTTATAGAGTAATAGTGACTAGGCTAAGCTTTATATGGAAATAAGTTCTCTCTCGAGCAACTTACCCATTTCAAATAGGCTCCTCTCGGACACCCACTTGATGCATGAAGGCCAGCCTATGCCTTACCCCACTCACTCTCTCGAGCTGAGTGTTAGGATATGGGACTAGGGCTCACCCTCTCAGGCTGAACCTCATGTCGACCCATTCCTTAGGCCATCAATTTAGTGGTCTTAGTTTTACGACCTTTTTCTCGAGCAAGTCGAAAACACATAAATAAACTTGTATTTGCAACTACAAATTCATTAGATTCATACACAACAACTAAACGAAATCATAATTAAACTACAAATAAACTATCATCAAGCAAGACCCAACAAATATTTTAATCCATATTCACTAAATCACACCCCAAGAATTGGGGTTTTTAGCCACACATTAAGAAATAGAAATTTATACCTAAATGAGTTTGCATTCAAATGGGTATGAAGATTTAAGTCTTGTTACAAGCCAAGAATGAAGAATCCAAGAGACCCAACTCCAAATCTTGAAGATGAAAACCCTCTTCTCCTCCAAGTCTCCAAAACCCTCTCACTTAGAGCAAAGAGTACTATTCTATATGGAAATTATAATAATTGTTCGACTCCTCCAAAAATTAATAAAGAGTTTAGTATTTATAAACTTTAGAAAATAGTGTCGGCGGATTGCTCGGTGAGGTTAGTTGGAATCACCGATTAACTCGACGATTCGCCTTTTGGTGTAGTTCGTCGCCATCTTGCACCAACCTCCAACATTGTTGTGCTCTATGTCATTGGGCGACATAGTACTACTTCGCAGAATCTCGGCGATGCACCGACTGCTCCCTTTTTCACCGACTTGATCCTTTCCTTCAGGGCTTAGCACACTGGAACAAAGGGCAGAGTGCGTCCCTTCGATGAATCGCCAAGCGTGCTTGGCGATGCTCAGGCTTCAACTTCTTCGTTCTTTTCAGCCTTTTTGTTCCTTTTTGCGCCTAAGTGTCCATGCTTCCACTAAAACTTCAAATACCTGAAACGTAAGTGTTTTCATTAGATATTTAGAATAAATAAGCATTTGAGAACACTATTTCTATTAAAATAAAGCCCTAAATGAGTCTAATTTGTTGACTTATCAACACCCCCAACTTAAACTTTTGCTTGTCCTCAAGTAATCTCTAGTTCAGCCGTTCAAAAAGGGTGTCTCAAACTATGCTACACAAGACTCAATCATGAATGTACATAACAAGACTCAATTTACTTATTCAAGGATCAATTGTGTACTCAAAGATTCAAGTTGTGATACATCATTACCAAAGAGTCTCATGCTTGCAATACTTGCTACTTGTGCAAGTTCAAGCTCAACAAAAAGTATCTAAATGCCCTCACATAAAGAATGATTACATATTCACACACATAGGTTAATCAATTCAAAATCAGGAATCAGATTCAACGCTCACACTCAAAAGAGGAACACAATGTATGTTTTCACCCATAGGCTTGCCCTTATTTTCCAATCGATCTTCGGTTCAACTTACTCAAGATCAAAAAGGTCTTTCTAAGGATTGTAAAGGGGATGAGTGCAAAGGTATGGTCATTTTGGCTCAGTGACTTTTTCTTCGTGAGATGTGGTATTCTCAAGGCATTCCCTTTTTTTCCTTTATCAATTCTTTTTATAGTGCTTCTAAGTCATCTTTTTATTCACCTCCATGGATTGCTTGAAAACCCCAATTTCTCTTGTACTTTATTCCACAACCCTTCTTTTTTTGAAGGGGTTCCATTATTATGCAACACCATGGGTTAACGGAAACTTTTCTTGCACTTCCTGACTTCTCCTTTTCCTTTTCACCACACCCCCAACTTAGGCTTTTGGCCTAAGTTAGCTATTCGCTAAACCATAAATCAAGAGGATTATAGGTAGTGGGTCAAGTAAGGTCTAGGGTTCATCAAGGTTCTTCCTAAGAAAGGTAAGGCTCAAAGGGTGTTCAAGAGAGTTTCACACGCTCACGGGTAGGCCACAAAAGAAGTGTATGTCAAATTTGGCTCACACTCTTCAAAAGTTGCCTAAGATCATTTCAAGAGCACACCTTACTAAATCAATCAAACTAACAGGGCAAATTCTAGGTTTATTCATGCAAGGTTCAAAGTAAGCTCATCACACAAGGCATCGACACTTAAGTCAAACAAGACCACACACTTACGCTAGAGTGCAACGGTCATTACAAGAGAATCAATTCGATAAATGGCAAATCACAACGAGTTGCAAAAATTTCACATATTGTCTATGCAACTTCATTTGGTCTCATCGTAGCCGTACATTCATGTTCGTTCAATTATTCAAGTCATCGGTATTGATAAAAATTGAGACTTAACTTTTGCAAGAACAGCCACATTCAACACACGAGAAGTGGAAAAATTTAAAATTTTTCGAAAGGGTCAAAATCATTTTTGTAATTTAAAACAAAATGGAGCCATAAGCTCAAACATCCACAGAAAGCAGTGTAAACACAATTTATAAACAGGCAGCCCAAATATATACACAAAACACAACTGTCAACACAAAAGGTGTGGGCCTAACCCCACCACAAATAAAAACATTTATCTTTAATTGCGATTAAAAGTACCCAAAAATAAAAATAAGTAAAACAAATAAGGAGGTAAAGAAGTGATCCTGGCTATACGGTTTCTCTATCTGTTAGGGCGGCTTGGCTCTCCTGCGACTTTGGGCGTAGACCTTTCACAATTTTAACATTAAAAGGAAGGCAGGGTGGGGACGTTAAGCGAGCCGTTGAGTGATTCAGTGAACTCTACACAGAATCATTAAGCAACCCAACACACCTATTTTCAACCCACTTTCTCAAATGCTTTACAGCCACCTTACTTCACATTTACTCAAGCATTGTCCAATTCCTACGTACCCGACGATATTAGTCTGAATCGCCGAATCAGTTGGTGTGTCATCAACCAATCACCTTTTTCACCGAGTGTTACAGATCTTTCCAGTAAACTTGAGTGTTCAAACGGCGATCTCCGTCGAGATCGCCAATAGAGTTGGCGATGCGCCAATGATTTCTAAAGCTCACCGAGTTATACATGCTCCAATTTTTGGGGATATTTGGAGTCAAATGGTGGATAAGGTCGAGTTCGCCGACCTCTTCGGTGACCCGCCAATTGGATCTGTTGCTTTTCACCTAGCACTTTTCGAGCACTTCTCACACTTCAACCTATACCAACAACACATCATTATTTTACTAATTTGCAAATATAAAATATTAAGGGGTTTTGGGTTGCCTCCCAAACACTGTCTTAGTTAATGTCGTGGCACGACGCAAGTCAACGGCTATTCTTCATTTTTGGAGTCACCCATATTGTAGTTAGGCGAGTCGTCGGTGAATGGTGGGTAATGATCTGATATCAAATGGCCGATTTAAGCATCCTGCAACTAAAAAGTCATGGAATGAGAGGTTGACGCTTTGTTTAGCATTTCGATGTTCTCCTTCATCTCATTCAGCATCCTTTCCTGTGCCTCAATTTATTTTTTTTGAATGAGTGAAAGAGCTTCATTATCTTGCACACCTCTCTATTTCTTCCCATGTTTACACTCTCGAAGGGAGAAGTATTTTTCTTTCCCCATGGCTTGTACCTCCAATTTTGTAACTCGAGTGGATAGAACACCCAACTGGGGTATTTGTAACTACAAATTAATTAGATTCATACACAACCACTAAATGAAATCACAATTAAACTACAAATAAACTATCAGCAAGAAAGACCCAACAAATATCTTAACCCATATTCGCTAAATTACACCCCAAGAATTGAGGTTTTTAGCCACACATCAAGAAATAGAAATTTATACCTAAATGAGTTTGCATTCAAATGGGTATGAATATTTAATTCTTGTTACAAGCCAGGAATGAAGAATCCAAGAGACCCAACTCCAAATCTTGAAGATGAAAGCTCTCTTCTCCTCCAAGTCTCCAAAACCCTCTCACTTAGAGCAAAAAGTACTATTCTATATGGAAATTATAATAATTGTTCAACTCCTCCAAAAGTTAATAAAGAATTTTGTATTTATAGACTTCAGAAAATAGTGTTGGCGGATTACTCGACGACGTAAGTCGGAATCGCCGATTAACTCGGTGATTCGACCTTTGGTGTAGTTCTTCACCGTCTTGCACCAACCTTCAGTTGTGCCCTGTGTCATTGGGCGACATAGTACTGCTTCGCAAAACTGCTTGGCGATGCACCGACTGCTCCCTTTTCCGTCGACTTGATCCTTTCCTTCAGGGCTCAGCACACTGGAACAAAGGGCAGAGTGCGTCCCTTCGGCAAATCGCCAAGCATGCTTGGCGATGCTCAGGCTTCAACTTCTTCGTTCTTTTTAGCCTTTTTGTTCCTTTTTATGCCTAAGTGTCCATGCTTCCACTAAAACTTCAAATACCTGAAACTTAAGTGTTTTAATCAGATATTTAGAATAAATAAGCATTTTAGGACACTATTTCTATTAAAATAAAGCCCTAAATGAGTCCAATTTGTGGACTTATCAACTGGCGTCGCTACCGGGGAATGGTGTTATTTGAGAATTTTTAGATTAGTAGAATTTTTGTTCTTCTTAGTTGTAGTTTACTAACTTTAATTTTTGTTTTGCTTTGTTTTAATTTGAAGTTGTTGTTAAGGTAAACATGTCGATGCATGAGTTGATGGAGTTTTCTCCTCTGGAGGTAATGGTGTTTCGGGACCGCATCCTAACCTTCAAGCAATTGGAGGGTGAGCGGATCCATGAGACATGGGCATGATTCAATGAACTGCTATTTCAATGTCTCACTCATGGAATTCCCAGTACAATCCTCCTTGATTATTTCTACCGAAGTCTTGGCCTCGAAAACATGATGTTGGTTGACCAACTCCTTGCTGGCGGGATGTTAAAGCAGTCGTATACAATAGCAATCCAACTGCTTGACAATATAACTAAAATGAGCTAAGAGGTTGAAAAGGATTTCTTGATGACCGCACTGATGACTCAAATGCATCAAGTAAAAAGAAATATGGTGAAGGTCGAAGCTTAGTGCAAAAGGAAGGATAAATACATCCCCTCTCATAATAGAAGAAATAATGAGAACAAGGAGATCAAACGCATCGAGGGAATGCTCTCAACAATTCTCCGCAAAGTGACCGAGTAAGACAAAGAGCTGGAGGGATTGAAAGAAGACATCGAAGGAATGAAACAAATTATTTGGTCTCATTCCAAAGTTGTCCAACTACTCGAGGACCTGATGAATCATGTGTTGCCTCAACTCCATCCGCAGAGAAATAGGGGGTGGCCTAATGAGGATATGGCCAACCCCAACAATAAAACTTGAGAAATGACTTACGTCGTGCCATGACAATAAATAAGGCACTTCTTGGGAAGCAACCTAAGGTCATAAATGACTAGGTTTTTGCTTTTATGAATAATGGTGCGTTGATGTTGTAGGTTAAAGTGAAGGAATTGTAGAAAAGTAAAGATTGACGAGTAGAAATCCATTCCGCAAACCGCCAAGTAGGTCAGCGAGCCCGACTGGATTCGTCATTTGGCTTAATGCAAGTGAAATATGAAGCCTGTAAAACTTGGCAAACTCAAACAATAGTCGGTGTATCACTAACCTGTCTGGTGATTTTGACTCAATCGACCAACCTGATACCCAAGAAATTGATGCTTTATAGAAATTGAGGGTTAAATAACCACTCAACGAATCATCGAGTAGGTTGGCGAGGGCGACTAACGTAACCAAACGGACCCAAATTGAATAACGTATAAGGCCAACAGTCACACTTCTTCATTATTTCTCACTTTCAAACCCCATAACTTTACACTAAGGTAATAATCTACATTTTATCACCTTAAATTAGTACTTTAGTCATGGATTAGCGCTTGGAACTCAGATTTTTGTTGCCGCCTAGCATTATAATTTTGTTTACTCAGCAAAACGATTAGTTTCTAAAAAAACCGGTTCGCTTTTGAAGAGTTCAACCTCATTTTCAATCTAGGTGTCCATTAATGCGTGTTAGATCTCTCTGATATGAGTAGAAATTTTTGAATGCCTGCTTCTGATTTGTAAATTGAGGCCTAATTGTTTTTACTGTCCAAATTCCTTTTTCACTCTACTTACCTTGAAATTAAATGTGATGAACTATACATAATGGGTGTTGATCATGAATGGGTGCTATGGGTCTGGGTTGAATTTCATTAATGCATAGTTTAATTTTGTTTTTGGGGTTTGTACGATCGATTTTGAGAAGTGAGTTAAATCTCAGGCACATTAGGTTAGTCGGCGAGCTGAGTTGAGCTCATCGAATCACTCGGTGGTTCACCTACTAACCCTTAATTTCATATCTTAAGTGATGTGGGCTCTGTAACCTTCGGCAAACATATTCATGATCTCCAAACAAGTTTGGTGATTCGCTGATTAGATCGGCAAATCTATATGCAATTTTGTGCTACAATATAATTACTAACTATTCTCTTTAACGTTTTTCAGATATGGCCAAACAACCGACCATAGGAAGGGAGAAAGGAATTGTTATCAGTGGAAATGCACCTCCACCCAGGGGCAAGGCCACCACAACTTCAAAAATCAAGGGGAAGGGCAAAGCCCTCAAATTATTAGACACAAGCTCTGACAGTACAGGCTTCTACACCACTGAGCCACCCACATATAACAATGAGAGTGCAGGGTCTGACGAAGACTACTAGACAGAGGCAAGGAGGGCTAAGTTACAATCCAAAATGATACATGATCCATATCGGATCAGAGATAGTCAATCCACCACTCCAACTCCTCCAGCTCCAGAGCAAGCATTAGTGTTGGCACCTCCAGTACAAGACCCTCAACATGGATGAACGAATAAATCAAAGGTGGAAGGTCTGAGAACGATCATTGAGGAGAAATGACTTTCCATAGATGGGTTTATTGATAGGTATCCAGAGGTGATGGAGTGCCTGAAACACCACAAATTCCAAATCTTCACAAGACATTGCGGCTTTTACATAACAAGCTAGGTTAGAGAGTTCTACGCTGCATATAGTGTATTGGTACCTCAATGCAAAAGGCTAGTCTCATGTTTTAAAGCAATTGACTATGTGGTTGTCAGAGGAAGGAAGGTAGCCTGTGACAGTGAGGCTATCAACACAGCTTTGGGTATGTTCGATAAGATTGTTGATCACTGTCATCACTTGATCAGGACACAGAAGCTGGATGCTATGAAAAAATGGTTAGCATCGCTAGTCTCAGATGATAATGCTCCGACCTGGTTAGCAGAAGGAGTTTTGATTGAGAAGAAAATTTTGAACATAGTTGCACGATACTTGTTCGAATTCATTAGCAGCACAGTTATGACATCACAGAATGAATCAATCCTTCGCCATGCTAAGGCAGCTTGTCTTGGATGAATCATGGAGAAAACCAGGATAAATCTTGAGATGATCATTGCCTCTGAGATCCATATGCGTGCAAAGCAGAGCCAAACATCTCTCCCTTTCCCGGTATTAATCACTGAATTATGCAAAAGAGCTCGGGTGCCTAGAAATGCAACGAAGGATGTGGAATTGGCTGCCACCACCTCCACCAGTATCCAAAAGATCGAAGCTAAATATCTTAAAAACCAAGCAAAAAAGAAACAAAAGGAAGCTGTGGCCACTAGATCTATACCTGTAGAGGCATATTTGCCTACTCCGGCCCCTGGGCCTTCAGGTATATCTGATGTCATTACCACTCCTTCTGACCCTACAGGTCACTCTGTTGCTTCATTACCACCCAGACCAACGGCTATTGTTGCCTCTTGTGAGCCAATCACTCAGGCATCCTTGATCTAAATGGGACAGCTTGCCCAATCTGCTAATTGTCAGATTGCTAACATAGAAAGCACCATTCCAGACATGATCTGAATTGCCTTAACTGATGCTATAACACCTTTGTGCATTACCATTGATCCCCTAGCGGCCAGAATAGCGGTGTGTGAGCACAACCAAGGGTCCACAAAGGAGGTGACGGCTTTAAAAACTGCCATTGCAGAGTTGAAGAAAGATGTGGACTACCTAAAGTCCACCAATATATCCATGATCTTTGGAACAGTGGAAATTCCAGATGTACCCGAAATGCCTTAGACTACCGCAGGACATGGAGATGGAATGGAGAATACAGTCGATCCTAAATCAGAGGCAGAAACTGATGAAGAGATGTTTGAGAAAGTTACATCGGACGACATAGCCGAGACTGAAGAAATCATAATAGATGTTGTTGTGCAAGCTTCTTTGCTAAAAAGTCTTCTGTTGTTGGATCCAGTTGAGCTGGTCCTTCTGGTGGTCACTCCGGGTACTGATGCCCAGACAGATGAAGCGACCTATTAGCCAGGATCCCCTCTTTACCACCCTCTCTGTCCTTCGTTATCTTTAAAATCTTGGTAACTTTCATTTGCATTTAAGGACAAATGTCTTTTAATTATGGTGGAGTGAGGCACACACCTTTTGTGTTGATAGTCATGTTTTGTTTTTATATTTGGGTTATTCTATTTTAAAATTGTGTTTTATCTGTTTCTGTGGATGTTTGAGCTTGAGGCTCCTTTTATTTTTAATTACAAAATGATTTTGACCCTTTTCAAAAAAATTTGAATTTTTTCGCACATTTTTTCCACCCCTCGTGAGTTGAATGTGGTTGTTCTTTTGCAAGAATTTGAGTCTCGGTTTTAATCAATACCGATGACTTGAATAGAGCTCTCAATTGAACGAACATGAATGTACGGCTACATGGAAAGTGAATAATAGGATGACTTATGAGCATTAAAGATAATGATGAAGAAAAAGGAAAGGAAGTGTTGTGAGCACCACATTTCATGAAGATAAAAGTCACTGATCCTAAATGACCATACCTTTACACTCAGCCACATTACAAGCCTTAAAAAGAGCTTTTTGATCTTGAGTGAGCTGAAACAAATGTTAATTGGAAAATACGGGTAAACCTATGGGTGAAAGCATGCATTGTGTTCTTCCTTGTGAGAATGAATGTTGCATCTGATTCCGAAGCTTTTAACTGTGAACCATTGTGTGAATATAGAATCATCCTTTCTGTGAGGGCATTTGAACACTATAGTTGAGCATGAACTTACATTTGAAGCAAGTATTGTGAGCATGAGATTCTTTGATATTGGTGAGTCACAACTTGAATCTTTGAGTGCACATTCGATCTTTGCATAAGTAAATTAAACCTTGTGTGGTGCATTCATGATTGAGTCTTGTGTAGCACTGTTTGAGACACCCTTTTTGAATGGTTGAACTTGAGTTTACTTAAGGACAAGCAAAAGTTTAAGTTAGGGGTGTTGATGAGTCCACAAATTGGACTCATTTAAGGGTTAATTTTAGTAGAAATAGTGTCCTCAAATGCTTATTTATTCTAAATATTTGATGAAAACACTTAAGTTTCAGGTATTTGAAGTCTTAGTGGAAGCATGGACACTTAGGCGCAAAAATAAACAAAAAGGCCGAAAAGAACGAATAAGCTCTAAATGAGTCCAATTTGTGGACTCATCAATAGCCACTACTCATAGACAAGAAAACATTCATGTTCATTAACTCCTAACAAGCAAGGCCACTCATAGCAACAATCCATATTAAACATGTATAAATTAATATATCTCCATAGCATAAGAGAACCACATCATAACCCCTTTCAAAGCCTACTTGTGCAATGCATGAATGAAGTGTCATACCCTCACTCACACTAAATAGAGCTTCTTGAGGAGTCATATGTTATAGTTCATGCTCTTGTCATAGTTCATATTCTTGTCATGGAGGGAAATATCCTTAACCGACATAGACCATGTGAGCTACATGGAATCCGGTGTCATTCCCCCATACTGAAAAGAGGTGTCCTACTTGCGTAAGGTAGAACTCAGGTTTGTTAGCTTAGGTGGATCCACTAGCTAAAGACCTATATGGGCACATAGTTACGGGATAGGAAAATTTCTTCTAGAAACCTGGACTAACTGACGTAAAACGTTTCCATCTCATGAGATAACTGTTTAGGGAACCCGAACTAACTGGCGTAACAGGATCCCACTTGGAAACTCATACTAATTGACATAAAATCTTTAATCTCATATTCATATCCACTCGGTGCTACGCATAATTCCCATTAAATTCATACTAAGTCTTAACTTACTTTCATGTTTATGGAAGGATGCCCTAACATTCAATCCAACATGATATCATGATATAGCTCATAGATTCAAGAGGTGAGAATAGCCTTTCAACCTTAGAATCATTATTATGTGAGTAAACCTCTCACATCGTGTTCATAGTGTGTTCATAAGAATAGTCTTTCAATCAACACAACAATATTATCATAGTAATAGAAATTTCATATATAGCCATATGTAAGGGTATAGTGGAGAATGACCTTTCATAACTACCACAAGTAGCGTCATGGTCATAGGATCTTCACTCCCAAGGTGATCTTAGAACACATGCATAATCGTCACATTCATGTACAATTCTCATGTTTTTCCCTTCAAGGACCATGAATCATATTCAACAAACAGATCTAGAATTTCTACATTAGATATGGGTAATAACATTATTCAATTAACTCAATCATTCTAAGCATAATCTCTTCACATGCTTCTATAATCAATCAACCCACATACAAGATCACAATTTAGTAATATGGGGAATTCATGGGTTCTTGAGGGGATTTCATCATAAATCAACAATAAATCGTCAATGCAATCATAATCCATCATAAAACAACTATTGAAAACATTTTTGAAAGAAACCAATGACCTGGGAGTAAAACCCTAGCTTTTGGGGTTTCTAGATTTGAGATTGAAGACTTTGAAGGGACTCTATGGAGGAATTCTCTCCATAGATGAAAATCTACCATACCTTAGGATGATTCTCCCGCTAAATTGAGGGAAAAAGCCTTGATTTCTTCAAGCCCTAGCTTCAATCCTACTCTTCTTCTTCCTTGAGTTATAGAGAGAGAAATATTGTGAAGGAGATGAACTGTTAATTTGATTTGGGTGTTTGTGAAAAATGACTTAGTTGGATGAATTTTGTCTTTAAAATGATTTATATACTGACCCCGAACTTACCCAAAATGACCTCATTTTAATAGGACTTAAAAAGAAAAAGACTCATTTAACCCGCACTTAAGTGACCTTCCCAGGTACCACGAGGGGCCCCACGAGCCGTGGTCCTAACCACGAGTCATGGTCCCACTCATGGACTTGAGGTAGTGGCTAATCTTCCATGCTTTTTTGCCTACATCCCCAAGGCAACTCCATGAGGGGCTCCACGAGCCGTGGTCCCTCTCGTAGACCTTGAGGCAATGGCTAAGCCACATTGCCTTCAACCCTTTTTTTCCTCTAAGTCAAGTTCAAGACCACTCCACGAACTGTCAAAGGCTTCACGAGCCGTGAAGTGGCTCGTGTGGATGGTCCATTTTAAAGACAGATTAAGGGGGCAACTGCCTCCACCTCCACGAGTGGTACCACGACTCGTGGTGTCTACTACGAATCATGAAGACCCTCGTAGTCTTGGTGGGCAGTGCCTTGGTCAAGATAGGGAGACATGGCCCCTTGCATTGGCCCTCACCTATATTCCTTGGCTCTTAACCTTTTTTCTTAACATTAACCCTGCACGTTTAGCTCTAGTTTAGCCTACTAGTTTCGGAGTGTTACATTATCTCACCCTTGGGAACATTCGTCCTCGAATGACAATCTAGACACCTTACGGGATTAAAGACTTAAGACTAGCAGCCCATCATGCATGCAACATCAAAATAATGCACAATTCAAAGGAGAAAACTTCAACTCCATCAAAACATAATCCATGTAACACAAGGAAGTAGGAACTACATCTATAACCCATTATGCACAAAACTCATCATTTCACATATCCATAGGAGGAACTACCTTCTCCAACAAAGCATGTTCAACACGACATTTGGAGCCAATACGCCATCTCATAAAACATAATAAAGCATGTTTATCAATTCATCTCATGAAGTCAAATATGCGACATCATACTACAATGAACAACAACATGAGGAACACATAAATCATGAAAAGTCATTTTATTACTAAACATGAATTCTCTTCAATACCATGCATAATCATAAGGAAATCAGGGAAAACACATATATCACACATGACCCTCAAAACTAGGAACTCAAGAGGAACTACTTACCTCAAGCTTGAATAGGAGTAGAAGGAAAGAGATGAGGATAGCGAGACTTCATATTGGCCTTGACCTACCAAGTCGCACCCTCAACTAAATGATACCTCCATAAAACCTTCATGAAAGCTATTTCCTTGTTTCTCAATCTCGTAACTTGCCAGTCTAGGATTTTTACCAGAGCTTCCTCATATTATAGACTATCATCAACCCCCAACCCTTCTAAGGGGATAATGGATATTGGATCTCCAATACACTTCTTAAGCATGGAAACATGAAATATCGGATGAATCGGAGCCAATTCATTTGGCAAGTCTAACTCATAGGCAACATTCCTAATACGCTTCAAAATTTGATATGGGCCTACATACCAAAGACTAAGTTTCCTTTTCTTACCAAACCTCATTACACCTTTCATAGGTGAGATTTTTAAATAGACCCAATCATTAACTTCAAATTCTAAATCCCTTCTTCTAACATCGTCATATGACTTTTGCCGACTTTGGGCCATCCCCAACCTCTATCTAATGAGTCGGACTTTCTCTATGGCCTTATAAACTAGTTCGGGACCAATTAGAGCAATTTCACCTATTTCAAACCAACCAACCGGAGACCTACATCTCCTACCATACAAGGCTTCAAAATGAGCCATGGCAATACTTAAGTGGTAACTATTGTTGTAGGCAAACTCTATTAATAGTAGATAGTCATCCCAACTACCCTTGAAGTCTATAATACATGCCCTTAACATATGCTCTAAGGTTTGGATGGTACATTCCACTTTCCCATCGATTTGGGGATGAAAATTCATGCTAAGCTTAACCTTAGTACCAAGCCCTTTCTGGAATGCCTTCCAAAAGTGTGAAGTAAATTGAGTACCCGATCCAAAATAATGGATTAAGGAACCCCATGTAACTTCACTATCTCCTTGATATACAATTTGGCATAGTCTTTCGCCGAAAAAGAAACCTTGACGGGAATGAAGTGAGATGATTTTTTCATTTGATCTATGATGACCCAAATAGAATCATGTTGCCTTTGGGTACGAGGCAAATCCACTATAAAGTCCATGTTCACATCCTCCCATTTCCAAGTGGGAATATCTATTTTTTAGGACAAGCCTCTCGGCCTTAGGTGCTCAGCATTAAATTGTTGACAATTCGGACACTTGGCTACAAAACCCGCTATATCCTTCTTCATACCATTTCACTAATAGACTTCCCGTAGATCACGGTACATCTTAGTGGCTCCCAGATGAATAGAATATCTAGAACAATGAGCTTCTTCTAGAATTTGCTCTCTCAAGCTATCAACATCCGGAACACATAACCGACCTTGGTACCTAAGCACCCCATCTCCCCCTTGGGAGAAAGCCTCAACGAACTTCCAGAGTACCGACTCTTTCAACTCTACTAATATAGGATCAAGGTCTTGCTTTGCCTTAACATCCATCACAAAGGACGATTCAGAACCATTGTGGACCGTGACACCACCCTTGGTGGAATCTATTAGTTGAACACCTAGCCAGGCCAACCTATGCACCTCACGAACCAATTCCTTCTTTGCATCTTCTATATGAGCCACACTACCCATGGACAATTTACTAAGAGCATCCGCTACCACATTAGCTTTGTTGGGGTGATAAAGGACACTCATGTCTTAGTCCTTCAATAATTCTAACCACCTTCTTTGCTGGAGGTTCAAGTCTTTTTGGCTAAACAGATATTGAACACTCTTATGATCGGTGAAAATATCAACATGGACCCCATATAGATAATGCCTCCATATTTTTAAGGCAAACACGACCGCCACTAATTCAAGATCATGGGTCAGATAATTCTTCTCATGGATTTTAAGTTGCCTTGATGCATAGGCAATTACTTTACTGTTTTGCATAAGCACACATCCCAACCAACTCTAGAGGCATCACAATAACCACAAAACCATCAATACCCTCCGGTAAGGTCAACACCGAAGCAAAAGTGAGTCTATCTTTCAATTCTTGGAATCTTTTCTCACAATTTTCTGACCACACAAATTTAGCTTTCTTCTGAGTCAAGGTCATCAATGGAGAAGCAAT
This sequence comes from Solanum commersonii, assembly GCA_029007595.1. Lineage (NCBI taxonomy): Eukaryota > Viridiplantae > Streptophyta > Magnoliopsida > Solanales > Solanaceae > Solanum > Solanum commersonii. The sequence goes on from JAJTWQ010000170.1 coordinate 773,469, forward strand.
GGAAGAAATCCCCTCAACAAATCTTCTATAGTAACCGGTCAAACCCAAAAAGCTTCTAATGTTAGAGGGAGTAAGAGGTATAGGCCAACTCTTCACCGCGTCCGTCTTCTTAGGATCTACCTCAATACCCTTGTTTGACACCATGTGACAAAGGAATGCTATGGACCATAGACGAAACTCGCATTTGCTAAATTTTATGGAAAGTTGATGTTTTTTAAGATCTTGCAACACCAATCTCTAATGGTTGACATGCTCTTTCTCACTCCTTGAGTATATCAAGATATCATCAATAAACATGATAACGAACATGTCAAGGTATTGTCAGAACACCTTGTTCATTAGGTCCATGAATGCCACTGGAGCGTTTGTCAAGCAAAATGACATTACTAAGAACTCATAGTGACCATATCTCGTTCGAAAGGCCGTCTTGGGAATATCAACCCCTCTCACCCTTAATTGGTGATAGCCCGAACGTAGATCAATCTTGGAAAAATAACTATCCCCTTGAAGTTGGTCAAACAAGTCATCAATCCTCGGAAGAGGATACTTGTTCTTAGTGGTCACTTTATTCAATTGACGATAATCAATTCACATTCTAAGAGATCCATCCTTCTTTCTAACAAACAATACCGGAGCAACCCATGGAGAGATACTCGATTGAATAAAGCCCTTGTCTAGCAAATCCTTTAGTTGTGCAACTCTTTCAACTCCACCGGAGCCATTCTATAGGGAGGAATGGAGCTAGGTTGCGTATCCAGAATAAGGTCAATACCAAAATCTATTTCTCGCTCGGGAGAACTACCGGGCAAATCATTGGGAAAAACTTCTAGAAACTCATTCACTCCCGAAATCGACTCTAGAGGAGGGGTTTCGAATTCAACATCCTTCACCCTAACAATGTGGTAAATACACCCTTTGGAGATCATCTTTCTAGCTTTAAGACAAGAGAAACATTGACCTCTAGGCATAGAATCCCCCCCTCCCTTCCACTCTAAAATAGGCTCATTCGAAAATTGGAATTTAACCACCCGGGTCCTATAATCAATAGAGGCATAACATGCATGCAACCAATCCATACCAAGAATCACATAAAAATCTAACATGTCAAGTTCTACCAAGTCAATAAGAGTAACTCTATTGGACAAGGAAATGGGACATCTTCTATAAATCCTCTTAGGCACCACAGAATCACCAAACGGGGTAGAAATCGAAAAAGGTTCTAATAACTCTTTCGGAGGAACATCAAACCTCATTGCCACATAAGGCATCACAAAAGATAAAGTAGCACCGTGATCCAATAAAGCATACACATCAATAAAGAAAACTTTCAACATACCGATCACCACATTCGGGGAACTCTCTTGGTCACCTCGGGGTTTGAAGAGCATAGAAGCAGTTTTTCTTGGGAGAATTGGAATTTGAACCGAGAGGTGGAACTTCCTTGCCCTCTTTTCCTTAAACCTTAAGCATGGGATAATCCCTCATCATATGACCAATTTTCCCACAACTATAACAACCATATGTGCCAACTAGGCACTCACCATCATGTTTATTACCACACTTATCACAAGTAGGCCTCACCATAGAAGATCCACCACTATTGCCTCCTTGAGGCTTAGGGTTAGACATCCTATCTTTGTTGACCCTTGGAGCACTAGAGGAGCCTTGGTTGGAGAACCTTCGCTTGAACCTTGGTCAACCTTGACCCTCGGATTTACCCTTGGAAAAATTCCCATCATCAGTCCTTGCTCTTTTTACTTCCCTATTCACTTGCTTGAGCTTTTGTTCCTCAATTTTTTCAGCATGGACCATGAGACATGAAATATTCATAGTTGGGATAAGCATTATACATTGACTACCAAGTCGGACACTCCCATCACAAATTTGTTCATCTTAGCCCTTGAATCCGCCACTAAGGTTGGGGCATACTTGGATAGTTGGGTGAACTTTAGAGAATATTCTTTCACGCTCATACCCCCTTGTCAAAGATTTATGAACTCTTGCATTTTTTGTTCCCTCAACTCTAGAGGAAAGAATCTATCAAGAAAGACCGACTTAAATAATTCCCAATCTACCGGGCCTGCTCCTACGAGTCTCTCACCCTTCCATTGATCATACCATACTTGAGACATATCTTCCCATTGGTAGGCAGCTAATTCTGCCTTCTCATATGGAGACACGCCCATAGCATCAAGCACCTTATACACCTCATCAATAAACCTTTGTGGATTCTTTTTCACTTTAGAACCATGAAATTCGGGAGGATTCACTCTAGAAAAGTCCCTAATCCTTGAAGCGGTTGTATTCACATTAGGGTTCACATGAGTCCTAGTATCCCTATTTACTTGGGCCGTCACAACTTGGGTTAATATTTGGCGAGCCAACCTTATTTCCAAATTTTTCATAGCCACCGGATCAATCAGAGCTTGAGGACCTTGGGGAGGAACTCCTTCATTCACATTCTCCTATTCCATCCTTCTTGCATTAGCCCTTCGTGTATTCATATACTGAAGACACAAGAAAAGGGTTAGGAGAAGGACTTTATAGAGTTAAACTCTAAAGCACGAACTAGGAGTAATGAAAAAAGTGAAATTTCCTAAACATCTTATAGCCTCTCATTCATAAATGTGGTGCACTTCACACTTATAAACAAGATTATACTAGACGTGGCTTATGAGACATCATCCTAGAATCATTTTAAACCTTGTGCTCTAATACTAAGTCTGTCACAACCCAGGGGTACCCCCTAGATGTAACACGGCGTTCGGGGGTCTTATACAAGCTCATAGCATATCATAACATAAGTAATAGAAATGATGTGGAATTAAAACTTTTTTTACAATCGAAGTCTTTCATAAAGCAAATAGAAGTCTAGACATTATCTCAATAAGCCATTGAATACCTTACAACATAGTCTCAAAAGAGAATGTAAGAAAGAAACTAGAAATGAACAACTTCCGTCCTCGAACCATGAGGACTCACCAAAAGCATGGAGAGTAATCGATCCAAGCTTTTACCAAGAAGGAACACACCTCAACAACCGGGTCCTGCACTTATAGAAAAATGTAGAAAATATGGTTTAGTACAAAATTACACCAAGTATGATAGCCATGCATAAAATCCTTGAAAACATGCTAAAAGGGGACATTTTAGTTGAAACCATGCACTTTATCAAATTTAAGAGTCATCATGCACATTAGTGTAAATACATAAGTCAAACCATCTCATAGGCAACCCTAAGCTATACTTTTGCAATGCATAGCTAAGATCACATAATCCTATCTAATACTAAGTTCCACTTTTAGGCCACCATGATCATGCATATCATACTTTGACCTCATCCATAGACAATACTCATAGACAAGGAAACATTCATGTTCATTAACTTGTAACAAGGAAATCCACTCATAGCAACAATCCGTATTAAACATGTATAAATTCATCTATCTTCATAGCATAAGAGAACCACACCATAACCCCTTTCAAAGCCTACTTGTACAATGCATGAATGAAGTCCCATACCCCCACTCACACTAATTAGAGCTTTTTGAGGAGTCATAGGTTATAGGATATGTTCTTGTCATAGTTCATATTCTTGTCATGGAGGGAAATAGCCTTAACCGTCATAGACCATGTGAGCTACATGGAATCCGGCGACATGCCCCACACCGAAAAAAGGTGTCCTACTTTCCTAAGGTAGAACACATGTTTGTTAGCTTAGGTGGAACCACTAGCTAAAGTCCTATGTGGGCACATAGTTACGGGATAGGGAGATTGCTTCTAGAAATCCAAACTAACTGATGTAAAAGGTTTCCATCTCATGAGAGAACTGTTTAGGGAACCCGGATTAACTGGTGTAAAAGGAACCCAATTTAGAAAGTCGGACTAACTGACGTAAAAGTTTTCATCTCATATTCATATCCACTCGGTGCTAAGCATAATTCCCATTAAGTTCATGTTAAGTCTTAACTTACGTTCATGTTTATAGAAGGATGTCCTAACATTCAATCCAACATAATATCATGATATAGCTCATAGATTCAAGAGGTGATAATAGCCTTTCAACCTTAGAATTATTATTTATGAGTAAACCTTTCACATCGTGTTCATAGTGTGTTCATTAGAATAGTCTTTCAATCAATACAACAAGATTATCATAGTCATAGACATTTAATACATAGCCATGTGTAAGGGTATAGGGGAGAATGACCTTTCATCAATACCACAAGTACATCATGGTCATAGGATCTTCTCTCCCAAGGTGATCTTAGAACACATGCATAATTGTCACAATCATGTACAATTCTCACGTTTTTCCCTTCAAGGACCGTGAATCACATTCAACAAACACATATAGAATTACTACATTAGATATGGGTAATAACATGATTTAATTAACTCAATCATTCTAAGCATAATCTCTTCACATGCTTCTATAATCAATCAACCCACTTCACAAGATCACAATTTAGTAATATGGGGAATTCATGGGTTCTTGGGGGGATTTCATCATAAATCAACAATAAATCGTCAATGTAATAATAATCCATCATAAAACAACCATTGAAAACTTTTTGAAAGAAACCAATGACCTAGGAGTAAAACCCTAGCTTTTGGGATTTCTAGATTTGAAATTGAAGACTTTGAAGGGACTCTATGGACGAATTCTCTCCATAGATGAAAAACTACCATAACTTAGCATGATTCTCCAAATAAATTAAGGGAAAAATCCTTGATTTCTTCAAGCCCTAGCTCCAATTCTACTCTTCTTCTTCCTTGAGTTTTAGAGAGAGAAATATTGTGAAGGAGATGAACTTTTAATTTGATTTGGGTGTTTGTGAAAAATGACTTAGTTGGGTGAATTTTGACTTAAAAATGACTTATATAGTGACCCCAAACTTACCCAAAACGACCTCATTTTAATAGGACTTACAAAGGAAAAAACCTATTTAACCCTCACTTAAGTGACCTGCCCAGGTACCATGAGTTGTGGTCCCACTCGTGGACTTGAGGCAGTGGCTAGGCTTCCATGCCTTTTTGCCTACATGCCCAAGGTAACTCCACGAGGGGCTCCACGATCTGTGGAGCTAAGCATGAGTCGTGGTCCCTCTCAGGGACCTTGAGGCAGTGGCTAAGCCACCTTGCCTTCAACCCTTTTTTCCTCTAAGTCAAGTTCAAGACCACTCCCACGAGCCGTGAAGTGGCTCGTGTGGATAGTCCATTATTTATACAGCTTAAGGGGGCTACTGCCTCCACCTCCACAAGTGGCACCACAACTCGTGGTGTCCACTACAGGTCGTGAAGACCCTCGTAGTCTTGGTGGGCAGTGTCCCCTTGCCTTGGCCCTCACTCATTTTCATTGGCTCTTAGCCCTTACTCTTGACGTTAACCCTTCACGTTTAGCTCTAGTTTAGCCTACTAGTTCTGGAGTATTACAAATTTCTTATGGAATAATATTATAAGAGGCATTGACCACAAATTTTAGAATGGAAAGTGGGGTCTTGGAAGTTGATACTTCAAGCAAAAGATAACATTGACCCAGAAATTTGGTTAGAGCCTAGAAGGGTTCATGCTAGTACGTGGCTTGACAATTGGACTCAACTTGGGGCACTGCACTATGTACTAATTTTGTTTCATGCAATTGGTAATGATTTTGCAAAAGCTAATCATGTTATGACCTCTGATGGCTAGAATATGAATATGATAATGGAGATTTTGGAGAAGAAATATGTGATCATATAAGTACTAACTTGGTACTTGTCTAATATCAAATGAAAGGGACAGACCATGGTGGATTCCCAACAGTAAGGAAACTTTATTGTTGAAAGTTCCTGGGAAATATTGAAACAAAGGAAGGACAATCAATAGGATATTGTGACCATCTGGGGGAAAACGATTTCTTTTAGAGTTTCTTTTTTTTTTATGGAGAATGTGGTTTAAAAGAATCCCCATGGGAGAGGTATTAGCTAGGTGCAGAATTGTTGATTTAGTTGTCTGTGTTTGTTGTAACAACTCAATGTCAGAAACTTTTGATCATTTGTTTGTAGCATGCCCAGATGCAAATTTTGTATGGATAACTCTATCAAGAGATGCAAGGATACATGGACCTTATATACAGCTGAAACAAATACTTGAAAAATGGTAAAGTAATGATTGTAATGTTAAATTGAGACCCTTTTTAATGAAGTTACAATATTCATCATATGCCAGATTTGGAAAAGAAGAAAGGTTCTTAAAAATGATGGAAAACTATCCAGGTTTGCTATGATTAGAGAAGTTAACGGGGATATCCATTTTTTCTGTAAATAGATATCCTTGGCTATCTAATATTCCAAATACCTAGCATTGGATTGTATTTTATTTTTGAAGAGTATGCCTCAATCTCTCTTGAAAAGTAATAATGTGGTCCTGTCCTACTGTTGGGGTATTTAAATGCAATATTGATGGCTTTAGTAAAGATCATTTTTCACTCAGCTATAAGGTTTTTTGTGTGAGAAATAGCCATGGAGATTTAGTCTATGAAAAATCTTATTGTGTGACATTTTGCAATGCTTTAGACGCTGAAGTGAAAGCTTTTAGAAATGGATTACTCTATTGTGTGCAGAACAACTATCTTCCTCTTGTGATGGCAACAAACTTTCTTATAATTAAGAAAGTCCTTGATAGAATATGGGAAATCCTCTAGAGAAATCAGTGGACACAAAGTGCATCATGGAGGTTTGAAAGGAATTGGTAGTGACACATATTTTCAAAGAGGGGAATAAACTGACTGATTTTTTTAACTAATTGTGTCTTCAATTTTGCAGGTACAAATAACATTCAGTTTATGTCTAGGAAAATCTAAAGCAATACTACAAGGTGACAAACAAGGCACACTAAATCTCAAGACAAAGAAGTGTCAAAATGCAAACTTCAATATCTAAAACAAAAACCTTTATATAGAAAAGGGTTCAAGAACTGACAGAAATGGGTGCATACATCAGCAAAATGGATATCAAGTGTACAACATCATCTATATAACATTTATGCAAAGGGGGTATCATAATCGTGGAACATCAGGTTGAACCACAACTAAATCAGGCAATAAATTAGTTTCGGATGCACTAAACATTGCAGAATCGTAGAGGTTTACTTGATAAGCTTCTTAATCATTACAGTACTATTAGCTTCTCGGAGCTCAGCCTAAACAATTTAGAATTTTTTTAGTTAAATCTCTTTGTAATATCTGTGTCAAGGTGTAAAGCTCTCTGATTTGGCCTTTACCTTGCAGACAAGTGTTATGAGTTGAAGAAGATTTGATCAAGATGAATCCATGGTGTTTGTGAGAAGCTTAAATGCTCAGGTGGATGCCGCTTAAGCTCTATAGCATTTCATGTCTCACTGTCTGCAAATGGAAGGCGACTGGAGTTGCTAGTCTCAATGATTATCAGAGTTGCTCTCAGAATATGCACCTATCAAGGATGAAGACGAGGGTTCCTCACCTTCTCTGATATTTCCTTTTCCCTAGCTTTATTTGTTCCTTTTTGCCTCTTTTGTCTTTGTTTCTGTGCATTTGGTTTATCTCTTTTAATAAAAGGGTTTGTCCCACATTTGAATTAAAAAAGGTAATATATGCTATGTATTTATTATGTATAACTATAGTTTAGTAAATTTATAATTCCGAGCCATAATATCCATTGAATAGCTATTTTTCAATTTAAAAGTGTATCTTCCAATTAGTGTATTTTCTAGGCGTAATTCTAGGAACTGTATTTATCAATCATCCATGTTTCCTCTTTTCTCGTTCTAAATTAATGTATATATTTTTCCCTCTTTGAATGATTATTTTTTTCTTTCATAGGCGATTCTTTCGAATTCTTTTCAAATTTAAAATGGTATTGCATGTTCTTTTCCTTCATCATTGACTCGAGATGATTTATGAAATTTAATTTTCAATCATGAGAAAATTTTTTGAAGCTTAAGCTCAAATTATGAATTCGTAAAATTATTACTAAAATTAATGGGTGATGTTTTGAGAGATTGAATATATTACGAGGAGTTCATATCTCGAATTTGAGAGATTTTTGGTGCAAATTTGGGGACTTTTCAAGGAATCAAACACACGCATATATACATTTTATTCATGTATCAATGTACCTAAATCTGCATTGTATTCATGTATTTGAGTGTATTCATTTATTTCACTGTTATTGTATCAAATATATTTTATTTGTATTTGATATTGATTACACATTTCTGTCAATGTATCAAAGTGTATCTATTCCTTGTTATTCATTTTGTATCAATGCATTGTGAATCTTGCAACTTGTTATAAATTTGTTTAAGTGTATTCAAGTCTATTAATTCCTTGTTTTACATTTGTACCATGTAATTGAGTGTATTTTTGTTCACTATTATATATGTGTATCAATATATTTGAGTATTTCTATAGTGTATTCATCATCATAATGCATTTATATCAATATCATACCAATGTATTCGACTGAAAAATAGTCTATAACAAAAACAAATTGTATCAATATCGTACAAGTAATAGTTAGTGATAAAACAAAGTCAATGAAGAAGAAAAAAATTTGTAGTGCAATTTATTTATTTAGCGTGGAAAAACATTGGGAGATTTCATAGTTCCATTGATTAAGAGCATGTTTGGTATTGTTGCTAAAAACGTCTTGTTTCTAGAAGTACTTTTTTGAAATACCTTTTTCAGAAAAGTGCTTTTGAAAAAAAGTAATTTGTGTTTGGCTAATTCATTTAAAAAGTGTTTTTCATAAGCAAATTGTGTTTGACTAATCTTTTCTATAAAGTGATTTTGAGAATCAAATTATGAAAAAAGGCAAATATTAATGTACTTTTAATATTATGATTATTATATATATAGAAATTATTTTATACATCAATTATAAAAAATTAATTTTTTTTTCTTTTAATTAAATTAAAATGTACATATTAAATTTTCAATCAATATTATATTTTTAGGTGAGGGGTGAAATCTATAATTGTTATTTTTTTTCTTTTATCTAATCTTGCAAAAATATTGTTGTTACTTATTTTTTTAATTATGTAAAATAATATGTAAAGTAATATATAAAATAAAATAATAATATGTAAACGTAAAATAAAATATGAAATTTGTTATATAAAAATAAAAATAAATTCTTAAATGAAAGTTAACCAAACCTACGAGATATGTTAATTAATAAGGAATATATTGGTAAATATATATATATATGGAAGAGATATTTTAGTCTTGAAAAAATAATTTTCTATTTCTGTTTCTGCTATTTTTAAGAAGCATAAATTTTTAGCTTCAACCTGCCATCAGAAAAATTGTTTATGTTTTCATTTAAAAACCATTTTACAAGTTTGACAAGCGCTTAATTTTAGGGGGAAAAAATATTCTCAAAATAAGTGTTTTTGGTCTCCCAATAACAATGTCAAAGAAAGATTGAGACATTATGCTAAATTTCTTTTTTAAGAAAGATAATGATGTACCATTAATGCACTGCATTAAATATTATATTTATATTCGAAGTAACTGCCTAAAAATAACATATGTATGCTATAATGAAATCACCAAATATGGTCAATACATTTAGATACAACTGAATAGCCAATTAAAAGTTATTTAGGAATAGTAATTATCTTAATTATATCTTGTGGACTTTGTTAAGTCCTAAATTATAGTTATTTTGGTAAGTTCGTCATAAAAAAAGAGTAAATACATCAAATCCCCCTGAACTTAGCAGCAAAACTTGCTTTAATACTTCAGATATATGGACATTTAAATACCCCCCCCCCCCCCACCCTATAATTTTGAAGTGATTAAATATCACCCAAAGAGCTGATGTGACAAAGTGAGTATACTCACTTTACTAAAAGCACGTGAAATAATAAAAATAAAAACTGAATGTTAAATCATACACATGACATGTTTTTATTGGCCAATATATAGCTAATACTTTTTTTTTTTTAAAATGTAACATTTCTTATTTAGAAGTAAATGAAATTTGTGGGTTCGATTTAAAAAAAATATTTAATCTTTTTGTTCTCTCTTTATTTTGTTGTCTTCCCCAAATGTCTTCTTCCCCATTGAAGCACTCTTTATACCTTTCTTTCATATTAGTCATTTTCCCTTCATCTCCATCCCTCACCTCACCAGCCCTTCATTAATCCATAAAACCCAACACCTAATTCATATTATTGAATGTAAACTTTCTTAATTTTAAGTGACCCATTTTAATTTATATTAGTTGTGATGCAAAAAATGTGGGTCTATCAACTTTCTTATGCAACCTTCATTTTTCATTTGAATTGTTAAATTATTATTTTTTTAAATATCATTCTCCGAGGGGAAAATTTGTGGGAGAGGGGGAGGGTTTAAAGAAGAAAAAGTAAGTATGCTATTTTTTAAAATAAAAATTGACGAATGTTGAAGAAGAAAACAACTATTGAAGGTTGGAAATGGTCGGGAAAAAAAAGAGAAGTCAATGAAGGCAAAAAAATGGTGAAAATCAAGAAAGAAGAAAGGAAAGGGGGGGATAGAAGAGAAGGGTGAAAGAAGCTGTAGCAATTTTGATTGTAAAATGCATTCTCAATTAATTGATTAGTGTAACGAATTTTAAAAAGTGTTTAAGAAAATAGGTGTAAATAAGCAAAAAAAGATTGAAAATGAATGACGTGGTGCTTACATAGGCGTGACATGATGCTTACATGGCTATGATGTGCAGGTGATAGTGGTATTCTCCTCTCAGGGTTATATTTAATTCACTTCAAAGATATTAAGGGGTGTATTTAAACGCCCGTGTAGTTTAAGTGATGAAGTAAGTTGTGTTACCAAGTTTAGGGGAGCTTTTATGTGTTTTCTCTAAAAACAAAAAAGGGAAAACTATACAAATTGGAACCAACCCAATCTGTTTACCCTAGTTGGACCCACAACACAAACTATTTACCCGACTGCTCCCATGTTCTATTTACTGAACCATTATTTCTTCATCCTTCATACCATTAAAGTATGAAGGATAACTTGAATATTAAATTACTATAATATCCCTAACTTAGGTTGTGACTTTTTCGATGAGTTGTGACTTTTTTCGAAGGGTTGTGATTTTCGATGAGTTATGACTTTTCCAAAGAGTTGTGACTTTTCTAAAGAGTTGTGACTTTTCTAAAGGGTTGTAACTTCTCGAAAAGGTCATGACTTTTCAGATAAGACACAAAAAACATTTGTTCATACTACCCTTTGTTGACTATAAATAAAGGGGCTTCCTCTCATTTTTCAACCACAATTTTTTTAATCTTCTACTTTTCTTCTTCTTGCATTTTAATATTTTTGGTGTGATTTATTGTCATTGACTGAGTTCGAAGTTTAGCGGAATATGAGGTACTACTATTCTGATGAAGTAAGTCGTTCTATCCTAAGATGCTATATTTGATAACCTCGAGTACTTGAGAAAAATAATTTTGATGATATAATAATTATTTTTTTGCTTAATATATACATTAGTATGTAACGTTCCAATATATGAAGCTAACATGATGTAGTCTATATTCATTTGTTTTTGTTAACAATTTCTCTTGTGATGTAGATATATGTTTCTACATATCTTTTCCAAAATTTAGAGAATTGTCACGATTTGTTTTTGATGCTCAAGACAAAAGAATGACTTTATGTACCAATGCTACTTATGTGATTTAGACTCTCATGAAGTTTGTTTCAAAATAGTTATTACTATATAAACATTTCCCTTTTGTTTTACTTATTTACTATTTCTTAATATTTTAGTATTTTAGATGAAGACAAGTTTATATGACTTGTAATAACGCTAGTTAAAGTTCGTATTAGTTTAATTTTTATTATTTATTTAATAGTTAATTTTATGAGATAAATGTTTTCATTAATGCAAATATATATTTATATTTGGGTAGGTATTTGTATTTAAATAAAGTATTATAATGTCACAAATGTATTATCAAGTTAACAAGATCTTCTAACTTCAAAATATATTATTTTAAAATGTTACGAGTTTTTTTTTAAAAAAATAATTCACAACAAATGTGAAAATATGTGAATATATAAAATGTAGCTGTTCTCTTTACATGTTCATATGACATCTAAACAGTTTAACGTGAAATGCACATCCAAAGCACATATGAAAAGAAAAATACAAAGCAAATATTGTCTATAAGGTAATATTAGTGAGATAAGACGAATTACATGATTGAACATCATTAAATTGAAATAAATATATACATTATTGCATATAACTAATAAAAAATTTCATTGACCATCTTCATAGGTTGGCGTGAATAAGAGATATATATGACGATCCACGTTGAACATTCACAAAAAAATCTGCAATATTATTTTTTGCTAAGCTTATTATTCAAATCATTGCTTAAATAAGCAATACTATTTACTATAACATATATTTTTGGAATTGGTAATCACGTGCACGCACGTGTCAAAAAACTAGTATATATATATATATATATATATATATATATATATATATATATATATATATATGCTTATAGTATCAAGGATGAACTAAGTAGTGTTTTCACTTAAATTCTGCTTCTATCTCTTTGATACTATCATAGTGTATATATATTTTGATAATATCAATTTATAAATGTGCATTAGTAGTTAAAAATAAGGGATATGAAAGTAAGAGTAATTATTTGTAAATAGTTTCCCTTTTTGAATACAAGTATTCTTTTCCCAATAAACACCACCACCAAAAGATGAAGTTATGAAGCTCAATCAATAAATTACGCTTGGCCCAACATAATTTACCAAAAATAAATAAATTACTTCCTTAATCTGAAGTCACTCATGTTTGAGGCGAATACGAAATAATGATGCTCCAATGTGGATATCAACGAAGAGTGAACACTAAAAAAATAAAAATAGAAAACCTAACATAAATACATTGTCAAATAATTTCTCATTTCAATAAGTATCAACCTTATTACCTAAAAAAGTATATATCTTCGACTTCCGGTTACCCAAAGCCACCAGAAAAAGAAGAAGATGATGCGAGTTGTTATGAACAGACTATCCCGAGCTCTCTGGGATTTCAAGAGAGCTTCTTCTTCCACAAAGATTTCAAGATCTCTTTCCACTTGCATTCAATCCAAACAGTGGCTTCCCTCGCCGTATCGCGAATCTTGGGATTCTCTCTTTGCTTCGCCTTGGTCCGCCACTCAACTCCGCGGTGCCAAATCTCGCGGTGCAGATGTAAGTTATCCTCTCTACAACTTTGATTTTGATGTTTTAGTGATTGGTATTTAACAGTAACGATTGTTCATAGTAGCATAATTTCCAATTTTGCTCACGAATATATAATACCTGTGCTGCTTGTATGAATTAGTTAGTTCATCAACTTGACTGAGTAGGCCAAAAAAAAGTGGAGTATTTTAGGAATTCATATCACCAATCTCAACCAGATTAGGATTGACATGTAGATTGATTAATTTATAACCAATTTGGCCATTATTTACATTTTTCTGGAATAATTTTTTCAATTTATTCGAAATTTTGTGTTTGTCTATGAAAATTTCAAATCCAACTTGAAGTTTTCTTTTTCAAACCTGGAAAAGAACTTATAACCTATTTTCCAACTCATTTTTACTTTTGAAGTTGTATTTAAGAACGTCCAAGCATGAACATGATTCCAAATATTCTTTGCAAAAAGTATAACCAAACACAATTCTATGAATTCCAGAAAAAGGTGAAAAATATTTGGAATCTATGTCCAAATGCCTAATAATTTATTCTACTGTCTTCTTAAGCTTGATTGAAGCTAATATACGAGCTGGCTAACATAGAAGTTTATGTAAGTTCTGTTTTTTCATTATTAAATGCTCACCATCTTATTATTTTGGTGTAGTTGAAGCCAGGAAACGTGATTGAAAAAAAAGGTTAGCTTGCCCACATTTCTGTTCTATGGCTGTGTATATGTCTTTGTACACATAGACTAATAATGATGTGTTGTTCTTTTGACTATTGATTTCACCAGGAAGGATTTATCAGGTTAGTTTATGCATATTACTATCTTTTCTCTCTCCTTCCTTTTATGCAATTTTTGCTTTCTTGTAGTGAAGTAAAAGAGAATTATTTTCATGAAATTAAATAATGATTAGGTGGTAAAGGCACAACACACAACCCAAGGAAGAGGAGGAGCTATTATACAGGTTGTTATTCAATCTTATGCAAATTATGTCACTCTTCTTATTGTTGTGATTCTGTCTATAAGTTAATAGCTTCATTTCTTATACTACTTTGTGAAATACAAGAACTTGAAATTACCCTATAATCACTTAACTTATGTGATTATGTGCAGTACATAATCACTTATGAATTTTTTATAAGTATAGGATCTTAATCAAATAATCACATAAGATTAGTTACTCATATACATAAGTGTGCAAATAGTATCAGATGAGCATTTGGCACCCTTTATTATTTTAGCTTCTTCCTATTGTAAAGTTCATACCTTCACTCATATTTACCTTTCACAACTATGACTTGGTTTCCTTTGCTTCCATTTGATGCATCCATCTGGACAACATTGATTGCAGTGAGCAATCTCTAGCCAAGCTCGAACCACAAGTTGATGTGTATATTGGACATTTTTGTATAGGTTAGAACTTAGAACCAAATGTAGGTGCTAACCTGGATTCATTTGTTGTTTCCAGTTTCCTGCTAAGCACATAGCATTTGAACGCGTCTTTAGGCCGGCAGGGTATGGAAGATTTCTTGTAGGCCAATTTTTTTCTTATTTCCTAGAGTTGTCCAATTTTGTGCTGTCCAGTGGCCATTTAGTTGGTTATGCTGTTTGAAGGCTATCTGTGTTACCTTCTTTGAAATTAAGGTTCATGGCACATGCAGTTTTTTGTTTCTGATCTTAAGCCAATAGTTACTTTCCTTGAACTGTAGAGAAGAATTTATCATGGATCAATGTTTGATGCTGTCCTACTTTATCTTTATCGTGGCAGAAACTTGTGATTCTGGTTTCTCATTATATCTTTTATCTTTTATTTTTTGGGGAACTCCACTAGTCCAAAAAATGCAAACTAAAAGTGATTGTGGATCAAACTTGTCTAGTCACACATGTCGATAATTTTGAATTTGATGTTGTAAATCCCCTAGTCAGCCGCATACCATCTATAAATCCCAAAAAGCTCATCATCTAATCCAACTCTATTGGATGTGGCTTGTTGACTTCTCTTTAGCAGTACGCTTCCAGTATTCAGCGTTACTGGTCTTCAGGACGGTGAATTTACCTATCTGCTTGAAAATAATAACAGAAGTTTTAGCATATCTATTATGCAATCAAAAAACGAATCCATAGAACATGAAGTATCAGTATTTCACTGACATTTATCTTAGAATCAGTGGTTAACAACAGCCAGAAGCTTAGTATCTTTACCTTATAAAAACAACAGCCAGTAGCTTAGTATCCCTACCTTATAAAAGAACAGCTGGAAACTCAGTATGCTCACCTTATTTGGAAAAATACAGACAGAAGCCTAGTCACTTCCTCTGTTTTATAGTCAACCTCAAATGTGAGTGCTGAGTACTCTTGTTTGATAACAATACTTTGGTTTTGATTGTTGAAGTCATCAAAATCTTGATACAACTGTGGGTTTATAGAATTATGATTCAGTTGGGATTTTATTTCTTGTTCTTTGTTCTGAAACTTCATCTAAGTTGCTTACCTATGATTCTCAATTTCCTAACATTTGCTAATCATTGAAGACAATAGCTATTGTTATAATGTTAATATCTTTTTTTGTTCTCTCTTTTCTTTGAAAATAATTTATTAATCATCTTATTATTTCCTTAACGTTGTCTTTTGCCAAACATTTTAGGTGGAACTTCGTGATGTTGATAGTGGAAGCAAGTCCAATGAAAGATTTCGTACGGATGAAACTGTTGAAAGTATGCATTTCCACATCTCTAGTCGCAATCCATCATATTTGTTGTGTAACTCATCTCATGCAAAATATCACACATCTTTTTTCACAAGGACTACGTGTCATGTTATTCAAGGTTTTTGCATTTTATTGTGTGAACTTAGGCTCAATGAAGGAAATAATTTGATCAATTCATGTGTTTAAGCTTGTAATGTCTTTTGGGCTATAGAATTGGAGGGTTACCATGGTGTATGTTATTTGCGGACGACATAATATTGATCGACGAGGCATGTGGTGGAGTTAGTGATAGATCAGAGGTTTGGCGACATACCCTAGAATTTGAAGGCTTCAAGCCGAGCAAGACTGAAACATACTAAATGAAGTGCAAGTTTAGTGACATGTGATAGGCGGTGGATAGGGAAGTGAGGATTGGTACCCAAATCATCCCCAAGAGTGTAATAGCCTATTTGGCCAAGTTTTTGGGAGGCTAAAAGCGTTTTTTTCTTTCAAAAAGTACTTATTTTAAGAAAAGTGTGGTGTTTGCCAAACTTTTAGGAGAAAATAAGTGCTTTTGGGAAGTTGCATAAACTTTTTTTCAGAAGCTATAAAGGTAACTTTTCTCCGAAAGTACTTTTTAAAAAAACACTTTTGAGAAAATACACTTAGAAACACTATTTAAAAGCTTGGTCAAACATTAATTGTTGCTCAGAAGTGCTTTTTAAATTAATTAGCCAAACACAAATTACTTCTCACCCAAAGTATTTTTTTTGAGAAACACTTCTCAAAATAAGTTGATTTTAGAAGCTTGACCAAAGAGGCTATATGATTCAAATATTTCGGGTATATAATCTAAGGAATGGGGAGATCCAAGGAGATGTTGCACTTCATATTGAAGCAAGGTGGATGAAATGGAGACTCACATCCGTTTTCCTATGTGATAAGAATGTGTCACCGAGACTTAAAGTTAAGTTCTATAAAATGATTGTCAGTTCAACTATGTTGTATAGGATAGAGTGTTGGCCAGTCAAGAACTCTCTCGTTTAGAAGGTGTGAGAGGTTGACAGTGATAAGCCTGAGATATACCAAGGAAGAATTGTAGAGAGGTGAGTAGACATGATATAACATAACTTCAACTTACCGAGGGTATGACCTTAGATAGGAGAACATGGAGGTCGAGGATTATTGTAGACAGTTAGTAGGTAGTTGAGCAATTTCTCTTTTTTCAGTGGTAGAGCAGGTACCTAGTCTAGAGCAACTATCTGCTCCCTTACTATTATTATGCTAGCATTAGTTTATTCTTCAAGTTTATTACTCTGGTTGTTTCTTTTTCTTTGGGTATCAATACTATTTCTAATGTCAATACTTTTCTTTCTTTAGTATGTCGTTGTAGCTTTTTACTCATACATTTTTTGTGAACTTGTTCTGAAACACGATTTTTCTTAAGCCGTTGGTCTATCGGAAACAACCTGTCTACCCACAATGACAACGGTAAGGAGAGCATGCACCCCTCTCCCCAACCCACTTGTGAGATTATACTGGGTATGTTATTGTTTTTGTAGAATTGGAGGGTTACACATCTTCTTCCCTTGAGAGGTACGCACTAGAAGTTAGGTGTTTTTGCAGTAAATTAAGAACCTGTTTGGATTGACTTATTTTAAGTGTTTTTCAACAAATGAGTAGTCTTTAAACACCTTTGTTTGGGTAAAATAAAAAAGTGCTGTTAAGCACTTGTTTTTAAGCAAAAAAACTATAAGCGCATCCAAACAGGCTCTAATTTGACAGTTATGTTTGACAACTTGTCTTTAGCAGATTATAAATGACGTGAACACGAATGCCGTATCATCCATTTGACATTTTTTTACATTAAAAACATTTTCTCCAAAGTTTCATTATAGGACATTATAAGAGCACATACATATTGGTTTGGAATGTAGGATAATAGGATTCATGTGCCGTGTACTAGACGGTTTCTCCTTTGCATCAAGAAGTCAAGTCACTTAAAGACTGGGACCAATTTTGTGAACTAGATAAACTTCCTTGTAAAATCATTCATTGAAGACGACAACTTGAGTTGCATGAGCCCACATTTGTAATAGGTTATATAGTCATCTAAACTCCATCCAAGTCTTTGTTGTAGATGAATGGTCTGTTTATCTTGACATTATTGGTGTTGGATGTGCAGGAGTATTTGTTGCAGAAAAGAGTTTCACGTATCTTTATACAGATGAGGAAACTGGAAACATTGTGCTAATGGAGTGAGTATAAGTGTGCATGTCCCTGATTTTGAATGATTTCTGTACATAGACATGTTCAGACACATGTATATCAGTAAAGCTATATCTCAGTCCAGTCTTCAAATTTTTCAATCCTATGCAGGCCTGAGACCTATGAGCAACTAGATGTGCCAAAACACTTGTTTGGTGAATGTTATGTCTACCTTCAAGGTATTCTTATGTATACCATCTACTTTATGATTTTATTGACTTAATATACACATTATATTGATATGTTATGCAGTTACTTATGTGTGTATCCAAAACTTGTAAGATCCTTTCAACAATTAAATCTTCTCATGGAAAAATGTCAATCAAGTTTGTCTATTATTTAGTTAAAGATAAAAGGCATGAAAGCTTTTTAAAATATGGTACTCTATCTGGGGAAGTATAATTTTGCTAAGGAGGATGGGGATTTAGCTTTTAAAATTTCAAATAGGGAATGCACATGTCACCTACATGAGATGCTTATCCGTTGTTCTACTTTTCCACTACAAAAATGTTTTACAATAGAGAAAATTCATCTAGATTGCGTGTGATTTGTGCATAAAAACATCATATTCATTGGGAATTGGAATTATTGAATTTCAACTAGGTAATTATCAATCTTGGACATATATAATGTGTCAATTGATTTTCTGAAAGCCCTTTTTTATGATAAAGTAAATAGTTTAATGACTATGAGAAGGAGGAATGAGAGTGAAGGATCTAAAAGGGCATAAGAAAAGCATGTTCTTCTCTTTGATAAGTTAAGGTAAAAGGGCATCATAAGAAAAGACTGTTGTGCAAATGGTTATGGAGATGTGATCAGTTTCATGGAGTTCAATGGACAGAAGTACTAAAGGAGAGATGTGGTTCTCAAAGAATGAATGGTGCATCTCTTGTATAAACATGAACTATGGGTGTGTGTATGGCATCACATTAGAAGTTTGTGGGAGGAATTAGCAGAAAGAAAACAAGCTAAACTAGGGTTTGACATGATGGCTGGTATACCTATCAAGAACATGTTCCCATTACCGTATAGCATAAATCTAAACACCGAGGCTCAGGTGGATCAGTTTGTTGGGTGACACTCTGCTTCTTTATACTCTTAGGAGGTGAGAAACTCCTGTTCCCTTCTCCTTCCTTACTCTTCCAAGAATTGTTCAAGAAGAGCCAGTTCCGCCTCCGCCCGAGGAGGGAAATTTCAATCGATAGGCGGTAGCTTCGGAGAACTGGGATGTGGAAGTAAAAACCCTAAACATGAAACCCTACCCTTCTTTACTACCTCACTATCAAAGGATCAAATCGGAAGTTGATTTATAAGGCATATAGATCGAGACTTGTAGCTTGATTCCTTACTCATTCCATACTAGAAAGAATTGCAGGAAGCATTCGATAACACTTCTTCCTATTTCTTTCTTAATGATATCTAACGATCAAGACAGTTTCCATGAAACTCTCTCATTTCATAGAAGTCATAGGAACAGCTGTAACAATGAGGTGGCTGGACACCCAAATTCTAGATAGAGTTGCAGGACCACTACATCTTTTCCCTATAAACTTGATGTTCTTCAAAGGAAGGTGGGGTGGAAAATCAAGATAATTACTACAGTGTGGAGATTGTACAAATGGACACCCCAGATTCTCTAAAAGTGGAAGCATTATAAAGTCGAGTTTTTACTGGTAGCTCCTATAATAATTTTTTATTTCCACTGTGAATGGTAACTCCCTATTGGCCTCGATGGGAGATTTGAAGAAGCAAAGACATATTAGGTTTCTCGTTTTTGCTAGATTGTCTTATGAAATTCTTGTCTTCCAAGACAACTATAGTAGAGTGGAATGCTACTGGCATGTGTGTAACTGAATCTGAGGATGTCAACCACCTACTTGTCCATTCAAACCCTTCCACTAGGCCGAGACAACAAGTCACACCGGCTCATAGTTTGTGTTGGTTTCAATCAAATGTTGGTTCGGCTCGTTTTTGGTTAAAGCTCATACTTGGTTGAGCTGGCTTGACTCAACTCGGTTGACTAGTTTTAGTCATGTAATGATGGATCTCATCCATTAAGCTTATTTAATAGCTTGTTTGTCCAAGCTTTCAAAATTTGTTTATTTGAGAAGTTCTCTTTTGTCAAAAGTGCTTTACGAAAAAGTAATTGTGTTTGGCTAATCAATTTCAAAAGCATTTTTGTCAACATGAAGTCAACAATTTATGCTTGTTCACGGTTCCAAAAACGCTTCTAGGGAAAATTAACTTTTTTCAACTTCTTTTACTACTCAAAAACACTTTTTTTTCCTAAAAGCTTATCAAACATCATACTCCCTCCATTTCAATTTGTTTGTCTAGTTTTGACTTGATATGAAGTTTAAGAAAGTAAAAAAGACTTGTATCTTGTGGTTTTTAACTAAAGATATATATATAATGTACCAATATGAGCTTTAATCTTGTGGTCTAAAACATGATATGCAGAAAGTTAAAATGAAAGAGGTGCTAAAAAAGTATAGAATGGGTTATATTAACGTTTTAAATGTAAGATTCAAAACTTTTAGAGGAAATTAATATTGTACAATATTTTGAGTTTATTGTTGCTTTAATTTTTAGTTTTTGTTTGAAATTTGTATTGTATGGTTCAATATTAAGTCAGCATCATTCTAATTTAATCTAGTAATGTATATAATTCAATCATATATAAATTCAGATACCCATTTAAACTAGTAATGTTTATATGTTTCTTAATCAATCCACTTATTGTGAATTAAATATTTTCTAGTAGTGTAGCACTATGTGAAACTACACATTAAAGACCTGGCTCAAGCTCGGTGTGGTTCAAGCTCGATTGTACTTTGGCAAATCTCGGTTGAGCTTGACTTGGCTCAATGCTATTTAAGTGAAGGGTAACAGAGCAGGCTTATTGTCCAGAGTTTCGAACCGTGTGTGGTTGGTTCTCGGGGATTTATTGGTTATCAATATTAAAAAAGAAACCACCCATTCATACTTTGCCCCTTGGAATCACAGCTATGGAAGTTCTATATCAACATTCTTAAGGTCAAATGGACAATGCCAAGATCAGTTGAGAAGGTGATGTCGGGCTGGTCCATCTCAGGGCTGTGCACAAGAAAAGAAAGACTTGGGAGTTGGGACACGGTTCCTGCATTAATTTGTGGTTACTGTGAAAGTAGAGAATTTAATGATCTTCGAAAGCAAACTAAACAATTTTAGATTGAAGTGCAGACGTCTCTTTTTGGCATTTTGGTGTGAAATGAGCAATGCCAATGATGTTTCCTTAGTCTTGAGTCTCCTAAAGTAAAACTTTTAATATGGTATTGGTGCCTTTGAAGCATTTATTTTAGTAGCTTCCATGTTACAATGCCCTGTGCACAAAGAAATGAAAAGTTCTTGACGAAAAGCTTTCATCTTGAAATAGTACTATTTCTACTACTTTGATGAATATGTTCAGAAAGGGACTGATTGGTTGTAGAGGTATTCCCAATATCATGTTGTTAGCATGGGAAAAGATGTTAGGCATGGTTAAGAGGGTAAGTTTATAGCCCTACTCGTTATCTAATTTTCTGAAGATTGCACAACTTACCGTAGGTTTTTTTTGTCTCTGCATTTATGCTTATTTTAGCGGTAAGTAATTGTTGGATTCATCTTATAGAATGAGAAATGAAGGAGAACTATTTATCCTTGGGATTGTCCTATTTGACAGTATTCTTTTCAACTCAAATCCTAATCATGAGTGGTACCAGTAGGGAAAAAATTAAGTCAATTAATATTTAGTTTTCCTGTCTTATTGTAGTATGTCTATGCCTAGTTGTGATAGCTCCTATTGATGTTCTATGTGCAAATGTATCTTGTCTCTTTTTTTCTTCTGCCTTAACCATTTTTTGAGGGGTAGGGGGTATTGCTATGTTCCTTTATTTCCCTTTTACCTATCAACATACTTTCCATGAAGTTAGCTCGTTTTCTTCAACATTCTTGCTGCAATAACTAAATTAATAATCAATTTTTCGTTTTTATTGATCATCTTTGTTGTGACATAAAATGTCTGAATTGTGCTAAAATATAAAATCTTATATTCTTCATAGATGATATGAAAGTCAATGTACAACTTTATAATGAAAGAGCAACATCTGCATCAATTCCTACACGAGTAACATGTACTGTTGTTGAATCCGAAATTCCCATGAGGGCATCAGCTACTCCACAGTATGTTCATTTCTCCTACTTAAGATTATTATGTCATATATAAATTGAGTTCTGATTGAAAAGTCACATATGTGCAGATAAAGTTTTAGCTGTTTTCATTTCTTGTCTGTGATAAATAGATTAAAGCCTTTTCTCTTGACAGGTATAAGAAGGTTTTGTTGGACAATGGTCTTACTGTGCAGGTAAATTTAGCTTTAAGTTGGCAACACTTTAATGGATGCCATTGACTTTGTAGCTTTGTGTGGGGGTGGGGGGTCCCTTGGTATCCAAGGCAATAATTTCCATAATCTCCGCCGTCCCACCAGCCACTACAGGAGAAAACAAAAATGAAAGAACACAAATATCAAATCTTATTTAGTTTGGAGGTGTCATTCCTGTCTCTTCCACCTCTCTCTGACCTTTGAAAAATGTACTGCCTAGTATTTTGATCGGACTGAATACTTTGGTTTCTGCTGGATCAAGTATGTAGTGTTCATTATGACAAATCTCAATTATGTATATCGAGCAATATGTATTAATTGCAGTTGAAGTAGATGAGCACACTTTCTGCTTTACATCTTTCCCTTTTTTCTAGGTACCGAAACATATCGTAGAAGGAGACAAGATTATTGTTAACACCATTGACCACTCTTACATGAGCAGGTGAGTGCATGATTGTCTTGTAAAAATTAGGATTTAACTTATGCAATAGAGTCGATCCATTTAAGTCTTGATCAAATCCCAGAGATAGCAAGTATTTTCTTTCTTATGAAAGAAAGTCTTTTTCAAAGATTTTGTATAAATTTATCTATGAAACTGAGATTGTTACCTTTCAGAAAATTCTAATACTAATAGAAATGCCTATGAAGGTGGTTTCAGAAAGATAAAACTAAATAAACGGATCATTCATCCAAATTTCAGTTTGTTCTTTGTCTATATCAGCATTTGTTACTTCCATGTCTGTCTATTGTGAATATGCTTTGCATACATTTTACCAAGTTAGTATTGACTCATCACCTCTTTTTTACATCTCTTTAATCCCAGAGCTTAAGAGTGGCATTTTATTGGTTTCTTCATTGTTCTGAATGGACGGGCGAACTATTGACAAGCATGTGTTTGAGTTATAGTTGGAGTTTATTAGAATCCAAATTATAGTAGAGATGTTTTTAGCAGAGTATTTACATGAGAAACATATCTTGAAAAAGCAGTGTTAAAGCTTTTCCTCAAGCCTTAGCTTTTTGCGAGGGAGAGTATACTTATCGGAATAAAGTGTAGTTGATGTTACTGGCTCCTGCTCTGTCTAAGCATATTTGGTCCTATGGCTTATTGGGGGATAGTTTTCCGGCTAATTTTTTTTGTTGTAATAAACATCTATCACCAGAATAATCATATTTAGAGATGTTGCTGGTAATATGTTTTTATGTGTCTGAAATGTTAAATTTACCAATGTAGTAGATGAAATGCAATCAATCAAATCTAAAGCTAAAAATTGTACTTTAGAATAAGTGAACTTTCACTGTGTTTATTTCCTGCAGAAGTTCTGAACTCTGCATTGCTGGACAATTACTTTTATTGCAATCCAAAAAATAAATTGAAATATGGTCTTGTCAATCCGGTGGTTGAATATCCAATGGTTGTCTTCATTTACATAAAGTCTCTATCTCTTCCACCCCATTCCTCCTTTGCGGCTTTGCTACCACCACCACCACCTATATTTCGAACCATTATGTATGATGAAAGAGATAAGAAATATGATGGAGCAGTTGACATAACAAATCATATCCTTTGTTTCACGTATTTTCAGTCCAAATGACCACATGCTTGGTTCTTCAAATTGCAATGCTAATGGTTTAAAAATCCATGCAAAGTGCCTAGACATATTATATTTTTATATGCCAAAGGTGGTTTGTTTGCATGCAGCCAATAGATGTTTAAATTGCAAAGATCGATGTTAAGTGAATGCGTCTGAAAGAAATGTTTTAAGTTGTATATATGCACCGATGAGTATAGAAACATAATTAGATCAACGAGATAAGGCAGAAGCCAAATTGAAAGAGATATATAAGAAAATAAGTAAAACCAGAAAAACATCTGATGCTTATTAGCAGTCGTTACTGTATCTGTTGTTGCAAGCCAACTATAACTGATAAAAAAGATCTTATAAAAGTATTCCTTTCTAAAACATTTAAACTATGGTCATCAAAGAATAACATTCTAATTAAAGCAATAAGATGGTAAACTACATGATACAATTACTAAAATCATCTGACAATGTAATTGACAATGTCACTAACTATACTTACAACCTATCACAGTCCTACACCTGTCCACAATAACATAAACAGTTACATTTAACTGATCCCAACAACAACTAACTGCTAAACTAAGCTGACAACTAATTAGTGAGGTCAACTTACTCCACTACCCTCCCTATCTTCAATACTCCTCCTCAAACCAGCTGTGATGAAATTATTCAAAACACCACGTTTGGTCAACAGTAAGGTTTTCCCAAAGCTTTGGTTAGCATGTCTGCTTGTTGGGTCACTAGTAGGGATACAGAGAGTACTGAAACCCGTGTTGAATCTTCTCCATAATGAAGTGGTAGTCAATCTTTATGTACTTGTTTCTTTCATGAAACACAGGGTTTGCAACAACTTGAATATATAGCTGTTTTACTATCACAAAACACAAATACTTCCTCAATTTGAATGTTCAACTCTTTAAACAATTTAACTTCTAATTCATACTTTTAAATAAATTAGTTGATTAAATATTATTTGATTAATTTTATCTAACATTGTATTTTTGTTTATAGGAAAAAAGAATTGAGGTGCACTCCTCTTCGTAATGAGGTTTTCAAGAGAACTTATGTGAATAAGAAGCTTAATTAATGGGTCGGATCCGAATGAGTGGATGGTGGAAAAGGCCAAACGATATATATATATATATATATGCTAACTTTATTTTTAATATGAGGAGAGAGTATGAGCTCCACGTGCTTGTGATGGGCAATATTTGGTCAAACTCACGCCTGAAGAGTTCACTCAAATCTTTTAGACTGAAAAAAGTGGTAGGGGATACTTATGAGCAGAATCTATGGAATGACTCTCAAAACAATGTACAACAACTCCAATCAAATCTAGAAGGTATTGGATCGTCACGCCAAGCCGGATGCTTGACGGTGTTCAAATAGTTGTAATATCGGAGCAAATCGCACAACTTACACGTGCATTGGAAGCGTATGAGACAAAAAGAGTTGTAGAATAATTAAAAGATGAACGAAACCGTTCAACAAATCAAAGAACAAGTGCTCAACTTCGCTCGTCGACAAACTGCGTCCTGTTCTTCAAGAGGGCCCTCCCCAACTAAGGACACCGACGATAGTGGTGAAGATGAATATATAGAGTCCACCCCATAACTAGAATCCTTTTAATTAATGGACATTTTAGATTTCTGTACTAATTTTGGAAGACTTTATAAGCCTCTATTTTTGTGTTTTTAAATGTTTCATTAAGTTTGTTATTATATATTTTATATATTATGTTACTTGTTTGATATGTTATGAACGGATTAGATTGAATTTTATTTGCAGGTGGGCAACATAAATTGACATTTCTACTGTCAAAAATGTTGCAAAAAAGAAACGAACAGAGAGTCCTTTTTTCTGTTGCTTTTATGCATTTTTTTAAAAAAAATTCAGAAATGTGACGCAGTCCATCGCTTTATCAGACGCTTTTCTAAAAAAAAAAAAAAAAGCGACTACTGACATATCATATTTTTTAAAATAAAAATAAAATTAAACAACCAAAACGACACAGTTCGTCGTTTTTAAGTGACGCCATTCATCGATTTTCAAAAAGTGTCGAAGACAAAAGCGACGGAAGTAGTTGCGTCACTTTTTCGTTGATTTTGATAAAAAAAACAACGCAATCCGTTGCTTTTGACCATCGTTTTTATCAATTTTTTGTAGTTTAGATACATGAAAACAATAGCATTTTGAAAGGAATTAAACCCCTGAAGAGCTTGAAAATAAAATTATTTAATCTGTTGCAAGTTTATAATTATAGTAGTAATCTAAATATATAATATTTTTTCTTTTATTAGACGTATAATGACTATTTTAGATTGTAGGAGTGATTTTTCTTGAAACAAATTGACGATTTTTATATTTTCAAAATCATTTTCTTACAACATTGAGATATATAATGAATAGACCTTCAACTATAGATATAGTGAATTTCTACGTAGGAAATATGAAATTGCGACGAAATTGAAACTTACATCTAAAGAAAAATCCACTATTCCACCACTGTATAATTAGAAATCTCTATTTTACAATTATAGAATTTGTATAAAATAATTAACACATATATATTATATATTTTTTCTCTGTTTCAATTTATTTAATCTACTTTTCTTTTTAATTTGCTTAAAAAAGAATAACCTTTTCAATTTTTAGCAACTTATTAATTTCAATTTTTCGTGTGAAATACTTTAGGATCACAATAATAAAAGACATTTTGGTGCATTTGACAAATCTTTAATTTTAGACCATAAAATTTAAGTCTTATTTTACTTTCTTAAACTCTATGTCAAGTCAAAACACAGAAAGAGTACATACACACTTTTCAAAAATAATTAACTTTGAAATACATGTTGGCCATTGCGTATCTAGGAATTAGTATACATATAATAATCAGTCATATGTATCTATTTGGTTTCCGACCGTTGTGTGCACAATTCATATTAGAGCCTCGATTAAATCCGGTTCGCACACTGCAAGGTCCATGTAGAGGTGACGCTCCCAATTTTTTTTTTCAACATACGAAATATACTCGAATTCAAAACGTCCTCTGGTTAAGAGTAATACAGTCCCACCACTGCACCCCAACTCAAGACCTCTGGTTGGGTGTGATGAAGCTGCATTAATAGAAGTAACAAGTTTCCCCTGCATCTGCTTGGCAGTTTCTGAGAAGAAAAGGAGCGCGTCTTGTTCTTGAAAAATACTTCAAAGTCACGTTGTCCATACAATACTTAACATATTTCCCTTAAGTGGTAATAGTAGTACTGTAGTATTATGTTATAATATTCTTGTCAAATATAATTAGAACTTTGACCTTCCTTTAATTAAACAACTTATGACACGGACACTCTAGCTAGTATATATATATATATATATATATATATATATATGACATGCCAAGTGCTCATATAAAAATATATTCCAGTAAAAAGAGGGAAAAATAAGAAAGTGCAATACAAAGTTTTATATATTTTAATAAGAAGGAAATTAATTAAACCTAGAATTATATATCAAGCGATCAAGGAATGGCGGATTCTTCTTCTTGTTCAACAGAAAATAGAAGTCTGTTTACCCCTTGTGCTGCATGTAAATTTCTCCGTCGCCGATGTTTGGAAGATTGCCTGTTAAAGCCTTACTTTCCACCCAATGAGCCCATGAAATTCATCGTCGCTCATAAAATATTTGGAGCAAGCAACATCATCAAGTTGCTGCAGGTAAATATAAATTTATTGTACGATCATAACATTACTTAATTCCTAAGATTTTTTTTAGAAAAGGTGAAAAACATGAAAAGAATAAAAGAAATTTGAAACTAGGTAGAAATAATTAAGACCAATCATGCATGTTCCTTAGCCAAAAAAAAGGTATAAGCCAAAACTAGCTAGCAATACACTTTTCTTGTTTTTTTTCTTTTTTTCACCTTTTTTGTTTTTGGGTTAAAAGTGAGGGGTGTTGAGTAACTCCCTCTCGTCGTATCTCACACAGACACAAGGAAAATAAAAAAAAAAAGAGAGAGAGATCACCTCGTATGTACTTTCTGTCACTTTTGAATATTCATATTTTAATGTTAAAATATTAAGTTGATTTTATTCCATTTTCACTTTAAAGATTAGCTATATTGATTCTTGGAAAATGAAAAGTATTACTCCCTTTGTCTCAACTTATATAATGTAGTTTAACAACGCAAAGAAAGAAAGAAATAAGTCTAAAATGTTTGTGTAACTATAAATTATTTCATTGACGTCGAACTAAAATAGAAAGTAAATAACAACTATATATGTGGTTTCAGGAGCTTCCAGCAACACAAAGAGCAGATGCAGTTCAGAGCCTTGTTTATGAAGCAAATGCAAGGATGAGAGATCCAATATATGGAAGTGCTGGTGTAATTTCCCATCTTCATGACCAAATGACTAAACTCCAAGCGCAAGTTGCTTTGGCACAAGCTCACATCTCTAATTTACAATCCCAAAATGCAAATTTGATGACTTTAATACCCAAACAACAATCATTATCAGATCACCATTATCCATTTCAAGATTCAACCCCTTTGTCATATGATGATAATACTGATATTTGGCATCTTGGTGAGACAACTTGGGAGTCTTTCTGGTCATGAGAATATAACAAATTATTTCATCTAATTATATATACTTATTGTTTTTTAATGGAGGGGTACGTAATATTTGAAAAAATTATGATGAGGTGGAAAATCAAACTCTCATCAACAAAACTAAAGTTCAGATACCAACTAATAGATCATTTATAATGTATGTTATATCATTTTTTATTTATTTTACAGATGACAATACCTTTACAAATATTCCTATTATTACAGAGAGAACAATAATTGGTGTTTCCTATTTCAGATAATGTCACCAAAAAAAAAAAGTGATATGATTACTATTTTTCTTCTTCCATTTAATTTAGCTGATCATTAATTCTTAGTTTATTTGTAATGTTTGACTAGCACTCTTCTCAACTTATTAGTGCTCTTGTATTTCGATTTATCTAAACGTGTTTCACTGAGTATGAAATTAAAAGTAAAAAAGAATTTTAAAATTTATGATCTAATATAAGAAATAGATATTTATGTGATTAAAATCATCTTGTTAAAGGTAAAATGAGAAGCTTAAGAAGATTTTTATGAATACTAGTAGTGATTGAGTATGATTAACTCAAAACATTCATTACCCCTCACCGGGAATCTCCCTCAAAACTTAAGCCCTAGCCCTTTTTCTTCTTCCCGTTAATTCAACCTAATTTATATTGTCGGGGAAAACATCAAAAAAATGTAATTCAGTTTCATGTAACATTGCCAAAGTATTATTAAAGGTAGCTTTTCGATGCGAGAAATTTTTGACATTGGCTTCGTAATTATCTAAACTTTGTTGTTTTTCGGATTTGGACAACTTTTACCTTATTCCCATGTTGCAAGTACTGTTAAAAATTTTATTAAAAATACTTAATCACAAACCTGTAAATAATTCTCATAGCTTATTGAGGTGTATTAAAGACATTGTCCACAACAAGCCCCTCTTTTATGAAATTAAGAACAAAAAAATAACAAAGATTCAATAAAAAAAATAAAAAAATCTAGCACAATAGAATATAGAAAGGAGAATTTTTTTTTCATCTTCTTGCTTCCCTCTCTAAAAGTTAAGTCAAAGGAAATTTTATATGGAGATAATGTTTAGAAAGAAAGAGTAATATCTCAATTATTAAGAATTATCAAAGCCTTAAAGGCCTTTCAATGTATATTGTATGTATTTTCTCTGTGTATTTTTACCTGTTTGTATTTATTTTAGCACACCTTTTAAGAAATAATAAATAGTGGAATAATTTTATCATTTCACACTTATTAATTATAAATCATTTAAATATTAAAAATATAAATTATCTCTTAATTTTTTAAATTAGACAAATAAAGTTGGACAACTATTTTTAATACATTAAAAAGATAAAAATAGACCGGAGGAGTAGTAAATCGTAGATATTGAAACCGGTAATCATTATAAGAATTCAAAAAGTATTAATGGTTAATCAATTTTAGAGATTGTTTGACACTGCTATTGACTATTGAGAGGCAAAAACACTTATTTTGAGATTTTATTTTGAAAAATTAAGGTGTTTGACAAATTAGTAAAACTGCTTTTAAATGGAAAGCAGAAGTAATTTTTCTGTTGTTGGGAAGAAACTCAAAATTTCTGGTTCTTAGAAAAAGGCAGAAGCAGAAGTTGGAAATATTTATTTCAAGATCAAAATATCTCTTACTTATATACATATTAATCAATATATCCTTTATTAATTAATTAACTTAACTAATATATTTGGTTAAGTTTCATTTAAGAATTGTATTTCTTATAATAATTTCATAATTTTATTTTACGGTTACATATTATTATTTTAAATTTTATTTCACAGAATTAGCAAAAAAGGTAATAACAATATTTTTGTAGGATTAGAAAAAGAATAACAACAATATTTTTAAAGGATTATATTAATATTTGTTTAATTTTTATTTATCTATATATAATATTGATTGAAAAATTTAATGTTTACATTTTAATTTAATAAAAATAAGAATTAAAACAATTTTTTTTTATAATAGATATATAAAATAATTTGTCTCTTTAAAATAATCTTAATTTTAAAAGTACATTGATACTTAGCATTTTTCGGAATTTGACTTTCAAAAACATTTTTTTTTATGAAATTAGTCAAACACAATATATTTATCAAAAATGTTTTTCAAATAAATTATCAAAAGAACTTTTCTATAAAGCTATTTTTAAAAGGCAGAATGACCTGAGAAGTTGATACTTAGCATTTTTCGGAATTTGACTCTTAAAATTTTATTTTTTTGAAATTAGTCAAACACGATATATATATCAAAAATATTTTTCAAATGAATTATCAAAAGAATTTTTCTATTAAGCTATTTTTAAAAGACGGAATGACCTAAGAAGTTCTTATACTTGACTTAGATTGTAAACTGGACCCTTCTAATATTGATGTGTATGTTTGAGTTGTTGTTGTGATTAACTATTATTACTGGCCAGAAATTGTAACTCCGTCGAACTTTACCATTTTCTGTTCAACTTTTCAGTGGGCTACATTTCTCCGATTTCATGTTCTGTGTTTTTCATATGTTTTATGTGTTTTGTTTGATCTATTGATATGTTTGTTTAATGAGTAAAAAGTAAAAACAATGGTGAAGCTCTTGGTAAGCTATAACGGAAAAAATGACTAATTTTTTTTTGTAAAATATCATTTCTAGCCATATTCAATTTTTTCACATTAAATTCAAAGATAAAATAGTTTGTTTAGTAGATGAATAAATAAAAATGACATTGCCAATGATGTGGCGTTAATTTTTTGGACGTGAATATGAGGTGTCATTCATGTTAGAGAAAGTGAGGAACACACAATGACTAAGGGGCATAAAATTCTTATTTTGAATGAGTTTAAGTATCTAGTTGAAATTTCATGAAGTAAAGGTTCCAACTTACAATCCAAGTCAAGCATAAGGGTCTCCCACGTCATTCCATCTTTTAAAAAAGTGCTTTTAAAAACAAGTCATTTTTAGCACTTTATACTTGACTCGGATTGTAAATTGGACCAGTAGAAATGATAACGATGAATAATAAGGATGATTAATGGTCATTAATTACTCATCGCTAGTAAATGATAAAGAATATAGAGTTAATATCTTAAAAAGTCACAAAACAATGAAAAATTATCTAGAAAAATCATTAAACTTTCGTTTGTATCAGTAAAATCACTTAACTTAATACTTTTATCTTCAAATATCATTCAACTACATTTATCATTATAAAATAAATTTGACATAAAAAATAAACTATTTTTCTATAACATGTAATATCTACAAATAAACAAAATTATAAAATCATGTTAACCCAAAAATTCAATGCATATATTTTGTCGTTACCTTTGATAATATGTCGTTGTGTCTGACATTAGTATTCGTAGAAGAAAGCTGGTTGATTTATCTTTGATACTTTTCTTACACATGTAAATTTGATACTTTTCATACACACATGTAAATAACTATCTCAGAAATGACAATCGTGGACTGAGGGGAAGACAGTCACGTTTTTAGATCCAAGGTTGAGTAACTCATATGATCAAGGAGCAAATTATTAGATGTATAAGTATTGTCCTCCAATGTGTTCAAGATTTTATTTTAATGATAAATGTAAATGAATCATTTTAAAGATAAAAGTGTTAAATTGAGTGATTTTATTGATACAAAAGAAAGTTTAATACATTTTAAAGTTAATTTCTCATAGTTCAGTGACCTTTTAAGATATTAACTCAAGAATATATTATAACTTAGTTTTGAAATATAAGAATTATTTTCCAACAACAAATATTTGGCTCCTCTCCATGTAACACCTTGTAAATTGGAAGTTGAGTTTGAGTTGAAAAATTATAGAAAGCTGACTTGATATCAGTTCTTACGGACTAGTCAACGACCTGTAGAAGAGTCTATGGTCCTTAGAACGGTGTCCATGTATACGTGTTTACCGATTACAAAAATTTACAATACGTGTTCAAGCAAAAGTATCTAAATCTTTGCCAACAGAGATACATCAAACTTTTGAAAGACTATGACATGAACCTCCTCTATCACCCAGGCAAGGCCAATGTGGTGACTGATAGTCTTAGTCGATTGTCCATGAGTAGTGTGACTCGTATTGAGGATAGTAAAAAAGAGTTAGTTCACGACGTTCATAGACTAGCTCGGCTAGGTGTTCACTTGGTTGATTAAGATGAGGGCAGAATCATTGCTCAAAATGGGTCGAAATAATCATTTGTGTCGGATGTAAAAACTAAACAAGATCTTGACCCAATATTGCTTGATTTGAAGAAGTTGATTTCCAAAATATTCATTGAGGCTTTTTTCCAAGGGGGAAATCTTGTTCTTAGTTATCAAGGTTGATTATATATTTCGAATGTTGAGGAGTTGAGAAATCAGATTTTGATGAATGCCCATAGTTCTTGATATTCTATTCACCCGCGAGCCATCAAGATGTACCGTGATTTGTGAGAAGTCTATTGGTGGAATGGGGTGAAGAGGGATATTATGGAATTTATGGCTAAGTGTACAAATTGCCAACAAGTGAAAGTTGAGCATCAGAAATCAGGAGGTTTGTCTCAAGACATTAGTATTCCTACTTGGAACCGAAAAAACTTGAATATAAATTTCTTTACCAGTTTACCCCGCACTCGGTGGCAACACAATTCAATTTGGGTCATTGTGGATTGTAAGATGATGTCGGTTCATTTCATTTTCGTAAAGACAAGAATATTGTGCTAAGTTGTATATCCGAGA
Organism: Solanum commersonii; assembly: GCA_029007595.1. Lineage (NCBI taxonomy): Eukaryota > Viridiplantae > Streptophyta > Magnoliopsida > Solanales > Solanaceae > Solanum > Solanum commersonii. The sequence goes on from JAJTWQ010000170.1 coordinate 806,993, forward strand.
AATGGTTAGGTTGCATGGAGTGCCCCTATCCATTATATCCGGCCGAGGTACCTAGTTTACTTTATAGTTTTTGAGGTCTTTCCAAAAAGGCCTTGGTACACGGGTCAATCTCAGTATGGTCTTTCAGATCGATGGGCAAGCTGAGCGTACTATTAAAATGTTGGAAGATATAATGAGATCTTGTGTGATATTAACTTCAAGGGTAATTTGGATGACCATTTACCTTTGATCGAGTTTGCTTATAATGATAATAATAATTATCATTCGAGTATTGGTATGGCTCCTTTTGAGGAACTCTATGGTAGGAGGTGTAGGTATCCTATGTATTGGTTTGAAGTTTGTGCGGTCTCTTTGATATGGCCCAAGTTAGTGCATGAGGCTATGGAGAAGATTCAACTTATTAGAGAGAGGTTGAAAACGACTCAAAGTCGACAAAAGTCTTATGCCGATGATAGGAGGACAAAGTTTTAGTTCGACGTTGATGATTGGGTTTACTTGAAAACTTCACCTATGAAGGGCATGATGAGTTTTGGAATGAAAAGAAAGCTTAGTCCCTGGTATGTGGGCCCTATACCAAATTTTAAGGCGTATTGGTAAGGTAGCTTATGAGTTGGATTTGCCTTCCAATTTGACATTGGTGCATCTGGTGTTCCATGTCTCCTTGTTGCAGAAGTGTGTTAGTGATCCTACATCTATTAGGTTGTTGGAATGTTTAAGAGTTAAGGAAAGTCTTTCTTACGAAGAGATTTCGGTTGAAATTTTGGATCATCAAGTTTGGAAATTAAGAAATAAAGAAGTTGCATCATTGAAAGTACTTTGGAGGCATCAATTAACTTAGGATGATACTTGGCAGGTTGAAGCCAATATGATGTCCTGGTATCCCGATGTCTTTCCCTCCGCTCCTATTCTAGCTTGAGGTAGTAAGTTCCTCATGGTTCATTATTTCAGATTCATGCATTTTAGTCATTCTCATGTTTCCATATGCATGCATGTTTCATGAAAGTTGTTTTATAGTTATGTTTTAGCTTGGAGTTGATTACTCCTTGATTATGTGCATTTTGATGTAAATTACATTCATGTTGAGTTGTTAGATCTCTTTCTACTCTATTCATGCTAGCTTGAATCTTATTCGAGGACGAATGTTTCCAAGTGGGAAATATTGTAATACCTCGAAAAGTTGAGTTTGAGTTGAAAAGTTGCAGGAAACTAACTTGATGCCAGTTCTTACGTATCAGTCTATGACCCCGTAAAAGGGTCTACGGTCCGTAGAAGGGTGTCATAAGAATGATCTTGAGGAACTTGAAATTTTCAAGCTCAGTAGTTGACCTACGAATGAACATGACAAATCGTAGGGTGGTCTATGGATCGTAGGAGGGATCTGTAGAAGTGATCCAAACTTTGAGACATGTTGGACTTTTATTTAGACTCTACAGACTCTAGAGTGAACGACGACCTGTGGGGATGTCTCATGGAAACTTGGCTGAATTTTGGGATCCAGTAGTTGGGTCTACGGTTGACCAGTACGATAGATAGAAAGTCCTATGAACCATAGGCCCAAACCGTAGATTCTTCTGGTAATTTTAATTGAGGGTGTTTTGGTCATTTCCTACCCATTTAACCCCTAAATTATGTTGTTTTAGCCCTATAACTATCCCTATAATCGTTTTTACCCTTCAAATTATTACCCATTCCTCTCATTCACTCATGAATTCTCCAAAAATCCCCAAATCTTCCTCTTCAAATTCTTAATCATAGAAGTATATTAATCAATCATGATTAAAATAAGAAATATTGAAAATATCTGTTTCCCAAAAATTTGAGAACGAATGGAATTACTTCTATAGTTTACAACTTGAGTTACTATCAATATCTACGCACTTTTTTTAATAAAAAGTATATATATGTTTTGAAAATGTTTGGCTAACAAAAAAATAATTTTATTCTTCTTTGATAATTTATGGCAAAGTAATTTCCAATACTTTTTAGTTAATATCTAAATTCTAGAAATTTTGTTTTATGATTAACAATATTTTTTTTCTTAGTAAATAACTTATTTAAATGTTGATTTTGAATTGACAGAGATTTAGTATATGACGAAACTTTTTTTTTTTTTTGTAAATTGAAAAACTATAGATAAGGAAAATAATATAATCTGTGGTGCTAAAAATTGTGACATGGTTTCTTTTATAGCTAAATTAGATAGATTTAAATGGTGAACATATATCTGTTTAACCATGATTGAGGCACTTGATTACTTAAAAATCTACGCCTTTAATATTTAAATAAGAAATGTGTCATATGTATAAATAGAAATTTGAAGAAAATGGAGAGAAGATATTAAAATGAAGAGGAGTCATATCCTTATATTATCATAAGGTGTGCTCGTAATTTGGCTAACTTTTCTCGGACCATTAATCATATTACTTACAGTTATATCACGTGGCGTCATTAATTTACTCAATTGATGAGACACTCTAAACACATATTTAGGCCCTTAATACAACGTAATTAGAGTTTAAATCTATTACTCCCTCTGTCCCTAATTACTTGTCTACTTTTCCTTTTATAGTTATCCCTAATTACTTGTTCATTTTGACAAATCAAAAAATGATAAAAATTTTTACCTATTATACCCTCAATTAATTACTTTGAAAAAAGTGAACTTTTTGAAAATTTTAAGTTTTAATTCATTTACTTCATAATTAATATGTCAATAATTGTTTTCTTAATAAGTGTGTAAATTTAAAAGTGGGCAAGTAAATAGGGACAACGAGTAGTTATTACATGTATCCAAGATTCCAAGTCATTATTTATGTACAATATGTACTCCCTATGTCCCTAATTACTTATCCACTTTTGAATTAACACACCTATTAAGAAAACAATGATTGACATAGTAAGGTTGAGATTTTACCCCTATTAATTATGAAGTGGATGAATTAAATATGTAAGATTTTCAAAAAGTTCAACCTTTTTCAAAGTAATTAATTTAGGGTATAATAGATAAAATAAATTTGTCTTTTCTTGATTTGTCAAAATGGACAAGTAATTAGAAATAATTAAAAAAGAAAAAATGGACAAATAATTAGAAATAGAGGGAGTATATAATATGTTCATTAATATTACTGATTTCATATCTGTGGAAGACTTTGATAAAATTTTGTTCTTTTTCCTCAATTAGATGCATTTCATTGCTCAAGAAATCGCCGTTTAACTAGTAACGTCGCCAACTTAATCCAACACCTTTCTAGCCACCGATACGGTGGCAAAATGGGTAAAATCTATGGTTATTCATTTGATGCAATTTATTTTAAATGAAATCCTTATACAATTGTTTAAAAGTGGATCAAATATGAATCAATTCAAATTATCCATATAAAATAAGGATAACCCATGGGTATCCACTAATTGGACTTCCTTTAAAATATGTATGGAAGTATATGAATATATTAATAGTACACTTATTAAAGGCATGTTTGAGATGAAGAAAAATATATTTCTAAAATATTTTTTAATTTTCTCATGTTTGATTGATTTAAATGCTTTTTCAAATGGATTCATTTTCTCCTAATTTAAGAAAAATGACTTGCTTATGTTAAGTGCCTGTCGGACATTGTTGTTGGGAGGGCAGAAGTGCTTTTTTTTTTTTTAAGAAGAAAACATTTATTTTGAGATATTAAGTGTTTGACAAATTCTTAAAACTGCTTTTAAATGGAAGCAGAAACAATTTTTCTGCTATTGGAAAAAAGCTAAACAATTATGCTTTTTGAAAAAAAGAAGAATATAAGACTAAAATATCCCTTACATAGATACATATTTATCAATATATCCCTTATTAATTAATTAACATATCTCATAAGTTTGGTTGATTCTTATTCAAGAATTTTATTTTTTATATGATAAATTATTCTTTTATTTATGTATTATATTATTATTTATATATCATATTGTATATGTATATATTATTTTATATATTATTTTACACAATTAGAAATAAAAGTAGCAACAATATTTTTATAGGATTAAAAAAGAGAAAACGTAGAATTAAAAATTTAGACTCTCCCAAAAAAATAACAAATAACAAATTTTTCGTTTCTTAATTTACGTATTATTTTATTTTAATTTGATTTTTTTGAAACTTTAGAGTATTATAACCAAAAAAAAAAAAAAACAAAGAATTACAACTAAGATTGAATCCAAAAAATTATGACAAATAACAAAAAGATTCCTCTTTTCAAAAAAATTCAATAATATTTATCTATGTACAATATTTATTGAAAATTTGAATATGTACATTTTAAATAATTAAATTAAAAATGTTATTAAAGTTTTTGTATTAGATGTTTAAAATAGTTTTCTCTATACAATAATCTTAATATTAAAAACGCATTGATACATGCCATATTTTTGTAATCTGACTCTCAAAAGCACTTTTTAAAGAAAATTAGCCAAACACAAATTGCTTATCAAAAACACTGTTCAAATAAATTTGCCAAACACAAATTATTATTTTTGAAAATCACTTTTCTAAAAAGCTATTTTCAAAAAAACGCTTCTAAAACCAAGCAGTTTTTAACAGCAATGCCAAACAAAAAGTAAGGAGAAAAAAATTCAACACTTTCCTTGAATCAAAATAATATTTTTCAAACTATCCTTAAACCTCACCACATGAAACGAGTTTAAACTTGAGAGCTGATTTTTGACCCTGACCCTAACTCGGGACCCAAATTTTGACCTCATGATCTCAATTCAGAATCACTCATATTCCAAAAAATAGTTTCTAGAAAAACGTGAAAATAGTTTTTCCCATAATCATGTGAGATGTTGCATTTTCCAAGTTTAAAATGTGATAATCTCTCTAGTAAGAAAAAGTATTTGTTAATGTTGTTTTCAAAAATATGTAGTTCATATTTTTCAAGTATGAAAACAAAATCCTCTTGATTGGTCAAACACATCCCATATGGTTCTTTCATTACTATTATGCATGTAAAGACTATACTTTAATTTGTTAATGTAATTAACGTAATAAACATGCATTTATCATGTGAGAAACTGCAGAGTTTTGATTACGATATAATGACAAATTTCCTAAAACCAGTATTGGTATTTCTGGTTTTCAATCTTCAACAAAAAGATTATGTCAGGCCTGTGCAATGTAAAAAAGGAAAAAATGTTCAAATTTATACCTATAATTACATAATAATCAACAGACAGCTCATTTTGTGTTGTATTGGCTTTTGACATGTCGTTGAGCATAAGGGATTTTCATTAGGTTGGAAATGAATTCAATTAATAAATAAGCACATCATTAACTTATCTAATATTCTTTTTGTTTCTATGTATATGTCGTTCTTATTGAAAATATTTATTATTTTTTAATACTTGCTATTTTACAAAACTAATGCACAAATGACATTTTTTCATATTATTTTATCTTTGAAAGTTATTAGCGTTGAAAGTATGCATTTGATTAATATATAAAATCAAGTAACTAATTGAGGTAGAGTTTTATATTTTTAGATTTTGAATCAATTCATATTGAAATTTTGATTTCAATTTTAAGCTCAAAAATTTGAAATCGTCGTCAAATGCATTTAAATTATAATATACTCTATTTCTAGTTTAGTCTTCATGGAGTATGAGACGAAATGAAAAGATTATTTAATATTACTATATTAATTTCAACACAAGATATACAGAGAAAAGTGATTAGTTGTTGGAAAAAATAAAAGATTTTTTAACCGATTAAAAACTTAATTAAACACGCTATTGATGGAATGAATTCTGGTAGACTTGCGAGAAGTGGGGACATTCATCTAAAGAATATTTTACTATATTATAGAAGAGTCTAGGAATGACTATCAATGGTCCAATAAGATCACTACTAATGTCTAATATATTTATAAAATATATAAGTGGGTCCCATCACCTTCCACTTATATACTACATATTATATATTATTAATTACTATACTATAAATCACTACTAATATCCAATATATTTATCAAACTATATAAGTGGCCCCCACCACCTTCCACTTAAATACTACATATTATATATTAATTACTATACTATAAATGACTTAAATACTCCATATTATCTATTATAATAATTAACAATTATTTGACACTTTAAATTCTATCAATGTCAGATAAATTAAGATAAAAAACCTAACATATAATATTTAAATATATTTAAAAATAATATAAGTAATACTATACATTACAATAATTAATAGCTTAATTATTTAAAACTTATATAAAAAATTTAATTGACTCTCTAAATTCTATTGGTACCACATAAAATGGATTATATAATAAACATATATTGTTTGAAATTGATGAAAAAGAAACAATAAATTACAATAATTAATTAAAAAAATAGTCCACTCCAAAAAATCTATCAATTAACAACATATATTGTTTGAAATTGACGAAAAAGAAACTATAAATTACAATAATTAACAAAATAAATCTCTCAACTCCAACAAATCTATCAATTAATGCCACATAAATTGGGACATGGAAAATAACATATATTATTAAAAAATTAGGTTCAAACTGTACTAAAAAATACAATAATTAACAACTTAATATATTACAGAGACATATAAAAAAGGGTTAATATTTGAAATTCTGCATCTGCCACATAAATTAGAACAAAGAGAATAATAAATATTATTTTCAAAATTATGTTAAAAAAAAGTACTACAAATCACAATAGCTAACAATTTAAAATATTTTTAAAATCATATAAAAATTTCAATAACTTCTCAAATTCCATAATATGACATAAATTTTAAAAAAAAGTGTTATAAATCATAATAAATAGTACAATATTTAAACTACTTTAAAAGCATTATAAATTGTAATAAATAATCCAACAATTTAAATTACTTCAAATTTAACGACTTAAATTTTTTTGTTTAAATGTATTAAAATTTTGGTTAATTGTCAAAACTTTACATGTGCCACATAAATTGGGACATGGACAGTCACACATAATTTTAAAAAAAAATTACATTAAAACTATTCTATCAATTAACAACATATATTGTTTGAAATTGACGAAAAAGAAATTATAAATTACAATAATTAACAAAATAAATCTCTCGAGTCCAACAAATCTATCAATTAATGCCACATAAATTGGACATGGCAAATAACATATATTATTAAAAATTTAGGTTCAAAATGTACTATAAAATACAATAATTAACAACTTAATATATTAAAGAGACATATAAAAAATGGTTAATATTTGAAATTTTGCATGTGCCACATAAATTAGAACAAACAGAGTAATAAATATTATTTTCAAAATTATGTAAAAAAAAAAGGTCTACAAATCACAATAGCTAACAATTTAAAATATTTTTTCAGTCACATAAATATTTCAATAACTTTTCAAATTCCATAATATAACACTTAAATACTACACATTATATATTAATTACTATACTATAAATGACTTAAATACTCCATATTATCTATTACAATAATTAACAATTATTTGACACTTTAAATTCTATCAATGCCATATAAATTAGGATAAAAAAAACCTAACATATAATATTTAAATATATTTAAAAATAATATAAGTAATACTATACATTACAATAATTAACAACTTAATTATTTAAAACTTATATAAAAAATTTAATTGACTCTCTAAATTTTATTGGTACCACATAAAATGGATTATATAATAAACATATATTGTTTGAAATTGATGAAAAAGAAACAATAAATTACAATAATTAATTAAAAAAATAGTCGAAAAGAAAAACAAATTATAAATTACAATAATTAACAAAATAAATCTCTCAACTCCAACAAATCTATCAATTAATGCCACATAAATTGGGACATGGCAAATAACATATATTATTAAAAAATTAGGTTCAAAATGTACTAAAAAATACAATAATTAACAAAATAAATCTCTCAACTCAAACAAATCTATCAATTAATGCCACATAAATTGGGACATGGCAAATAATATATATTATTAAAAAATTAGGTTCAAAATGTACTAAAAAATACAATAATTAACAACTTAATATATTAAACAGACATATAAAAAAGGGTTAATATTTGAAATTCTGCATCTGCCACATAAATTAGAACAAAGAGAGTAATAAATATTATTTTCAAAATTATGTTTAAAAAAAGTACTACAAATCACAATAGCTAACAATTTAAAATATTTTTAAAATCATATAAAAATTTCAATAACTTCTCAAATTCCATAATATGACATAAATTTTAAAAAAAGTGTTATAAATCATAATAAATAGTACAATATTTCAACTACTTTAAAAGTATTATAAATTGTAATAAATAATACAACAATTTAAATTACTTAAAATGTAATGACTTAAAAATATTTTTTTAACTGTATTAAAATTTTGGTTAATTGTCAAAACTTTACATGTGCCACATAAATTGGGACATGGAGAGCCAGACATTTTTTTTTTTTAAAATTACATTAAAAGTATTCTATCAATTGCCAACATATATTGTTTGAAATTGACAAAAAAAAAACTATAAATTACAATAATTAACAAAATAAATCTCTCGACTCCAACAAATCTATCAATTAATGCCACATAAATTGGGACATGGCAAATAATATATATTATTAAAAAAATTAGGTTCAAAATGTACTATAAAATACAATAATTAACAACTTAATATATTAAAGAGACATATAAAAAATGATTAATATTTGAAATTCTGTGTGTGCCACATAAATTAGAACAAGCAGAGTAATAAATATTATTTCCAAAATTATGTTAAAAAAAGTACTACAAATCACAATAGCTAAAAATTTAAAATATTTTTAAAATTATATAAAAATTTCAATAACTTCTCAAATTCCATAATATGACATAAATTAAAATAAAAAAATAATAAATATTGGCCCCGTGCTAGCACGGGGTCCTATATCTAGTGTTAGTACAAGAATCTAAAGAATATTAGTACAACAAAAAATTGACAGTAAAATAGAGTGGCCTTAAACATTAATATGCTGACACCTGTCCAAAATAATTGACCTGGTGAGAATAATATAAGTAGAATTGTCTTGTTCTTTTTTTTTTTTTTGGGCAGAAGAATTGTCTTATTCGAATTTGGCACTTATTCATATTCTTTCTATTCATTTTTTCGAGTACATTTTCTAAATAAGAAAAATGTATTTTATTTAATTTTTGAAAATTAAAATCATATCACATTAATAAATATTATAATTATAATCAAATTGATAATTTTTGAATATATATATATTACTCCGTCAATTCCAACAAAACACATAATAGGGAGAATTGATAAAAATAAATAAGAACACATTGTGGAAGACTCAAGAGTTGGCTTATAGTTACTCTCATATAATATAAGAGGAAATTTTTTATCCTGCACGAGGTGCAAGTATTGTCAGTTGTATGAGGGGTTGTTTGACTGTCAAGTGTATATTATGAGACCATATTTGATTTTTTCTTTCTTTCTTCAAAACATTTTCTTGCATTTTTATTCTATTAGTACTTGTTAACTCTTAACATAATTTTATTTTTGTACGATATTTTTTTCTGATTTTTTATAGTATTCGGTATATGAATTAAAATACGATTACTTATGATTTGTATTGTGTAGAGATCTATTTGAAGTGATACACTGCTTATCAAGAATTTTTCATACTCAAAGCTTGAACTCGAGACCTCTAGTTAAGCGAGAAACAACAACATCTTCTGCCCCATCATTTATTCGAGGAAAAACCAAAGTGAGTGTGACGAAAAATTTAAATTTAAATTTAATTTTTTGGATAAGTTTTAAGGAATTGAAGAAAGTGAAACTACAAAATATTACTCCCTCCGTCCCATTTTATGTGAGCTAGTTTGACTGGGCACGGTGTTTAAGAAAGAGATGAAGACTTTTAAAATTTGTGGTCTAAAATGAATGATAGAAATTTGTGTGGTTGTAAATCATTTTATTAAGGGTAAAATAGACATTTCATAGTTAAATTATTACGTAATATAGAAATGTGTCATTCTTTTTGGAATTGACAAAAAAGGAAAGTAAGTCACATAAATTGAGACAGAAGGAGTAGTATTTTAAAATCGTGTGTCTTAATTTCATAAAATGTTTTAAAAAAAATAATATTATAAATGATATATAGAAAATATGAGAACTTAGATTATATTTTTTATTTTATTTTTGTGTTCGCTTATAAAAGATCATACAATGATTTACTATAATAGAATTTTCACTCTATTTTTTACTATTATATTGTTCGTAAACAATTCACCACTTTGATTCATATGAACTATATATATATATATTTAAAAAAAATAAAAAGATTATGATAAATTTTAATTTTCTGAACTCATGATTCATATTCAGGTGTTTGTCTTTATAATAATCAATTGCGTAAGAAGAAAATTTGGACCAAGGAGGGATAGAGATTAGAAAAAAAAGGGACCTTTAGGCTACTCTTTTTACAAGTGGGACCCAAAATTCACTTGGCAAAGCACAAAAGCACCTCACTCAAGTATTGTTTGCCACCTAATATCTATGCCTCTCATAGAATAAATTTTTTCTTGTTGTTGTTGTTGTTGTTTTTTTTTAAAAGTTTTATTTATTGTATTTTATTTGATATTATATTTATTTAAAAATTACGTAAAAATTCATATATTATAATAATTAATAATTTAAATCTAAAAGACATATAAATTTTTTTGATTGCCTCTCGAATACTTATTGGTGCCACATAAACTGGGATAGAAAAAAATAACATATGTTATTTGAAAATGACGTAAGATATACTATAAATCTATTTTAACCTTAATAACAAAAGAAAACACTCCTCTTTGAATGACTATTGATAGGTAATGAAATTTTACTAGAAAAAACTGTGTGGGAAAAAAAATCAAGTGAAGAAAAAATACACATATCTTGTAATATGCGTTGTTTGATGTCTCATTGAAAACTTTGCCAGAAAAATTCATTGGGACAAAATCTAGGCCAAGAAAAAATTAAATAGTACATCACGTATTTTACCCCCCCCCTCCCCCCATGCAAACATCATTTAACTTCTCGAAGAAGAAACATTCTAATCTTAAATACTAGTTTTTCAAATGTTGAGGTTGGTAATGCTTTAGTGAATAGATCTGCTAAATCATCAACTGAGTGAATTTGTTGAACCTCTATTTCACCTTCCTTCTCAAATTCATGTGTGAACTTTTTTTTTGGGTAAAATGTGTTTTGTCCTATCTTCTCTAATATATTCTTCCTTTAGCTGAGCTATACATGCAACATTGTCTTCATACAATGTAGTCAGAATTTTTTTTCTTTTTAAAGAAAGAATACACTCAGTTCTTGAATATGTTGAATCATTGATCTCAATCAAACATACTTCCTACTTGCTTCATGAATGACTGCTATTTCTGCATAATTTGAAGATGTGACAACTAATGTTTGCTTCATTGAACCTCAAGATATAGTTATGCCTTCATATGTAAATAAACAGTCTGTCTGAGATTGAGTTTTATGTTGATCAGTCAAATATCCAACATCTGCACAATCAATCATTTCTAACTTACATTCATTAAAATAAAATAATTATGTGTCAGTCGTTTCTCGAATATATCTGAATATATATTTGACATCATTTCAATGTATTTTAGTCGGCGAGGAGCTGAATCTTGCCAATAAACTTACTACAAAATAGATATCTGATCGAATTTTATTGGACAAATGCATTAGTTCCCCAATGACACTAATATATAAAATTTCATCACCAAGACGCTCTTCATTATTTTCTCAAGGTCAAAATGAATCTTTATGTATGTTAAGTGATCTCACAACTACAAGAGTATTCAACGAATGTGATTTATTCATGTAAAATCGATTTAATTTTTTTAATTATTTGTTGATTGATGGACAAAGATTTCATTTGTTAAATGATCAATCTGTAGGTCAAGATAAAACAATTTCTTACTATGATTTTTCATTTGAAATTCTTTCCTTAAATACTCAACAACGTTTGAAAGTTTTTTAGGAGTGTCAATGATATTCAAATTATCAACATACACAACTACTATATTAAATTCAAGCCTTTTTTTTTATAATAATAATGCAAGAATAAAAAGGGTCATTTTGTACCTCCTTTTTAGCAAATGCTAAGATGATTGTATCATATCCGCTTTGATTGTTTCAATCTATATATGGATTTTTAAAACTTTACCAAATAATTTTCTTGCGACTTTTTGTACATGTTTGATGATAACACTCAAATCACCCTCCAAAACCAATTAAAAGAGTAAACATTCGTAGTCAGTCCAACGAAGAGTTAGGGTCGAATCCACATGATATTGTATATCATGGAGAATTCCTTATCAAGAAATGTGGACTTTAGATTAGCTCATTTGCAATAGTAAGAACAATTGGGTGGATGATACCACCAACTTAATATGAAGCTTTGTTTATCAATCATAGCAATTAAACTAAATTATCAAAGAAATCAAGAGTTAACAAGCAATATAGGAGTGTGAGGATTGGAAATCAATCTCACATAGGGGTAATTGTACTGCTCTATAGTGATGAACATTCTTAAATAGGCTAAGTCATTTTTGTTGACGCTAATCATCTTTAGATCTCAAAGCATCTATGCATAGAATATCCTTTCGGACTCATCTAAATGCCAAATCCTAAACAACCCAAAACCTTTCTCTATTTTCTCATTTAAGAATAGGGCAAATAGATCTGACCCATAACTTCTCTTTCAAGCAAGCTACAAACATCAAATCTAAATGGCTAGTCTTGAACCAATTACCCACTCTAACCAATCTCTTTCGAGCATCGACCGAAAATCGAAAGTAGGAATTAAGTTTACAACCTTAATCCTTGAATTAACCCCATGGTAATTAGACTAAATTCATGCATGAACATCAAGAACAGAGCATATAGCATAATACCCACTACATTAAATCAACAACCAACCCTATTTGAGCACCCCTAGATCTTGGGGTTTTAGCCATCCATCACAAAAAATAAAGAAATTATACCTTCTATGTAAGAAGCCACGAGCAACATGAAATCAAGTAATTAAGAGTAAACCCACTATTGATTCAATTTCAATTTCTTAAATTGAGATTCCAAATTGTAAAACCCCAAATCTAGAAAAGTGTTCTACAAAGGTAAAGTGTTCTTAGACTATCTCTACTCAAAAGGTTTCAAAACTCCCAGAAACTCTACTAAAAACTTATTTTCGATAACTCTACAAAAAAACTCTCCTTAAAATTTATATCCTTTGGGCTATATATACTTTCCTAGAATTTAGGTCCACCAGTCCTACTCGGTGAATCGCCCTTCGCTCCTCAGCTCACCCTGTAATGCTCTAGGCTTCAGGTGTTTGAACCTCAATTAGAGAACCCGGTTCACCTTTCAAGCATTCAGTGTTTGCATTGCACACTGTGGCTTCAGGCAATGTGCATTAGGACCGCCATTCTCACTTGGCGCATCACCTTCTTTATTGGAGTTTGCCGACCTTCTTTAGTAGACAAAAGTGCTATGCACTGTAAATTTGGGCAAGGTCGTACTCAGATGATGATCTATCTTTCATGTTAGGCAATCAACAATATTTACTTTGCACTTTTTTTAAATATATTTTTGGCATTCTTTCAAACATCAGTCTTTGCCTTGTCCAATTGCCTCCATAGCTGCAAATGATCAATATTCTATTAGAAAAGGACAAATTTATGCATTGAGGACACTAATTATTTACTAAGTGGACCTATAATGAGTGCAAATCTACCACTCATCAACATCCCCAACTTAAACTTTTGCTTGTCCTCAAGTAAATCAAGAACAAAAAAAGCTCAATAAAAGGTGTCTACAAAAGTACTCAATGAGAGCGAACATGCAAGCGCCGTAGCAAGACTACTCTTAATAGCATGTTACCCTCAATCATGATAAAAAAGCTTCAAATGATGACTAGCTAGTCTTAACACAAGCTCAAGCTCACCTTAGTTTCTTGTGTAATGCAAGAACATGTTTCAACAAATGCATTCAAGTATGCTCACATCAAGAGCGATTCCATGCTCTCACGAAGCCAATCAACAAAGGTAATATGAGTCAATGTAACTCTCACTTTATCAAAAGAGAAACAAATGCAAGCTTTGTCCTATATGTTTGCCCATATTTTCCAATCATCAAACAACCTAGTTCATGCAAGATCAAGGGTCTTTTAGGCTTGTAATGAGGCTAAGGGTTAAGGTATGGTAAATTTGGATTGGTGACTTATACCTTTCCAAAGCATTGTTGCAATCATCATCACCTCTTCTAAAGTTCTTTTTCTTCTTTTTCATTTCATGACTCAAACCTTGACTTGTCACTCAATTTATTTGGAATTCCCCCTTTATTGCCTCAACTTCTCTTTTTGATTTTTATTTTTCCAAGTTATTTCCATCACAATGATGATATATTTTTTTTTTATAGGGAGGGGTTCCTTCTTCTTGCAAAACTTTCAGATTTGAGAATCATTTCTTCTTTCTTTGCCCTTCACTTGACTTTCATTCATTCTTTCTTTCCACACCCCAACTTAGGCTTTTTGCCTAAGTTAGCTATTACAATAATACAATGCTTCAAAAAGGATTTTGGTGAGAAGGTAGGGGTGATTTGGTTCAAGAGGCTTCTTTTATACATCAACAAATAAGTTAGGCTCAAATGGTGACAAAATGGATTGACAACCTCACAAGGTAGTCACAAAGGTTTTATGAACAATTTGGTTCCCTCTTTAAATTGTTGTCCAAGATCATGCCTCACATTCACCAAGATTCACACAATTGGACTAACAAAGCAAATTCTAGGACTCCACATGCATGCTTTCAAGTACGATCTCACCCACATGACACTTTGAAATACACTCATTTAGCACATTGCAAGGTTCACATCAAAACATAGCCAGTTAACAAAAGATTCAAAGATATCTCTCAAAGGTGTAACCGTATTGATTTTATTCTGGTAACACCAACGCAATACACCATGCTCATCATGAGTACCATTCGAGACATTGATATTGACACGATTGATCCTCAAATTTTTATCAATGAAAACTTCAAGCATTTCATCATTTAAACTCATGGGGCGTTGCAATATCAAGGGAGAACAAAAATGAAATAGAGAAACAAGCTTTAACCCAATGTAGCGCTCAAATATAAACATAAATTACTACTACAACTGTTCAAAACTCAAAATAACAAAAATACAAGCAAAAGGGGAATATTGGCATGAAGGCCCCCACCCTACCAGAAAATATAAACACATTGTCCTCAATACAAATCAAATATAAGTACTATAGTGTAACACCCCAGATTTGAGAGAGGGTAACATAGAAAATTTTCAAGAGTTTCAAGTGCCAGCCACGGAGGCCAACCACGACTTGTGGATAGGACCACGGACCGTAGGTGTGGTTCGTGGACTGGGCACCAAAAACTGCCTAGAGGTCTTGGAACCACGGCCTGACCAATGGACCGTCGGTTAGACTACATTTCGTGGTCTAGGGTCTATGGACCATGACCCCAAAATATGGTTTCTGACCACGAACGACGGACCAGCAGGATGGACCGTTGGTCAGACCATGGTCCATCGATCAGGGTCCGTAGGTCGTGGGTCGGTAGTTATTTTTAGGGCCAGTTGGGTCTTTTCCTAATTATTTTATCCCTATACTAAGTCATTTTGCCTATGTATAAGACCCCAATATAATTGTTTTAACCTCAAATTTCCATCAATAGAAATCATTCTCTCAAATTTGTAAAAGAAGAACAAGTCTTCTCTCCAAAATATTTCTCTCTTTAGAAACTTGAAGAAGAAGAGGGTTGAAGCTAGGGCTCAAGGTCAAGTCTCCATTGTCCAATTGTTTGTGGTGTTTGATAGCAAGGTATGATAGCTTTATTCATCCATGCAATCCTTGCATCCATGGAGCCCCTAAGATTCCTCAATTGAAAAGTAGAAATTCCCTAATTTGAGTTAGGGTTTCTTCTAAGTTGCGGGTCTTTATGAATGTTGATCCAAATGAGTGAATTATGATTGTTTATGCATGAATTGAGAGGATTCTATGATTTTCATGATGACTTTCCATTTACCCATGCTTAACCCATGTTTCTAAGGTGAAATTGATGTAAATGGGTTTTAATCTATTAAAGGAGAATTTATGGATTTATGTGTATTCTTATAGGATAAATAAGGTACAT
Organism: Solanum commersonii; assembly: GCA_029007595.1. Lineage (NCBI taxonomy): Eukaryota > Viridiplantae > Streptophyta > Magnoliopsida > Solanales > Solanaceae > Solanum > Solanum commersonii. Next base: position 823,239 of record JAJTWQ010000170.1, read on the forward strand.
TATGAATTGCTTTGAGAGTGAAGCATATGTTATGAATTGTTGATTATTGATGTAGTTATTGGGGAAGGGATCATTCCCACATGATTTGCTTATGTATGAATGTGAAAGGCTTTCTCACATTGAGTGATTCTAGGTTGAAATGATTACTCACCTAAAATGAATATAAGTTAGGAACTAAGACATTGAAGAGGCTAGAGGCGATTACCCATATTTATTAGAATAAAATAAGAGGCGATTACCCTTATTCATTGAAGTTGAACAAGAGGTGACTACCCACATTCCTAAAATGTGAATTGGACAAGAGGCGAGTACCCATGATCCTTTATAGAAAGACAAGAGGCGAGTACCCATGATCCTTTATAGAAAGACAAGAGGCGAGTACCCATGATCCTAAGAAAAGGGACTAGAGGCGATTACCCATGATCCTATAGTAAGTTGGATAAGAGGCGACTACCCATGATCCTTTGTAGGGAGGCAAGAGGTGATTCCCCATGTCTTTAAAAGATAAGCTAAGATATGTTATGAAAGGTGATGAACTTGGATTGTTTCTTGAGTTGGCCTTCCATGATGAGTAAGGATGAATTGAGGTTACTTCAAGAAGTATGACTAATAATATGTTGAAATGATCTATTATGTGCTTTGATTATGCTTTATGACTTATGTTGTCTAACTCTTATGTTTATGTTATGTTTGTGCAAGCTATCATAATTAGTACATTCTTGTACTAACACATACTCTTTCCTACATTTCTTATGCAAATGTAGGGTCCGGCGTTCCCGACTCTCATCCCCGTGGCTAGGATCTATAGTAGAGGCAAGGTTGAAGATTGGTGAGTCCTCATAGCATTCGAGAGTGTGACCACTACGTTTATTATGTTCTTTTCATTTTAAGTTTTGAACATTGTTGTATGGGCCGTGCCCTAAGATTCTATTGTAGTAGATGGTTTTTGTGACAAGAGTATTAGACTTCCGCTTCATTTTATAAAGACTTTGATTGTGTTGAGAATGTTTTAAATCTTATTGATTTTATATTATCTTGACTATGAAAGCTATGTGGCTTATATGAGGCCTCTCGAGCTATTGTATGCCATGTGGAACACTCTCAGTTGGACAGGGACACTGAGATAAGGGGTCCCCTGATAGGCTATGCCTGTGGAACACTCTCAGTTGGAGTCTCGGGTGGTAAAGCCTCAAAAGAGGTATCGATGCCCAACAAAAGGATCACCAGAGGCGGAAGGGAAGGCTCAATTGGGGAATCAGTACTCGGTGCAATAGTAGGAGGGATGGGAGAGTATGGAGTGACTCCACTAGACCCAACCTCTCAAGTCTCTCGAAGAGATCTCTCTAGGGTTGCTTGAAGAATGACCTCCTTGGTCTCTTGAAGCTCTTGAAGAATGACCTCCTTGGTCTCTTGAAGCTCTGTCAGTGCCTCAGCAATCCCTTGCTCATCCACCCTGATAAAGATCAAGAAAGGAAAGGAATAAAGGAGAAAGGATATGTGGATTAATACTCAAGTTATTGAAATTATGGGCAACAAGGGACTAAAACCCTCACCTCCCAATTAACTTCAACAACCTAAATTCAACTCAAGGAAGAATAATTAAATGAAACCAAGAATCACAAAGGGGTAACACTTTGATTAATCAAACACAAGAAGTTAACAAGCAATCCCAAGAGTTCACCCTAATTACTCACTAAGAAGATACTATAATTTGAGAGTCAATATTCAATATAGTCTAGGTCTTCCAAAATAAAAGAGACTACTATTTATACTAATAAAATAAACAATACACTTCTTTGACAATTTTACCCTTAATGAGATAAGGGCCTTGTTTGGTTGCCTTCTTTTGTGAATTCTTGAATTCATAAAATGGCCATTTGCACACATGGCCTCTTTCCTTCTTCCTTCTCATTTTGATGTACCTTACACACATTGTATGTCCTTATTTGGTGACCTTCAAGCTCCTCTAATGCTTCCCTTTTCATGAACATTGCTTGTAGGCCTTGGAGATCCTTTGCTTGACTCCGTGTGAATGGTCTTGAGGGGTACATGCCACTCATGTTAGTGTCATCCATGCTGCCCATGTTATCATCCTCCCCTTCTTGAAAATGATTCATCCTCGAATCCAAAGGATCACCTACAACACTAGGAGATAAATCACTAACATTGAAAACATTATGAACATTATACTCACTTGGTAGGTCAATCATGTAAGCATTGTCATTGATTCTCTTGAGTACTTTGAAGGGTCCATCTCCTCTTGAGCTTAGCTTCCCTTTTCGTACTTGTGGAAACCTCTCCTTTCGGAAATGCATCCACACCCAATCATCTAGATTGAAGATCACTTCCTTTCTTCCTCGATTCTTTTGAATGGCCACCTTTGAATTGTTCTTTTCAATGGCTTCTTTGACCTTGGCATGAATGTTCATCATCTCCTTTGCCCTTTTCTCGGCATCTAGCTCACAACAACATCACTAGACAAAGGAATCATGGTTAATGGAAACAAAGGTTTAAAACCATAACATGCCTCAAATGGAGACATTCCAATAGAGAAGTGGAAAGACCGATTATATGCAAATTCAATCAAGGGTAAATGGTCTTCCCAAGTAGTTGGGGATCCTCTAATCATGCATCGAAGCATGCTTCCAAGAGTCCGATTGACTACTTCGGTTTGTCCATCCATTTGAGGATGGCAAGAAGTAGAGAACATAAGTTTGGTACCAAGTATACCACATAGACTCTTCCAAAAATGACTAAGAAACTTAGAGTCCCTATCACTAACAATGGTTTGAGGAACCCCATGCAATTTAAGCATATTGATAACAAACAAAGATGCTACATGGGATGCATCATCACATTTTTGGCATGGAATAAAATGAGCCATTTTAGAAAATCTATCCACTACCACAAATATACTATCATGTCCTCTTCTAGTCCTAGGAAGTCCTAACACAAGTCCATAGAAATATCCATCCACGGACCATTAGGAGTAGGAAGAGGGGTATACTTACCTTGGCGCCTAGTCGTGGATTTGGCTTGCTTGCATTATAGACATTGTCCACAAATCCTCTCCATATCACGCTTCATCTTGGGCCAAAAGAACTGCTCCTTAAGAATATCAAGTGTTTTTGGTACCCCAAAGTGTCCCATCTAACCACCACTATGAGCCTCCTTGACAAATAAGTCTCTCCATGAGCTCATGGGAACACATGCTCGGCCATCTTTGAACAAAAAATCATCAACCAATTGGTACCTATCAACTTGCTTCCCTTGACTAAGATTATCAAAGGTATCTTTGAAGTCGAAATCCATAGAATATAATCTCTTTAAGCTCTCAAACCCCATCATTCTAGAAACCAAGGTATTGACCAATACAAACCTTCTTGATAGAGCATCCGCTACCACATTCTCCTTGCCTTGCTTGTAGTTGATCACATATGGAAAGGTTTCAATGAATTCAACCCACTTAGCATGTCGCTGGTTCAACTTTGATTGCCCCTTGAGATGCTTCAAGGACTCATGATCGGTCCTTATCACAAACTCTTTGTGCCACAAGTAGTGTTGCCAATGAGCCAACACTCGCACAAGTGCATACAATTCCTTGTCATAAGTTGAGTACTTGAGTGTAGCTCCTTTTAACTTTTCACTAAAGAAAGCTAATGGTTTTCCTTCTTGCATCAACACACCACCTATACCAACACCTGAAGCATCACATTCAATTTCAAAGGCCTTATCAAAGTTGGGTAGTTGGAGCAAGGGTGCAGAAATCAACATCAATTTTCAAGGCTTGAAAAGACTTCTCCTGCTCCGCACCCCATACAAAAGGTACATCTTTCTTGATTAGTTCGGTCAAAGAAGAAGCAATTAAACTAAAGCCCTTCACAAATAGCCGATAAAAACTTGCTAACCCATGAAAACTTCTTACCTCGGTTGCACTGGTTGGGGTCGGCCAAGTCTTGATGGACTCCACCTTCTCTTCATCGACCTCAATCCCATTTGCACTAACCACAAAACCCAAAAACACAACTTTATCAACACAAAATGAACATTTCTTGAAATTAGCAAAGAGATGCTCTCATAGTAGGATATCAAACACTTGTTTCAAATAGGATACGTGTTCCTCCATTGTCCTACTATACACAAGTATGTCATCAAAATACACCACAACAAACTTGTTGATGAAAGGTTTGAGAACATGGTTCATCAATCTCATGAAAGTTCTTGGGGCATTTGTCAATCCAAATGACATCACAAGCCATTCATACAACCCAAATTTTGTCTTGAAGGCCATTTTCCATTCATCACCCGATTTCATATGAATTTGATGATACCCACTTCGAAGGTCAATCTTGGAGAAAGCAATAGAACCACATAGCTCATCAAGCATATCATCAAGTCGAGGAATGGGATGCCGATACTTCACTGTGATCTTGGTTACGGCTCTACAATCAATACACATTCTCCAAGTGCCATCCTTTTTGGAAACAAGAATTACCGGTATGGCACAAGGACTTAGGCTTTCTTTGATCAACCCCTTCTCAAGAAGCTCTTCTCCTTGCCTTGATAGCTCTTTGGTTTCTACCAGGTTACTCCTATAAGCTGGACGATTGGGGATTTGTGAACCCGGTATAAAATCTATTTGGTGCTCGATTCCCCTCAAGGGTGGTAATCCAGCGGGCATCTCATTTGGAAATAGCTCATCATAGCCCTGCAAAAGAGAAGAAACAATACTAGGCAAAGTGCTAGTATCTTGGTTAGCATGTAACAAAAGGTTGGTGTTGACAAGGCACACTAGAAAGCATTCCTCATCCACACCCTTTAAACATTTGCTTGGCTTTGCTATTATGCACATATTGTTCTTATTTTTAGCCAAGGCATTCCCCTCCTTTGTAACAATGGTGGAACTTTCGCCTTTACCTTTTGCCTCATCGACTTTTATTCTCTCTCGAAGCTCCTTCATAGCTCGATAGTCCTCACTCACTTGATATGGAGTGAGAGGTGCAAGCATATACTTTTTACCTTCAATCACAAAAGTGTATTTGTTGGATCTCCCTTGGTGCACAACATCTCTATCAAATTGCCAAGGCCTCCCCAACAGTAGGTGGCATGCCAACATGGGAACCACATCACAAACCAATTCTTCATTGTACTTTCCCACACTAAACTGAATACTTGCTTGTTTAAGGACCTTCATCTCTCCACTCTCATTGAGCCATTATAGCTTATAAGGATTGGGATGCTTGCTGGTTTGTATTTTCATATGCTCCACCAAGGAACTACTCACCACATTGGTGCAACTCCCGCTATCAATGATTAAAGAACACCCTTTATCTTGGATTTTGCACCTAGCATGAAATAGATTCTCCTTTTGATCAAGTTCTTTTTTTTTTGCAAGGGGTCCCATAATTCTTCTCACAACACATGAATTATTGACATTCATGTTCAAGTCTTCATCATCATCAAGCAAATACTTTCCCTTCTCCATGAAGCAAACAAAATTCACCCTCTCGTCCAACCTTTCTTCTTCATCCCCTGAAGCACCTTTCTCTCCTTCACCCCTATCTCCCTCTCCCTCATTTTTTTCTTCACCCTCATCTTCATCTTCAGTCTTATATCTATCACGAAGAGCAACAATTGTTCTCCTATTTGGACACTCACTAGCAACATGTCCCCTCCCTTGGCATCTAAAGTATTGAATTGTAGAGGGCCGAGGAAATTTAGGTTTAACATAGTTACCTCCTTGTGGTTGCTCACTTGCCTTGGATTTGTAATCAAGCTTGACTTGGGCAGCTTGACCTCCACCTTTAGGTTACTCCCTAGAGGATGTCATCTTCCAATTATCTCTACCTTTGCTCTATGTGGAAGTTAAAGAACTTTTGGCCTTGTATGGTTTTTCTTATTTCAAATCTGCTTCTACCTTTGAGGCATCATGGAAAGCCGCTTCAAGAGTCTCATAGTGCTTAAGCTTCAAAGGCTTTAAGATATCATACCTCAAGTTTGCCACGAATCGTATTACCATACACTCCATATTCTTTTCAATTTTAGACTTCATCCGCAAGTTCTCAAACTCATCATAATATTCTTCCACACTTTTGGTACCTTGCCTCAACATGTACACCTTCTTGAGCACCTCTTGGTAGTAGTTTGGAGTCAAGTATCTCAACTCCATAAGTGCAATCAACTCTTGCTAAGTAGGTAACTCGTAGTCATGATGGCTCTCCCTTTCCCTCCTCTTGGACTCCCACCAAGTTGATGCGTACCCTCAAATTGCGTGAGAGCATACTTCGCCTTCAAAGTTTCTGAGATATTATTTGTGAGAAAAATTTGCTCACTTTGAATTTTCCATTCCAAGAACTCATCGGGGTCACTACTTCCTTTGAACCTTGGAAGTGTGACCTTGATAGTGTTCAAGCCCCTATCTTGATAATCATTCCTCTCCCTAAACCTATTTCCTCTATTTACCATCCTATCACCTCTATATCACATCCTATCTCCTCTATATCCTATCCTATCTCCTCTATTCCCATATTCTTGATCTCCCATGCCTTGGTCCCACCCCAAGTCCCGAGGTCGTACTCCTCCCCTTTGTACTCCATTTCCATCCCTACCCCCATGCTCCCAAATCTCATAATTATTGAACTCCTCATGAATTTCATCATAGAGAGGATTTTGGTATTGGTAGTCTTGGTAGGACATTTGTGGTGCATTTTGTGGATGTGATGTGTAGGGTTCATGAAAAGATGCATTTGAAGCATTTTGAAATGGTGTTTGGTATTGGACTTGGTTTGCCACAAAAGGAAGATTTTCCTGTGGCGGGTGAAAGGGTTGTGGATTTGGATGTGGCGTACGCTCTCTTAGGTGGTTTGGAAAGTAAGGCGTTGGTAGTTTCGGGTTTGGCTTTGTGGAGGAGAACATAGATTATGAGCTTGTCCCGAAGCAAGGGTGGTGGAATGCATCGATGCCCTCCTTATCTCATCATATTCGGGTTGAATTGCTTTCCTTCTATTCTCATTTTCCACCCGTACCAACCTTTCCTCCATACCTCCCATTCTTCCATTCATTTCCGCTACTTGCTTAGAGATGTTGGCGAGAACCTCCATGATGTTCTCCGAACCCTCCCCAATTGGACTTGTATTAGACATGATACCTACAAAACTCAACAAAAGAGGTTAGTAGAAAAGCCTCACGTCACTCATATTTAACTCTCAACTCACCTTCTATGGCGTCGTCTCAAAATTGATAGTGAACTAGCTCCGTTCAATCAACTCAAGATCACCTATCCTTTGTAATGGAGTGGATTCTTGTGACTCTTGAAAGAAGGACGACCCAAAAAAAAACTAATGGACTTGAATCAAGAAGGTTATCAACAAATTAAGATGAGAAAAGTAGAATAAAGAAGCACCAAAAGATTCGGACTCAAAATAAACCAAGTAACAAAAGTAGAAGAATTACTTGTTGTTACTTAATTTAAAGGATCGAATAAATTATTTGATGATTAAAACTAGTTAACAAGTAATCAAAGATGCTAATTAAATGTTAACTAGTTGGAAAATAGCAGAAAAATGAGTTTAGAAGAAGAAGAAGTGAATTTGGACACTTACAAGAAATTTCAGCCTCAAAGAAGTCCATCACTTGTAAGACTTTGATTGGATGATTAAAACTAGTTAAGAAGTAATTAAAGATGTTAATTAATTGTTAAATAGTTGAGGAATTGAAGGGAAAAATGGTAGAAAAAGAATCACGAAGTTTGGACACTTAGAAAAATTTCTAGGTCCAAATTTTTTCCATACTTGGAATATTTTTGGGGTCTTAAAAAAAACCTACAGGTTTTGGTCTCTGAAACTGATGCACACGCGCATCAGGTGTGACTGGGCATCGCTTGCAGGTTGTCTGCTGCGCTGGCTGCTGCTGTGTCGGTCCACATGGATTTTTTTTTCAAATTTCGTTTTTTTTCTTTCTTTTTTTTTTCTTCAAAATTCCACTAATGGACCCCAAAAAAACACCTTTAACCAACTTTGACTTGTAAAGTTGGATCAAATGTACTTTCTTCTTTCTTCTTCTTCAAGAGCAAGTTGAAGACACCAAGAATACATAGAACACCAAGAACTCACACTAAACCCCAATACACTCAAATCAACTCGAAATTGGCTCAAAATTTAGGATTTTCTTTCCTTCAACAAAGAGAACAAAGCCCACTAATTATTAACCTCCAATTTCTCCTCAATCAAAAGACCCATTTTCAAAATTTGAAAAGCTTGAAACCCTTTAATGGTAACTTCACTTCTACAACTCCAAATTTAACAAAATTTGAAACCTAGACTCAAAAAACACTAGGGAACAAGGATCTAGTGTAAAAAACAATAAATCAAAACAAAAAAAAAATCAGATTTTTTTTTGACAATTTTTTGGACTCTTTGTTTTTTTCTTTTTAAACCAAGACTACAAATCTAAACCTAGACTCTTGATACCAAATGATAAAGATCAAGAAAGGAAAGGAATAAAGAAAGAAAGGATATGTGGATTAATACTCAAGTTATTGAAATTATGGGCAACAAGGGACTAAAACCCTCACCTCCCAATTGACTTCAACAACCTAAATTCAACTCAAGGAAGAATAATTAAATGAAACCAAGAATCACAAAGGGGTAACACTTTGATTAATCAAACACAAGAAGTTAACAAGCAATCCCAAGAGTTCACCCTAATTACTCACTAAGAAGATACTATAATTTGAGAGTCAATATTCAATATAGTCTAGGTCTTCCAAAATAAAAGAGACTACTATTTATACTAATAAAATAAACAATACACTTCTTTGACAATTTTACCCTTAATGAGATAAAGGGCCTTGTTTGGTTGCCTTCTTTTGTGAATTCTTGAATTCATGAAATGGCCATTTGCACACATGGCCTCTTTCCTTCTTCCTTCTTATTTTGATGTACCTTACACACATTGTATGTCCTTATTTGGTGACCTTCAAGCTCCTCTAATGCTTCCCTTTTCATGAACATTGCTTGTAGGCCTTGGAGATCCTTTGCTTGACTCCGTGTGAATGGTCTTGAGGGCTACATGCCACTCATGTTAGTGTCATCCATGCTGCCCATGTTATCACACCCCGTACCTCTTCCTCATCAATCTCCTCGACCACTCCTCCGCATCCCTCTCACTCTCATCATCAACAATAGTCTCATCGTGCATAGTAGGCACGATCTAAAAAATCGGTACATTTGGGAGGGGAACCTCTCTCCAAAGCATATAGATGTCCGTTGATTGTAACTGGACCACCTCCATTCACGGGGTAGCAATCTCAGCCCTCATAGAGTTTAGTGCACCAGAGCTACCCTCGACCTTCTCCCGATCCTCAATCCTAGTAGCAAGATCATCCAACCTTGAAGCATGCCTTTCAATAGCCCCCTTACACCTGACCACCCGCTCAGTCAAAGGAGCCAAGGCCTTCTTAATGGCCTGGTCCATGATCTTGGGCATGTCCATCTCAACCCAGACAAGGCTACCCATCTAGTAGATCATGGCCCGGGTTCGAAGGGGAAAGAGCAATAGGATAGGGGGAGAGGCCTTACAATAGTCGTAACAATAGTAACACAAAGACTAGCAACTAAGGAAGATGTGGACATACCTGCCTGCTCCACAAAAGGAGCAGGTGTGCTAGTCTCTAAAGCCAAGGTAGATGGATGAACTATAGGCATAGAATCTGGAAGTGGCAGGTTCCTCCGAGCTGCATCTTCCCGCAAATACTTGGCCTCTATCATCGAATATCACTAGAGGAGACCGATGTGATCCTGACATCTATTTTTCCTCGTAAGGGAATTCCAGCTCTCTCACACATCTGAGTAGTGAACACCGGAAGGGAAGAGAGGTCTATGCTTGTATGACCTGAAGTAATATCTACTCCACAATTATGTCACCAATATTGATATTCTCTCTCTCAATAACAAAACCTACTAACACTGCCTTTGGATGCCAGAGTATGGATTCATTTTTGGACGACATCACATCGCTAATGATAAATCCAAATCAATATCTTGCCACGATGTTCAGGTCTTTCTTCTCTATCTTAGAACCTTTATCCATCCAGGAAGGGGTAGACTCACTAAATGTTAGAGTGGCTAACCACCCCTTTAGTGTATGTAAAGTATTTGCCATCTAGGTCTTATACTCATCAGCCTGATTATTTGGGGTACACATTACTACATTAATTTTAGTGGCATGACACTGAACCATTTTACCTTGCACTTCAACTTTATCCACTGTCTTCTGATAGTCTCCTTCCTATTCTTTGGCAACACCTTGGCATAGGCATCATAAAACTCTCATACCCACTTTGACACATAAGTTTGCCTAGTTTTTGTAAGCTACTCCAACTTATTGAATTTGATAGTCGCCCATATGGCTGGATACTCACTCATGACTCCGTCAGTAGAGAATCGTCGGTCCTCTAAAATTGTTTGTTCCCCTTCTGCCTTGAGCCTATTCAAAGCCCTTGGAGATATTATAGGGAGAACGCGAGAAGCAGGATTGACATCTTCTGGGGACGACACCAATTTTGAGCGAATATTCACCTGCTTAGTAGTGATGTGCTTTCGTTCTTTCTTACCCTCATTGGTAGGGGTCTGAGGGTTTGTTTATTGGGTACGATGTCTCTTTAGTTGAAGAGGAGGATGAGAAGGCTCTTTTTCCGATTCATAGTCAGAGGTAACCACCTGTTTGCCCTTTGTTCTTGCCGTTACCTGCAAAGCACACATTCAAACCAAAGATTTGTGAAGGTTAGTAGAAATTGAATGCACATTGAATCATAGTTGAAAAAATTTCTAAGGCTCTCCTAACAGGATGACGGATCGCCAAATTGGATCGAAAAACTCCGGTGAGCTCAACGAAATGGACAGTAGCAAATTACTCAGGGATTAGGCATAAAAGGCAAAGTCAATGCCAAACGGCCATTCACCGAGTTGGTTTTGGTGAGATAAGACAAGTCTACCGAAAGTGACAGTGCAAAAGGGAAGATCACATGCATCAAGGGCGACGTCCTCTCCCACTTAGCGATTCACCAAATGTGTTCGGCAGACAAGCATGCTAAATGGGAAAGTGCCCAAGGACATGCATATGCTAAAGAGGGAAAGCTAGGTCTTACTCAGTGATTCGCCGAACTTTCTTGATGAGCTAAGAGAAGCTCGCTGAACAAGAAATATTTAGCCCAATGCCTAATTTTCTTTGATAATTCAACACACACAACAAATACAGTTCAATCTTACGGATTCTTGAGAGATATTATCGAAAACAAATGGTCCACATACCTCCTTGAAATTCCTAAGGTGCTCATGGGGATCCTCATGAGCTAGACCCATAAATATTCCTTTCATCTGGAGCAATTGTATCATTGTTCTGGTGATGGTAAACACTGTCCTACCAGTTGTAGGAGGTATCCCTATTGCTCCCATGATTTGAATGACATTAATAGGCATGTCATTTCGATCACCCATGTTGTCGTTTTGACCATAATGACTGTCATTGTCACTCCCATGGTCACTCATGTTGTCAACCTAAAATCAACCAACAACAACACCAAACATAAAATTTTCTACAAATAAATAAACTTAAAAATCTAATTTTCAATTATAATTCTCAACCACCAGTCCCTGACAGTGGCACCATTTTGATAACTCTTAAATAACCGTTAAAAACTAATTAAAAGAGTGAGCGATCTTAGTCAGTAAAAACCAATGAATAGTCGGGGTCGAATCCCAAAGGGAATGGTATATCGTGGAGAATTCCTTATCAAGAAACTTAAAATTTAAATTAGCCCATTTGCAATAGTAAGAATAATTGGGTGGATGGTACCACCAACTTAATATAAAGCTTTGTTTATCAATTATAGTCATTAAACTAAAATATCGAAGAAATCAAGAGTTAACAAGCAATCTAGGGGTGCGGGGATTGGAAATCAATCTCACACATGAGTAATTCTGCTGCTCTATAGTGATGAACATTCATAAATAGGCTAAGTCATCTTCGTTGATGCTAATCATCTTTCGATCTCAAAGCATCTATGCATAGAATCTCCGTTCGGTCGCATCTAAATACCAATTCTAAACAACCCAAAACCTTACTATATTCTCTCTTTCAAGAATAGGGAAAATAGATCTAACCTATAACCTCTCTTTCAAGCAAGGTACAAACATCAAACCTAAATTTCTAGTATTGAACCAATTACCCACTCCAATCAATCACTTTCGAGCATCGATCAGAGATCAAAAGTAGAAATTAAGTTAGAAACCTTAACCCTTGAGCTAACCCCATGGTAATTAGACCAAATTCATGCAAGAAAAACAAAACCGTGCATAGCCCAATACCCACTACATTAAATCAACACCCAACCCTATTTGAGCATCCCTAGATCTTGGGTTTTAGCCACCCATCACAAAAAGTAAATAAATTATAACATCAATGAAAGTAGCCATGGGAAACATGAAATTAAGAAATTAAGAGTAAACCCTTTTGGGTTTATCTGTAAATTATCAAATTAAGATTCCAAATTGTAAAACCCCAAAAGCTAAAAAAGTTTTCTTCAACTGTATAGTGTTCTTCGACTGTCTTAATCAAAATCTCTGAAAACGCCTAGAAATTCTACTAAAAACTTCTTTTGGAAAACTCTAAAAACCTCTAAAAAAACTCTCCTTAAAATTATATCATTTGGGCTGTATATTCTTTCCCAAAATTTGGCTCGTAAATCCACCATGCAACTGACTCGACGACATTAGTTAGGTCCACCAAACCTACTCGGCGAATCTCCCTTCGCTCCTATGCTAACCAAGTAATGCTCTAGGCTTCAGGTATATGAACCCTAGTTGGTGAACTTGATTGAGTCAGCCTTTCACGTTCGGCTGTCACGACCCAGGGTACACCCTAGATGTAACATGGCGTATAGAACCCCGAAGGAATCCATACAAGCTACTTAGCTCTCATAACATAAGAAATAGAACAATAAGAGTAAAACAACAGTCCAAGTCCAATAGTTTTTATAAAAGATAAACGGAAGTCTAAACCACTTGTCTCATCATAGCCATCTAATACAATAGAATGAAATTGGGTCTATCCCATACATCATGTTCAAAAGCAAAGTACAAGAAAAGGAACTAAAATAATGAAAGTCCATCCTTGAAGCATGAGGACCCACCAAAGCTCAGGAATCTCGAACTCAACCACTAGCCATAAAATTGATGACCCTGAATGTCGGACCCTACATTTGGGGAAATGTAGGCAAGAGTATGTGTTAGTACAAAACAATGTACCAAGTATGATAGACATGCATAAACATTTAAAACATGCTAAAAAGGACATTTCATTTCATGACATGCAATTGGCCAAGTTAAAACATGATATAAGAGAGTTAGAAAACACAAGTCATAAAACCATGGTTAATGCAAGCTAACATCATCTTTAAAACCTTTGAACTCATATGAGATACTTCATGAAGTAACCTTATTTCAATATTAATGTCGGGAATTAGCCTTAACTGACATAGAGACCATGTGAGCTATAACAGGATCCCCCGGTGTTTCCCACACCGAAGAGGGTTATCCCACTTGCCAAGGTAGAACCATGAACTTCTAGCTTAAGTGGATGAACTAGCTAATGTCTAATTTAGACAATCATCCTATGGGGGCACATAGGTAAGGGATAAATATTGCTACTAGAAGCCCAACCTCTAATAACGTAAGAGCTTCCATCTCAATATCCTCTCGGTGCTAAGCATAAATCCCACGAAATAGTTATTTCTTACTTGACCTTATTATCCATGGAAAGGCACGTCATCTTTCCAATCCAACCTAAGTCATCATCCATGGAAAGGTATCCTATGATAACCAATCCAAGCTAGTTTCATTAGGATAGCTCCTTAATCTTTGATTCAATTAGGTGAGAAAGCCTTTCAACCTAAGAATCCTTATTATGTGAGAAAACCTTTCACATCTTACTGTTATTTGTATATGAGAAAACCCTTTCAATGACACATCATGATCATCATTGGTACTTTACTCTCAAAGCACCCTTAAAAAACATTTGCATAGATTTCTTAAGAAAATGCATAAGTCCATAATTCACCTCTTGAGGTTCAAAACCCACTTTCAATCATCAATACTTAGAAAACATGGGTTAGATATGGATTTCATCATAAATACATGTAAAGCTTGCAATACATACTTAATTTCATAAAACTCTTTCTTTTTAATCAAACTACCACTTCATATGATTCATAACTTGAAAACATGAGGGTTACACGGGTTCATGGGAAAATCCTCATAAAATCCTCATATTTCATCAATTCATGCATAAGAGATCATAATTCAATCATTTAAATTAACATTGAAGAGAACCCATGACAATTAAAGAAAATCGTAACTCAATTGGGGAATTCTAATATTTGAAATAGAGGAATTTGGGAACTCCATTAATGGAAGGAATCCATGGATGAAAACTATCATACCTTGAAGCCAAAAGCTAATCTATAATGGAGGAATTGAGGCTTGACCTTGATCCTATATTGAATTCTTTCTTCTTCTTCAAGTTTCTAGAGAGAGAAATATTTTGGAGAGGAGAATTGATCTTTTTTTAGATTTTTGAGGGAATGGGTCTTAAATTAAGGAAATTTGAGAGTAGGATACTTATATAGGTTTTAAGATGAAGGGTAAAATGACGTAGTATCGAATCAAAATAATTTGAAAAGACTTTTAAGATGCTAACTTAAAGACTGAAGAGTCTCACGCTGCAACTCGCCAAAGGCCACTCGGTGACTTGCCAAGTGAGCCTTTAGCTCGCCGAAATTTATAGTAAGTCGATTTTGGGGGTGAAATCAATTTTAGGGGATGGGGAGTCGACTGTGGCGACTCACCAAATGGAACGGTGAGCTCGACTTAGCTCGCCTAAAGTTATAGAGCACTGGACTCAGAGATCAAGCCAAAAAGGCGAGGTGGGTCTACTCGGCAGATCGCCAAGTCCACTCGGTGGATCGCCAAGTCGACTGTGAAGTGAATATTTTCAGTTCTCTAAATCCGGGATGTTACATTATCTCCCCTTGGGATCATCCATCCTCGAATGAGATTCAAGCTTTTACTAAAATGGTAAGAGAGGAACTAACAACCCATCCTACAATGCAACTTCATCTAAATGCATATAACCAAGGAGGAACTATCAACTCCAAGCTAGGACGATATCAAATCATCATAAGAGGGGCGAAACTAATTCTAAGGAAAGTAGGAACTAGACCCAACAAACCAATATGCATGAAATTTCAAGATTTCTCATCTTCAAGGAGGAACTACTTTCTCTAAGCTAAACCAATACTCAACACAATCTCATGGAGCCTATATGCAATTCGTTCTCAAAAAGCATAGCTAATGGATGTTCATAAATTCATCTCATGAAGTCTATCGTCAACACATACTCAATGAACAACAACATGAGGAAAAGCAATCATGTAAACTCATTTTCTTTAAAAATACAAGTTTTTTCATTAACATGCATAACCTAAGGAAATCATGGAAACACATAAACCACATGACTCCAAAATAAGGCACAAACCTAGAGGAACTCATTACCTGAAGCTAGAGTAGGAGTAGAAGGAAAAAGATGAGGATATTGGGACATCATATCGGCCTAGGCCTCCCAAGTAGCACCCTCAACTAAATGATTCCTCCACAATACTTTCACGGAAGCAACTTCCTTCATGGGTGAAATTTTAAAGTAAACCCAATCATGAATGGCAAACTCAAGATCCTTTCTTCTCACATAGGCATATGACTTTTACCAACTTTCAGCCATTTTCAAAATTTCTCTTATAAGTCGAACTTTCTCTATGGCCTCGTGTACCAATTCGGGACCTATTAGGGTAACTTCACCCACCTCAAACCAAACTATGGGAGATCTACACCTCATATAATATAAGGCCTCAAATGAAGCCATATAAATACTCGAGTGATAGTTATTATTATAAGCAAATTCAATTAATGGCAAATGGTCATCCCAATTACCCTAAAAATAAATCACCCAAGCCCTTAACATATCTTCCAAAGTTTGGATAGTATGCTCCGCTTGCCCATCGGTTTGGGGATGAAAGGCCGTACTAAGCTTAACACGTGTACCAAGACCTTTTGGAATGACTTCCAAAACTGAGAAGTGAATTGGGTACCACAATCGGAAATAATGGACAAAGGCACTCCATGCAACTTTACCATTTCTCTCAAGTACATCTTGGCATAGTCTTCTGCCAAATAAGCAACCTTGACGGGAAGAAAGTGAGCCGATTTCATCATCCGATCTACTATCACCCAAATTGAATCATGTTGTCTCCGGGTGCAAGGCAAACCAACAATAAAGTCTATGTTCAAGTCTTCCCACTTCCAACTAGGAATGCTAATAATATCTTGGGACAAACCCCCCATTTTCTAATGATCAACCTTTACTTGTTGGCAATTTGGACACTTAGCCACAAATCTCGCAATATCCTTCTTCATCCCATTCCACCAACAGACTTCCCGTAGATCACGGTACATATTGGTGGCTCCCAGGTGAATGGAATACCGCGAACTATGGGCTTCTGACAGGATCTGTTCCCTCAAGTCATCTACATTCGGAACACATAAACGACCTTGTATCTAAGTACACCATCTCCCCCTTGGGAAAAAGTCTCGACATATTTCTTAAGCACCACCTCTTTCAATTCTACCAAAATTGGATCAAGACCTTGCTTGGCTTTCACATCTGCCACAAAAGATGATTCAAAACCATTGAGAGCCATAACACCACTTATGGTGGAGTCCATTAATTTAACACCTAATCGGGCCAATCTATAAACATCTCAAACCAACTCTTTCTTTTCCTCTTCAATATGAGCAACACTACCCATAGATAACCAACTAAAAGCATCCGCCACCACATTAGCTTTACCGAGGTAATAGAGAAGACTCATGTTATAATCCTTCAATAACTCAAGCCACCTTCTTTGGTGAAGATTTAGATCTTTTTGATTAAAGACAATTGCAAACTCTTGTGGTCGGTAAATAAATCTACATGCACTCTATACAAATAGTGTCTTCAAATCTTTATGGCAAAAGCGACCGCCACTAATTCAAGGTCGTGAGTAGGATAGTTCTTCTCATGAATTTTAAGTTGCCTTGAGGTGTATGTGATAACTTTCCCATTTTGCATAAGCACACACCTTAGCCCAATTCTCGAGGCATCACAGTAAACCACAAAACCATTTGTTCCTTCCGATAAGGTCAACACCGGAGCGGAAGTAAGTCTATCCTTCAACTCTTGGAAGCTCTTCTCACATGCTTCAAACCATATGAACTTAACCTTCTTTTGAGTCGAGGCAGTCAAAGGAGAGGCAATTGAAGAGAATACCTCAACAAACCTTCTATAGTAACCGGATAAACTCAAGAAACTTCTAATATCCGAAGGAGTTAGATGTCTAGGCCAACTCTTGACTGCATCTGTCTTGTTAGGATCTACCTCAATACCCTTACTTGAAACAATATGACCAAGGAAAGCTACGGACCTGAACCAAAATTCACATTTGCTAAACTTTGCAAAGAGTTGTTGGTCCTTAAGAACTTGCAACACGATCCTTAAATGATCAACATGCTGATTCTCACTTTTAGAATACATCAAAATATCATCAATGAACACAATCAGAAACATGTCAAGGTATTGTCTAACAAACATAACTGAGCACCCCATGGAGATATAGTCGGTCGGATGAAACCCTTATCCAACAAATCTTTCAATTGTTCTTTCAACTCCTTAAGTTCCGCCAGAGCCATACGGTAAGGACGAGTAGAAATAGGTTGTGTATCACTTCTAGAAACTCATTAACAGTGGGGACAACTCAAGAGAAGGAGTTTGAGAATCTACATCCCTCACCTTAACTAGATGGTAAAAGCAGCCCTTATAAATCATCTTTCTAGATTTAAGATAAGAAACAAACTGACCCTTAGGCATACAATTTCCCTCCTTCCACTCTAGGACAGGCTCATTCTGGAACTAAAACTTGACTACACGAGTTCTATAATCAATCGAAGCATAACATGAGTGTAACCAATCCATACCAAGAATAACATCAAAATCTAACATATCAAGCTCTACCAAGTCAACAAGAGTAACTCTATGGGACAAGGAAATGAGACACTTTCTATAGACCCTCTTAGCCATAATAGAAACACCAAGACAAACAGAGACATAAAAAGGTTCTAACAACACATCCAGATGAACATAAAAACTCATAGCCACATATGGCGTCACAAAAGACAAGTTAGCAGGGGGATCAAGTAAAGCATAAATATCAAGTTAGAATACTTTCAAAATATCGGTAACCACAGCGAGAGAACCCTCTAGTTCACCACGAGTCTGAAATGCATAGAAACGGTTTTGCTTAGGAGCATTTAAACCCAAACCACTAGGAGGAGCTTGCTTTCCCTCTCTTCCTTTAGTCATAAGCATCGAGCAGTCCCTCATTTTGTGACCACTACTACCACAACCAAAGTAACAGTGTCGGCGAGGCACTTACCCTCGTGCTTTTTTTTGCATTTAGTACAAGTAGACCTAGGGAATGAAGATCCACTACCATTACCTCCTTGAGGCTTAGGGTTAGACACCCTATCTTTGTTGAACCTAGGAGGAGAATTGGACGAACCTTGACCGAAAAACCTTTGCCAAAATTTAGAACAACTATGTCCATCGAACCTTGCATGAGGGAAATTTCTATCATTGGTCTTATCCCTCTTTGTTTCCCTAGGCTTTCCCTTGAGTTTCTCCTCAATTTATTGTGCATGAACCATGAGATGAGAGATGTCCATGTCATTAATGAGCATGGCGACATGACACTCTTTGACCACCATTTCTGACACACTCGAAACGAACTTGCTCATCTTAGCCCTTGAATCCTCAACCATTGTTAGAGCATACTTGGACAATTCTTTGAACTTTAGAGCATATTCCATCACACTCATACTCCCTTGTCCGAGGTTAATGAACTCAAGCACCTTGGCTTCTCCATCTCAAGGGGAAAGATCCTATCTAGAAAACGGCTTTAAACTTCTCCCAATCAAGAGGACCTGCATCTTCCAGTCTTTTTCCTTTCCATTGGTTGTACCAAATTTGAGCCACACCTTTTAGTTGATAAGCGGCTGACTCCACCTTTTCCACCGACGTAACTCCCATGATCAGCAAAACCTTATAGATTTCATCAATATATTCTTGAGGATCTTTCTCAACCTTAGAACCATGAAACTCCGGAGGATTCATCCTAGTGAAGTCCCTCACTCTTGATAACACCATACCCACATTTAGGTTCATGGGAACCACAACCTCCCTATTGGCTTGGTCCATCACGGCTTGAGCCAACATCTAAAAAATAGCCCAAAACTTCGCATTAGTCACTTGCTCAGCCAAAGGATTGACCGAAACATGAGGAGCTTGGGGAAGAACTTCTTATTCCTCATTCTCCCTCACATTTCTTCTAGCATAAGCTCTTCGAGTAGCCATATTCTATAGAACATCGGATAAGGATTATGAGAGAGACCTTATAGAGTTAAACTCTATCGCATGACTTTAGAGTAATGAAAGAAGTGAAATTTCCTAATCATCTTGTAGCCTCTCATTCATAAATGTGATGCGCTTCACACTTATGAACAAGACTCTACTACACGTGGCTTATGAGACATTCTAGGACCATTCTATACCTTGTGCTCTGATTACCAAGTTTTTCATGACCCAGGGGTACACCCTAGATGTAACATGGCATATATAACCCTGAAGGACTCCATAAAAGCCACTTAGCTCTCATAACATAAGAACTAGAATAATAAGAGTAAAACAATAGTCCAACTCCAATAGTTTTTACAAAAGATAGGCAGAAGTCTAAAACACTTGTCTCATCATAGCCATCTAATACAATAGAATGAAATTAGGCCTAGCCCATACATCATGTTCAAAAGTGAAATACAAGAAAATAAACTAAAACAATGAAAGTACGTCCTCAAAGAATGAGGACTCACCAAAGCTCCGAAATCTCAAACTCAACCACTAGCCACAAAACTGATGACCCTGACTGTCAGACCCTACATTTGGGGAAATGTAGGCAAAAGTATGCATTAGTACAAAATAATGTACCAAGTATGATAGCCATGCATAAAATATTTAAAACATGCTAAAAAGGACATTTCATTTCATGACATGCAATTGACCAAGCTAAAACATGATATAAGAGAGTTAGAAAACATAAGTCATAAAACCATGGTCAATGCAAGCTAATATCGTCTTTAAAACCTTTGAACTCATATACAATACTTCTTGAAGTAAACTTTGTTAATGATTAATGTGGGGAATTAGCCTTAACTGACATAGAGATTATGTGAGCTATAACATGATCCCCTATTGTCTCCCACACCGAAAAAGGTTGTCCTACTTGCCAAGGTAAAACCATGAACTTCTAGCTTAAGTGGATCCACTAGATAATGTCTACTTTAGACAATCATCCTATGGGGGCACATAGGTAAGGGGTAAATTGAATGATACTAGAAACTCGGGCTCTACTAGCATGAGCGCTTCCATCTCAATATCTTCTCGGTGCTAAGTATAAATCCCACAGAATAGTCATTTCTTACTTGACCTTATTATCCATGGAAAGGCACATTATATTTCCAATCCAAGCTAAGTCATCATCCATATAAAGGTATCCTAGGATAACCAATCCAAGCTAGTTTCATTAGGATAACTCCTTAATCTTTGATTCACTTAGGTGAGAAAGCCTTTCAACCTAAGAATCCTTATTATGTGAATAAACCATTCACAACTTACTCTTATGTGTATATGATAAAATACTTTCAACAACACATCATGATCATCATTGGTACTTTACTCTCAAAGCACCCTTAAAACATTTGCATAGATTTCATAAGAAAATGCATAAGTCAATAATTTACCTCTTGAGGTTCAAAACCCACTTTCAATCATCAATACTTAGAAAACATGGGTTAGATATGGATTTCATCATAAATACATGTAAATCTTGCAATACATGATTAATTTCTTAGAACTTTTCCTTTTTAATCAAAATCCCACATCATATGTTCATAACTTGAAAACATGGGGGGTTACATGGGTTCATGGGGAAATCATCATCTATCATCAAGTCATGCATAAGAGATCATAATTCAATCATTTAAATCAACATTGAAGAGAACCCATGACAATTGAAGAAAACCTAACTCAATTGGGGAATTCTAATATTTGAAATAGAGAAATTTGGGAACTCCATGAATGGAAGGAATCCATGGATGAAAACTATCATACCTTGAAGCCAAAATCTAATCTTCAATGGAGGAATTGAAACTTGACCTTGATCCTAGCTTTAATACTTACTTCTTCTTCTTCTTCTTCTTCCTCTTCTCCTTCTCCTTCTCCTTCTCCTTCTCCTTCTCCTTCTTCTTCTTCTTCTTCTTCTAGAGAGAGAGAAATATTTTGGAGAGGAGAATTGATCTTCTTTTAGATTCTTGAGAGAATGTGTCTTAAATTGGGGAAATTTGAGAGTAGGATACTTATATAGTCCTTTAGACGAAGGGTATTATGACTTAGTATCAAATCAAAATAATCTGAAAAAACTTATAAGAACCTGACTTAAAAACTGAAGACTCTCACGCTGGAGCTCGACAAAGGCCACTCGACGACTCGCCAAGTGAGCCTTTAGCTCGTCAAAATTTAGAGTAGGTCGACTTGGGGGTGAATTCAACTTTAGGTGATGGGGAGTCAACTTCGGCAACTCGCAAAATAGAACGGCGAGCTTGACTTAGCTCGCCTAAAGTTATAGAACACTGGACTAATAGATCAAGCCAAAAAGGCGAGATGGGTCTACTCGGTGGATCGCCAAATCGACTTGGTAGATCGCCAAGTCGATTGTGAAGTGAATATTTTCCCTTCTCTAAATTGGGGTGTTACATTGGCAAATCATTGAATACCACCTTGTTTCGCCTTTCGAGCATTTGGTTTTTGCACTGCACATTGTCGCTTTGGGTGATGTACATCAGGACCCTCATTTTCACTTGGCACATCACCTTCTTTACTAGAGTCTCCCAACCTA
Source organism: Solanum commersonii (assembly GCA_029007595.1). Classification (NCBI taxonomy): domain Eukaryota; kingdom Viridiplantae; phylum Streptophyta; class Magnoliopsida; order Solanales; family Solanaceae; genus Solanum; species Solanum commersonii. Next base: position 845,386 of record JAJTWQ010000170.1, read on the forward strand.
CTTTAGTAGATAAAAGTTCTATGCACTGTTAATTTGGGTGAGGTCGACTCAGTTGGCGATCCGCCCTTCATGTTAGGCGATCAATAATGTTCACTTTGAACTTTTTTTTGTATTTCTTGTCATTCTTTCAAACATTAGTCCTTGCCTTGTCCAATCACCTTCATTGTTGCAAATCATCAATATTCTATTAGAAACGGACAAAGTGAGGCATTGAAGACTATAATTATTGAGCTAAATGGACTTTAAATGAGTGTGAATCTACCACTCATCATTTGAAACTTCGAATGCGTCAAAATTTTTTTATTAAATTATTATGGTTTAATGAGCCAAATAAATAGGATGTGACAACATTCGTTAGGCACATTTTAATATTTTAATTAACTGCCAAATTTATTAAATATCTTAAGGTAATTGCCTCCACTGCAAGAGAGTATGCCTCTATATCACTAGTGTCATGTTTTTGTGAAAATTCTTGGATCATCAATCATGTTTTATGTTAAGGGACTTCATTTTTTAATTTTAATTCTACACAAAAAATGATTTGTACCCCTACTAGGTTGACACCTTCAAGTATTCAAATTATTGATTTAGAACCTTTACGTTTTTCAAGTGAAGTCAACTCCACTTGAATTTCATTCTTTTATTTTGGTCAAATTTTTCTTTGTATACATTTATTGACATATTTTGATTCATAATAGAGTCTCACATTTTTATGCATTAAAATAATAAAACAAACTACATGGATCATAATAATATATCAAGATTAAGAATATAAGTACATGTAATGGACTAGAGATATTGTTTATTAATATTCTTAACCCAAACAAATTTCTCTATTTGATATGTTCAATACATACAAAATGTAGTAGCACAAGAAGTTGAAATTTTACCATTTCCATAATTAAGATTGAATTATTTTTAATCTTGTACTATATACATCAAGATGTTTGTCTTCTCTCATCTTTGATTGTGAACAACAATTTATAACTTATAAGAACTTGTAATATTAATCTTCTACGCATGAGTTAAAACCTACATTCTTCTATCTAAGGTACCACCTACATTAACGACTGATTCTTCGTTAAAATAATTTCATGTCTAAACGGAAGAAATCCTTTTTTAGAATTTTGCATGCTAAACCTTACAAGAATTGTGTCAATATAAATTACTTGAGATAAGCATAATATCCTTTATTTCTAATCTCACATATGATTGATATCGATGATATGATTCACTTCTACCAAATCTTTCATATCAAAATTTGATGAAAAGCACTCCTTAAAAGAATTCACCATACTCACATAGTTTCCTATGAGCAATATGTCATTAACGTACAAAATCAAAAATGCTACTCTGTCTCCCTCCTATTTCTTGTAGATGCATGATTCATTTTCAAAATGATCAAATTCAAAAGTTTTAATCAAATGTTCCGTTCTCTAAATGCATGTTTCAATCCATATATGAATTTCTTAAGCCTGTATAATATGTGTTCATTATCTATTTCCATGAAACCTTCTGATTGTGTTATATAGATGCACTCATCAAGACTTCAGTTTAAAATAGCCGTTTTAACATTCCTTGATCAAATCTTATAATTGTAATAAGCAACAATGGATGAGAGAATCATAATGGATTTAAGCATAGTTATCGGTGAATAGTTTTTCTAATAATCAATTTCTTCTTTTTGAGTATACCCTTTGGAAACAAGCCTAGCTTTATAAGTTTCACTTTTCTTGTAAATCCACTTACAATCAATAGGTTTGACACCAATAGGTGATTCTACAATATCACATACCTGGTTAGAGTATATAAACCCCATTTCATATTCTATAGAAACAACCTAAATTTCAACATTTTTATCCTATAGTGCTTCAATTTAATGATTCTATATTAGCTTCTTTAGGGATTTTATCATATGATTCTCCAAAAATCATAAATCGATCAGGATTTATAATAACTTTTCTACTATGAAGACTAGACTCTAAATGATCCTCTACATCTTGAACTAAATTTTGAACATCTCCCTCCACAACTACAACCTGCTTGACATTATTCCCACTACTTTGTGGTAGTGATATGTCTTGAGCTTACTCTTGTGCAACCTCTTGCCTATTGTCATTTCTCCCACTACGTGGTTGTAATGAAATGTCATCAATTATTTAAAGAACTCATTCGGGTGCTTCATCACTTAAATTTCTAATTTTTAGTTCCAGTAACACAAGTTTACCCTAGGAACATGTTTGATTAAAAAGACCTATTCTAGAAACATGGCATTTATTGAAACAATTATCTTTTGTTACTTAGGATAATAAAATAATCCTCTTGTAGTTCCTTTTGTATATCCATTGAAAATGCATACTTTTGTCCTAGACTCGAACTTATCCATTTTTTCTTTTAGCACATGTGTTGGACAACCCCAAATTTGAATATGTCATAGACTAGATTTGTGCCCATTTCATGATTTAAATGGAGTTAAAGGAATAAATTTTGAAGGAACCAAGTTTAGAATGTAATTTGCAGTTTCTAATGCATACCCTCAAAAACTAAAGGGAAAATATGAATTACTAAACATTGATCTAACCATTTTAAAAAGAGTTCTTCTGCCACACCATTTTTGGTGTTTCTACGGGAGAATATTGAGGTGTAGTTCTAAATTTCAATAAGTACTTAAAGAATTTCATAGATTGGTATTCACCATCACGATCAGATCATAATGTATGGATACATTTATTGTTTCACTTCTCTGTTTCTATCTTAAATAATTTTTTTTCAAAGCATTCAGATTTACGGTACAACAAATAAATGTATTCATATTTCAAGTAATCATTTATGAAAATCAAAATATACTCAAAATCACCTTTTGTTTGTATATTGATAGGACCATACAAATTAGAATGAATTAATTCTAACTTATTACTGACTCTATTTCCTTTTGTGGGAAAGGTCTCTTTGTCATTTTACCTTTTAAATAGGATTCACAGGTTGGTAGTGCCTCAATTATCAATGAACTCAAAGGTCCATTAGAAACTAATCTTGAAATCCAATTTATATTGATATGACATAGACGTAAGTTCTATAAGTAAGTTTGACTAGATTCAAAAATACATTTTATTTTATGAGAAATATCAATGTTATTTATTTGGTTTGTTTTAGGATAACATGGGAGAAACTAAACACAAACATATCATGTATTATAGGAGCACTATAGATGAATTGCTTATGGTACTTAATAACAACATAGTTATTTGCAAAGTAAACATTAAATCCTGTATCAATTATTTTTGAGACAAAAAATATATTTCTTTTTATTGAATGTAAATAAAGAATATCCTTTAAAACAATATTTCTTGACCTACTAAACGAAATAGAAATCTTTCCTACAACTAGGGCTTGTGTTGTTTCCCATTCGCTCGAAAAACACAAACTTCATTCTCACTTAGATGTTGTGTTTCCTAAAACCCCTAAAAAAAAAATTGCAGACACGGTCACTAACTCCCGAATCTACAACCCATATTTGTGTGGAAATAGTCCCTAAACAAATTTTCAATGACATTTATATACGAATACTTATGGTCTTCATTTTAGCTTGATAGTCGGGGCATTGCCTCTTGTGGTGATCATGCTACTTGCAATGGAAGCACTTGTCCTTAGGCTTAGCCACACCATCTTTAGCTACTCTAGGTATTACAACATTGCAGGACTTTTTCTTCTCTTTTTGGGCTTGCATCGACTTAGAAGAGGAAGATGCAAGTTTTGTGAACCAGAAATTTTATAGAGGGAGGGGAAGCTTGCTGATTAATTATTGTAATGACCCAGAAGGTCATTTTTAGAACTTTTTGTAAAATTACCATTTACCCTTCCTAATTGTTGCCCTGAGTCATTTCTGATCACTTTGTGAAGATAGTTTTAATATTTGAGTAAAAGATTGAGATTTTTGAAAGTTTTTAGTATTGGAAGGCTTAAGTTGGTTAAAAGTGGTTTCAATGTCAATCAGAGCTTCAAGTCTCGATATTGAATTCCATTAATTCCAAAATGTTGATTTTGGTTTAGGAGAGTTGTTGGTTTCATATTCAAAGTTGTTTCATGGATTTGAGGTCTTAGATTAAAGGTTTATAAAATTTTAGCCTTTGAGTTGACTTTGGTCTACATTGAGAGTTCGGATACTTGGATCAAATTTCTGATATTTCAATTGGATTTGGGGAATGATTTTAGGCCTTGGACAGGTATTGGTTAATTTTTAAGAGATTCAATGTTTGATTTGGTCTTTTAGGAGTTATGTTAGTTTATTATGGCTTTCACGAATTTTGAGTCAAGGAGACCTCATATTCATGTTTCAATGGTACCATTGAGTCCACAACAATGAATTTGGTTGGGTAATATATTTGGCTTGTGTGTGTGAGATTCCAAATGAATCCCGAGGTTCCTTTATTTTTTTTGAGTGTTTGTTGACTTTTTTGAGGTTCGGTGCTGATGCCAACCCTTTGCGTTCGTGGGGTCTCGGAGCCACTTTGTGAAGGGTAAATTACTGGAAACCCTGCGTTCACAAAGGCTTGACCGCATTCGTGGATGGTCTAGATCCTTACCTCTGCATTTGTGAAGGGTTGGACACTCCCTCTCCACGTTCGCGTGGGAAAGAGCTGCATTTGCGGACATGAATGATTTGTTAGTCCAGGTTAGCAGACTTAAGGATTTAAAAGTCCGCTTTCACAGACAGCGGTTGTGTTCGCGGAGAGTCCTGTCAGCATGTTATCTCCAAAAGTGTTATTTCTTCACACTTCCTCCATTTTTGAACCCCAGAAGTTCGATATAGGAGACATTGAAAGAGTCTTTTAAGAAACTTCGATAGGGTAAATGATTTCAACTCTCCCTCTTTATTGTCCACTAATTATTACAAGATTTTTTCATTTAAATTGCTATGATTCATATGTAAGGGAGTTTTTAAGAACTTAAGGTTTTGGTTTAAATGGGGATTATGGACTGATTTTGTCACGCCCCAAAGTAGACCCTAGGCGTAACATGTCGTATAGAACACCGATAGGCCCTACACAAGTCACTTAGCATACATCATACAAGATAATAGAAGTAAAAAGTTTAAAAGTAGCATTTTCTATATAAATGTTTGACAAAGAGGAAGTCTAAACATAAGTTTCAAAGCCATATATTACATCAAAGAAGTGATTGGGACATAACCAATACATCACATACAAAATTTGAAAATGAAAATGACATGAAAACGATAAAAGAATCTTGTCCCTCGGATCATGAGGCCTCACAATCTTTAAAGCTCAAATGAATCAACTAGCCACGAGTATGGGGAATAGGAGCGTCAAATCCTTCATTAGCAAAATAGTATTATGCATTAGAACATAGAATGTACCAAGTACGATAGCAATGCATAAGAGTTATCAAATCATGCTAAGAGGGACTTTATATGACATGCAATTACCAAGCTAAATAATAAAATAAAGTGTTAGGAAACATAAGTCATAATCATGGTCAATGCAAGCTAATCATCTTATAAAACACATTTGAGATACTTTAGAAAGTAACCTTAGTTCATTATTGTGGGAAGTTATCCTTTAACCGACATAGACCAATGAGATATAACATGGAATCTAGTGTTTTTCCCACATCGAAAAAGGGTTTCCTTACTTTCCAAGGTAAGAACCATAAGTCTGAGCTAAAGTGGATCCACTAGCTAATGTCAATGTAAGACAAACATATGGTGGCACATAATTAGGGAACATGGGTAATCGCCATTTGTCCACTCAGTTCTAAGCATAATTCCATCGTCATTAATCCTAACATGTGTTTTTATCTATGTAAATACACAAATAGTAACCAATCCAAGCTAGAGTTCATTTGGAATAGCTCCTTAATCTTGATTAAACGTCGGTAAGAAACCTATCAACCTTGTGAGTCCTGTTGTGAGAAAACCCTTTCACAATTATGTATTGAGTAGTATGTGAGAAATCCTTTAAAAAAACCCACAACAACATCAGTTCTTTACTCTCATAGAAACCTTAAAGTATTATTCAATTTCTTAAGGAAACATGCATATCTTCATGAATTCAACTTTGATAGTTCATGAGCTTTATAAAGTGATCAAAATCTAGAATCATGGATCATGAATGGGTTTATGTGAATTCAACTTAAAACATGTAATTACTTCACTTTATGTATAAAAATATAGAAAACAATCAATTAAATCATAATTGAAAGGAACCCATGAGATTGAATAAATGCCTAACTTAAATTGAAAATTCTAACTTGTAAAATTGGAGAATTTAGGAACCTTATGGAGGAAAGGACTCCATAGGTGAATACTATCATACCTTGATGTCAAAAGTACACAATCAATGGTAAATTTGGAGAGTTGATCTTGAAACCCTAGACTCTTCTTGTGAGTCCTTTTGTGAGGGATTTGGGGGATTTTGAAGAATGATTTAGAATAGTTAGCTTTTAGGCTGCTAAGACTTATTAGGGTCTAGTATAAGGATCAAAATGACCTACTTTAGGCATTAATAAATTAGGGAAAAGACTAAAAAGCCCTTAAAAATAACTGCCTACCACCATCTACGATTGGACCAATGGTCCGTAGGTCCTTCTACGAACCGTACTTCTCACCCATAGAAAGCGATCAGACTCTTAATTTGTCCAACTTTCAATGGACCCCATGTATGAATCATAGGTCTTTCTACGGACCGTACATGCTAAACTTAGAAACTAACTTTAAGCTTTAAAATTTCACTAAGTTTTAGGGTCACCTAAGAGACCTATTTATAATTCGTACATGGAATGACACACTGTCCTGTTGGATCATAAAAAGGGTACTGGGACTTGTTTTGAAAAAAATATTTTCACACTACCTACAGTTGCCACCTACGGCCCGTAGAAGCTTCTACAATCCGTAAATGGGACTTGTAGACACATACACGAGCTCAAAAACTACATTTCCCTTCCTTTCCAAATTCAAGGTGTTACAATATCTCCCTGTTGGAAACATTCGTCCTCAAATAGAGCTCAAGACATCATAAGGAGGGTAGGGAAAAGATTTAACATCCCAACATGAATGTAATCACATAACTGCACATACTCGAGTAGGAAAAATCGACTCCACGCTAAAGCATATCCAAAACATCATTTCGTAAGGCCTATATGCAACTCATACTCGAATGCACATAAATAAATAAATTAAGTAAACTCATTTTCTCGGAAATCAAGTTTTCATGAGCATGTATGCATGAGGAAATATGAGAATGACTAAGACAAAGGATGGACCATGAGGAACTAAATACCTCAAGCTAGAGTGAGGTTGGAGGGAATGAGATGAGGGTAACGAGACTTCATATCGGCCTCAGCCTCCCAAGTAGCACCCTTAACAAACTTATTCCTCCAAAGAACCTTTATAGAAGCAACTTTTTTATTTCAAAGCTACTTAACTTTCCGGTCCAAAATCTCAACCGGAACTTCTTCATAAGAAAGATCCTCTTTAACTCCCAAACCTTCCAAGGGAATAAAGGACGTCAATATCCAACACATTTATTCAACAAGGAGATATGGAAAACCGTATGCCTAAACCATTAGGCAAATTAAGTTCATAAGCAACTTTATCAAAATGCTTCAAAATTTGATATGGGCCCACATAATAGGGACTAAGCTTCCCTTTCTTTCCAAACCTCATCACACCCTTCATGGGTGAGATTTTCAGGTAGACCCAATCATGTACATCAAACTTAAGGTCTCTCCTTCTAACATTGGTATAGGACTTTTGTCTACTTTGAGCTGTTTTCAACTTTTCTCTGATAAGCCAAACTTTCTCCATAGCCTCATGTACAAAATCAAGACTTATCAAAGCAACCTCACCAACTTCAACCAACCCTATAGGAGATCTACACCTCCTACCATAAATAGCCTCAATTGGAGCTATACCAATGCTGGAATGATAACTATTATTGTATGCAAACTCAATCAAAGGCAAATGATCATCCCAATTACCCTTGATGTCGATAACACAAGACCTCAATATATCTTCCAAAGTTTGGATAGTACGCTACGCTTACCCATCAATTTGCGGATAAAAGGCCGTACTAAGCTTAACAAAAGTACTAAGACCTTTTTGAAAAGATTTCCAAAATTGAGAGGTAATTTAGGTACCACAATCAGAGATAATTGATAAGGGCACTCCATGCAACCTAACAATTTCACTCAAGTACAACTTAGCATAGTCCGCCTCCAAATAAGAAACCCTGACAAGAATGAAATGAGACGATTTTATCATACGATCCACAATAACCCGAATCGAGTCATGTCGCCACCGAGTATGGGGCAAACTGACAATAAAGTCCATATTCAAATCTTCCCACTTCTAAGTTGGAATGATAATTTCTTGAGATAAACCTCCCGACTTTTGATGTTCAACTTTCACTTGTTGACAATTAGAACATTTGGCCCCAAATTTCACAATATCCTTCTTCATCCCATTACACCAATAGACGTCCCACAAGTCAAGGTATATCTTTGTGGCTCCTGAGTGAATGGAATATCGATAACTATGGGTTTTAAATAAAATATGCTCCCTCAAATCACCAACATTGGGAACACACAAACGACCTTGTTACTGAAGCACACCATCTCCCCCATGAGAGAAAGCCTCAACAAACTTTTTAAGCACTGCTTCTTTCAATTCCACCAAAATTGGATGGAGACCTTGGTTGGATTTCACATCTGACACAAAAGACTATTCCGAACCATTATGTACCATAACACTACCTTTGGTGGAGTCAATCAAATAAACACCCAATCATTACAATCTATGAACATCTCAAACCAATTCCTTCTTACCATCCTCAATATGAGCAACACTACCCAATGATAATTGACTAAGAGTGTCCTCTACCATATTCACCTTGCCGGGGTGGTAGATGACACTCATGTCATAATCCTTTAGTAAATCAAGCAATCTCCTTTGGCGAAGACTTAGATCCTTTTTCTTAAACACATATTGCAAACTTTTGTGGTATGAAAAGGCATTAACATGAACACCATATAAGTAATTCCTCCTAATCTTTGAGGCAAAAACAACCGCTGCTAGTTCCAAATCATGGGTAGGATAGTTCTTTTCATGAATTTTAAGTTGTCGTGAAGCATAAGTAATAACTTTCCCATTTTTCATAAGAACACACCCTACCCTAACTTTGGAAGCATCACAATAAACCAGAAATTCATCAGACCTTTCCGTTAAAGTCAAGACCGGAGCAGAGGTAAGTCTATTTTTCAATTCTTGAAAACAGTTCTCACACGCTTCAGACTATATGGACTTAACCTTTTTTTGGGTCAATGTCATCAATGGAGAGGCAATCGAAGAAAACCCTTCAATAAAACTTTTATAGCAACTAGACAAACCCAAGAAATTCTGAATATCCGAAGGGGATAGAGGTCTAGGTCAACTCTTAACCGCATCCGACTTTTTAGGGTATACCTCAATACCTTTCCTGGAAATAATATGGCCAAGAAAACCCACATATCTTAACCAAAATTCACATTTACTAAACTTTTCAGAGATTTGTTGGTCCTTGAGGACTTGCAACACAATCCTCAAATGATCGGCATGCTCATCCTCACTCTTTGAGTAAATAAAGAGATCGTCGATGAACACAATCACAAACATATCCAGGTATTCTCTAAACTCCCTATTCATCAAACCTATAAATGCGGCAGGAGCATTAGTCAAACCAAATGATATTACCCAAACCTCGTAATGACCATACCGATTTGAAAATCCATCTTTGGAATTTCATCTTCCTTTACACCCTCAATTGGTGATAGACTGACCGGAGGTCAATCTTAGAAATGTAACTTGCTCCTTGTTGTTTATCAAACAAATCATCTATCCTTGGAAGAGGATATTTTTTCTGCAACATTTTTTAATTGCCGGTAGTCAATACACATATGAAGTGAACCATCTTTCTTCTGAACAAACAAGACTGGAGCACCCCATGGAGAGATACTTGGTTGGATGAAACCCTTATTCAATAGATCTTCCAATTGCTCTTTTAACTCCTTTTCTTTCAGGGCCATATGATATGAATGAGTAGAAATATGTTGCGTATTTGGGAGAGGGTCAATACCAAAGTCTATTTCCCTTTTGGAAGGAACATCGGGTAAATCATTGGGAAATACTTCTAAAAGCTCATTGACAACGGGGACCAACTCAAGAGTAGGGATTTTGTAATCCGTATCACTAACCCGAAGAAGATGATAGATGCAACCCTTAGAAATTATTTTTCTAGCTTGAAGACAGGAAACAAATCGACTCTTAGGCATAGAATTTCCCCCTTTCCATGCTAGGATGGGTTCATTTGAAAACTGAAACTTGATGACTTGGAGGGATTTGGGGGATTTTGAAGAATGATTTAGAATAGTTAGCTTTTAGGCTGATGAGACTTATTAGGGTCTAGTATAAGGATCAAAATGACCTACTTTAGGCATTAATAAATTAGGGAAAAGATTAAAAAGCCCTTAAAAATAACTGCCTACCACCATCTACGGTTGGACCAATGGTCCGTAGGTCCTTCTACGAACCGTACTTCTCACCCATAGAAAGCGATCAGACTCTTAATTTGTCCAACTTTCAATGGACCCCATGTACGAATCATAGGTCTTTCTACGGACCATACATGCTAAACTTAGAAACCAACTTTAAGCTTTAAAATTTCACTAAGTTTTAGGGTCACCTAAGAGACCTATTTATAAACCTATCTCTCAGAGCCATCTATTATATCAAAGAAGAGTTTGGGACAAAACCCATACATCACATACATAATCTGAACATGAATATGACATGAAAGAGATAAACCAATCTTAGCCCTCGGATCTTGAGGACTCACAAATCTTTAAAGCTCAAACAAATCAACTAGCCACCAATATGGGAAATATGAGTGTCACACCTTCCATTAGTGAAACAATGTAGGCACGATTATGAATTAGTACATAAAATGTACCAAGTATGATAGAAATACATAATAGTTATGAAATCATGATAAAAGGGACTTTATATGAGACGCAATGACCAAGCTAAATCATAATATAACATTTTAGGAAACATAAGTCATAATCAAGGTCAATGCAAGCTAATCATCTTATAAAAACATTTGAGATACTTTAGAAAGTAACCTTAGTTCATTATTGTGGGAAGTTTGCCTTTAACTGACATATACCATGTAAGTTATAACATGGAATTAAATGTATACCCCACACCGAAAAGGGGTGTCCTTCCTTGCCAAGGTAAGAACTATGAATCTGAGCTAAAGTAGATTCACTAGCTAATGTCTATCTAAGACAAACCTATGGTGGCACATAGTTATGGGACATGGGTAATTGCCGCTTGTCCACTCGGTGCTAAGCATAAATCCCACGGAATAATCATTAATTTTAACTCTTCTTATTATGTAATTGAAGCAATAATTAGTAACCAATACAAGCTATATTTCATTTAGAAAATCTCCTTAATCTTGATTTAACTTAGGTAAGAAAATATTTCAACCTTGTGAATCCTTTTTGTGAGAAAACCCTTTCATAATTATGTTTTGAGTAGTATGTAATAAATCCTTTCACAAAAACAACCACAACAACATCGATGCTTTACTCTCAAAGAAAACTTCAAAACATTTATCAATTTCATGAGGAAACATACATATCCTTCATAAATTCATCATTGATACTTCATGAGCTTCATAATGTGATCAAAAGCTAGAAATGATGGATCATGAATGGGTTCATATGAATTCAACTTAAAAGCACGTAATTACCTCACTTCATGCATAAAAAGATAGAAACAATCAATTGAATCATAATTGAAAGGAACTCATGAGATTGAATACAACCCTAACTTCAATTGGAAATTCTAACTTGTAGAATTGGAGAATTTAGGAACCCTATCGAGGAAAGGGCTCCATAGGTGAATACTATCATACCTTGATTTCAAAAGCCCATAATTAATGGTAAATTTGGAGACTTGATCTTGAAGCTAGACTCTTCTTCAAGCTTTAGAGAGAGAAATTTTTGGGGAAGAACTTGGAGGGATTTTGAAGAATGATTTAGAATAGTTAGCTTTTAGGCTTAAAAGACTTATATAGCGTCTAGGATTAGGATCAAAATGAACTAGTTTAGGCATTAGTAAATTAGGGAAAAGACTAAAAGCCCTTAAAAATAACTGTCGACCACTATCTACGTTTAGACCTATGGTCCGTAGGTCCTTCTACAGATCGTACTACTCAACTATTGAAAGTGATCAAAGACTCTTAATTTTTCCGAGTTTTGACAGACCCCATGTACGGCTGGTAGGTCTTTCTAGGGACCGTACATGCTAATTGTAGAAACCAACTCTAAGATTTAAAATTTCACCAAGTCTGAGGGTCACCTACGAGACCTATCTATAATTCATACATGGAATGACTGACCATCCTATTGAACCATCAAAAAGGTACTAGGACTTGTTTTGAAATATTTATTTTCCCACTACCTACGGTTGCCACCTACGGCTCGTAGATGGGACCTGTAGACACAGACACCAACTCAAAAACTACATTTTCTTTCCTTTCCAAATTTGAGGTGTTGCAGATTTCAACTCCATTTTAAATGGTATTCACCAGTGATTTTCAAATTGTTTGAGTAACACATTTGCATATTAAAATTCTAGATTTACCCATCGTTTTGGAAATCGAGTTTTTGGTTGATTTGACCCCATTTTCTTGAACTCTTGATATAAGTGTTGATAGTTCCAAAATATTATTGTGATTTATTATTTGAATATCTTGTAATGATTTGAGACTCAAATAAGGGAAAAAACTCAAGTTACAGAGTGATTATGTGCTTAAATTGAGACAAGTGAACTTCTAGATCTTTCTTAAAGATTGTAGAATCTTATATTTTCCTAGTTGTGTATGCTGGGGAGTAATGGGATTTGGAGATGGGAATTCAATTTGTTCATATTTGATTACTTATATTATAACAAAGGGGTAATAAAACAAAGTCATCTCAATGATATATTTCCATGTATTATGTGTGAATAACTTGAATAGTTGTAATGATTCGTTATTAGTGTTATAACATGACTATGTTGATATGAATTGTATGTTGATATGGATGACATCATATTCTTGTGAGCTGTGTGATCATGCCCATTTGCATTGGTTCTAAAACACTATGATGAGATCTATTGAGATGAAAATACAGATGGAGAATGGTTCCGATATGTTCTATATTGAGGGGTTGAGCCAGACACTTGTCACAAACTTGACTTCCCAAGTTATGATGACAACTATTATAACCCACCAGTAGGTAAGTCACCCATACCCAGGATGACAAGTATTGAGAACAAGGGTAGAACTAAAGAGGAAATAACACTTACAATAAGAATAAAAAGAAATGAAAGCAAACAAAAAACTATATACAATAGAAACCCTCTCAGAACCTAGAAGTCACAAGTAGCGAGCTTTCTAATATGAACACATATAAGTCCCAAAAGTGGACCACAACAAGCCGTCTCAAAGGCAAAAGACTAGCTAACATAAGTACAGAAGGAGAAAGGTTGATCTAGGACGTCAAGTGCTTACACTCGTCTCCAATATCCACAAGCTGCAAAAGATGCAACAAACGATCACCGTTGTTAGATGGTACCAAGACATGTATCCCAAAACAACATGCAGAGTGTAACATAAGTACAAAATAAAGGAATTTAGTAGGCATCACAGGTCGACTGAGCAAGAAAGTTAAAGACAATATGAAAAGAGAGAATCTAGACACAAACATAGGTCAAAGCGGAAATGAAAAGGAAGCACACGAGCATACCAAAAATAAATCTAAGTACAACTAACTAAACCACTCTAACCCCATAAGCCCAGAAGGTATACTCACGCGCAAGTTTGACTAAACATCCTATTGGACCCCATAAGCTCAACAGTTACACAGAATAACTAAGACTACAAAAATGAAGAGTAACCCAAATCTGAATCCAATTAGATCAGTTGGCACCCAACCCAATAAACCACGTAACAAAGAAACTAGTCAACTCCCAGCCCAGCTAGAAAGTGCTACAATCAAACTAAGATGCCTAGACATACAGTCCTCTACTAAGCGAAGGCCGCTCAACTATCAATAGTGATCGAGAGCCTGTGGATTTCGTAAGGAATCTCATATATAAAGGCTGCCTAGCCAGCTAGTCCACTACCAAGTGCATTGTCACGACCTGAGAGCACCCCCAAGTCGTAACATGTGTACTCGACCTCTTGGAGGTCTAATACTAGCCCTTAGCAATCAATCATCGCATTCGGTAATAAAAACCGTAAGGAATAAAAAAACACTTTTTAAAACAAATCCATAATACTTATAAAATATTTCAAATATAAGGAAGTAGAATTTCTAAGTCTCATGTACCATCTTAGACACAAATATAACATCTTAGGGACACAACCCTTTACAACAATAGAAAAATATAAGTCTTATACAATGTCTAAATGGAAATACTAGAAAGATAACAATTATGTCCTCGAATATATGAGGACATACCAAGCTTCTTGAGAAGAGTCAATATCTCAAGCTTCCTCAAATGATCTCCTCACTTTCCACCACCTACACTTGTAATAATAAAGAAATATGGAATTAGTACAATAAGTACTAAGTATGATGACCATTCAAGAAAACATGCACAACGGACATTTACAAGGAATGTATGCTTTACAGACCTTCTTTAACAAACCTTTACAACCACAAGCGTAAACCCACATTTCAAGTTACCATTCACAAATAAGACCATATTAACCTCCTTTACAACTCAATTAACACAAGTGTACAATACTTAAACAAGATAGCAAAGTAATTCCTTTATTACCATTTAGGCCTCTATCTCAAGTCACTCTAAGCCACACTTAAGTGAATAATGAAGTGACCGCCCATACAACCTCTTCATATACACCTAAGTGTTCCTAAGAGTTACCATGGACAAGGGTTTTATCATTACATTATAACTTACTAAGTCCACATTCTTTATAAAACCTTTTAAGAGACACAAACATATAAGGGACAATCACATAATAGCCCTAAGGCTTAGGGAACTCACTTTAGCATCTTCTAAGCCTACTCGTGCCATGTGTAGATAACATCTCATACTACTACCTACACGTTGTAGAACCTATCCAATACTACTAGAGTGCACATCCCATATGATGGAAATAGGCCTTAACCGACATAGACCACACTAGCAAGGTATGGAATCTGGAGTCTATCCTACTCCGTGGAGGTTGTTCTACTTGCAAAGGGTAGAACTAAAAGTAACCCATGTTGGCACATGGTTTAAGAGATGTCCAAGGATGTTCATTGTGCCTAATCTCATGCTCAACTAGGCCACCATCCTAACCACATCCACTCGGTGCTTAGCCTTGGTTTGCATAGAGTAATTTTGATTTCCATGTGTACTAGAGAGGGTTCCTTTCCTAGTTCAACCAACTCATAGTACCTCTTCTCAAGAAAGGCCCCATTTCTTAGTCATAGCCAATCTAGGTTCATAAGGATAGCTCATTTGACTTTCTTAGATAAGGATTCTCATGCCGTTCCGGCTCCATCCATCTCTAAGTATATCATTTCACTCAAGAAGGGAACATCACCCTAAGGCCCATCCTTCAAGGTTATACATTTGCTTAGGAAAGCTAGACTCATGAAAAATGCACTATGATTAAGTCTACCAATTCAAGTCTTGGCCTATAATTCCCCTTTTACCATTCATAGGAAGAGCTCCATTACTAAGTCATAGCCCAACCAAACATTCATATATATAATCAAGCTTTCATGACACAAGACAAGATACTAAAGTCTAGCATATGAGCTACGACATCATCTTATAAAGACTCCTCATATTCCATCATTACCACATATCACCATTTCAAGAGAAACATGCTTTCACATAATACTTTATACAATATCACATTAATACCATTAGAACATCATCACATTATAGCTTCACACAAACTTTACATATAGCTTCATATATGACTTTACATATAGCCTCATATGTGTATAATAATACAACAACATAATAACACTCATATAATGCCTTTCATGGCCTCAATTCACAAAAATACCATACAAGAATAAGATATAACACTTCCACCAAAGGTGGATTCAACCTACCAGCAACAATCAATTTAATAAAGAGAGTTCAAACTTTCTTACCATAATCCAAAGCCATAGCCAAAATCACTAAAATCCAAGCAATCACCATTACTTCACCCATAAGGCTTACCATCCTTATTTCACCCATTATCAACAATTAATCATGAATAAACATTAAACAATACAAGAGATATCAATACAATTCACTTTACACATAATTCCATCAACTTTGAATTTATAGAAATAGACCTATTTCATAGCAAATTTTAGGGTTTTGTAGAATACAAGGGTTCATGGAGTATTTCATTCAAAAACCACAACAAACATCAATTTATCCATATCCAAACATTTCAAATCATTTAGAATTCAAAACAAGCTTTTAGTCACTTTTTGAAAACATTGTAAAATCCTTTGAAATTGACTCTAGAACGAAGATGAGTCCTAGATGAAGAGCCACCATACTTATTATCAAGAATGCCCAAGAAATTTGATGGAGGAAATCTTGGATTCGAAACCCTATCTTCCCACACCTTCTTCTTCCTTGAGCTTGAGAGAAATATAGAGAGAGAAGAACTTTGGTTTTTTTTTTTTTGATTAGGGTCTTTGAAATAAGGAGTTAAAGGAAGGTTTTAAGACTTAAAACTATTTATACTAAGGATATAAACCATTTAAACCCAACCCCACATGATAAAAACATTTAAAAGAAATTACCCAAAAGCTACTAAATGAGGCAGCCCCGTCAGGGACCACGCCCACTTGGACGGGTGGTGAAGTGCACCACGACTCGTGGTAGTGTCCATGGTCCCTTGACCAGTGGGCCTCTCCACCATGTCAAGCCCTCAAGGCATCTTCACGGAGGCTCCCACGATCCGTGGTGCACACCACGAGTCATGGTGGAGCTCATGAAAATGAGGCAACACCTAGGGAAACTTGCCTTGCCTCCCTTGAGACCAAGTGATCTTCACGCCCAAGAATACGGACCATCTAGGGCACCACTGGTCGTGGTGGTGCCCATGGTCTTTTGGGAAGTGAGCAGCCAACTTGGGACAACCTTGGCTTTTTGGCTAAGGCTTGCCCCTTTTGGCTTGGCTCTTTGTCTAGCACCCTCAACCAACCTAGAGTAGGTCTCATAGCATAGAGTCTAACACGTGTCTTGACGTTGACTCCTCAAACCCCTTTTCAAACAAGACTAGGGAAACATTACACCACTAAAACACATTAGCTCAAAAGACTAGTCTCCAAACGTCATGGTCGTCCCTTGACGTTCGACCTCAAAACTCTTCAAACTAAGCCTTAAAAGACAAAACTTTTTAACAAATTACCAACTTCCAAAATACATGTGAAGCTCTAGTTCATCCTATTTTATTTTGGGGTCATCACAGGCATAAGCCACCAAGCTATCAAGAGTGAACTGGGGGCGTGTCTACTTCGTGGAGGATCTCAAGTAGGCTCCAAGCTATCACGGATTGATGTCCACTCCCCAAAAAATCATAAAAAGACTCCAAGCCTGAATACACAGTCTGCGAAAGCATAACACCTCTAATAACACATCAAAAGCCACAAAATAGGGAGAGAAGATAAAAAAGGCTAAAAGATTTCGCAAACGCCTAACCTAAGGCTCATACTATTAGACCCAAGTGTTTTATTCTAGTTTACAAGTACCTATTCCGTCTGAATGATGTTGGAGACATAATAAAGCTACAAGGCTCGCGAGTCTAAGGCAATGCTAGTCTATCATATACTAAGGCCGAATATACTGAAGAAACTAAGCAGTGACACAAGTAATTTACACAACATGCAACAACACACATACAACCCTAGCTAGCATGGTACTCTTTTTGAAATAGTATCGGTAAGTCTCAAACCATGGATTCTAAGAAGAGAAGTACGGATAACTAGGTACCTGCCCCAATTGACACTAATCATTAGGAATTCAAATATTCAAGCTCAATATAAATAGAAAAGAAGATATAGCCTACCTGTAGGCCGAACGAGCACGCTCCTAATCACAAGGACACATATTTTCCTTTCCAATAACCTTCAAATGCTACCACACTATAAAAAATAGGATCACAATGTTAGTCTAGTCCTTAAGACATCAAAATCACTGAGGACAAAAATGAACCAATTTTGAGTTAAATGAGAATTGTGGGACCCACACCAGAATTTCCAAAATTGACTATGTCAAGAGGTCCTAAACTATGCCGCGAACAAGTGTTCCAAAGTTGAACACAATTCGAGGCGTAAAATAAATAACACAACAAACATGCCCAAAAGTCACAATTTAAACCCCAAAAAAAGGATGGTCAAAAGCTTCAATGCAAAACTTACCTCAAATAGAGGTTTCTCAATGCAATCCGATCACTTGACCACATAGCCTCAATAATTATGGATTCATGGGACTTCGAATTGCTCAATTCCAACAAGAATGGACCAAGAAATCGCCTATTCAAAACAAGAAATGAGTTTTCCTTTGCGACTGGTCTTTAAATAAGACTAGTCCTTGCTTCTCTCCATGAACGCGAAAGGCCCTAGGCGAATGCGGTGAGGGCCCCACCAATGCGAACAAAAGGAACTTGGGGACTCACAAAGACGGCAGGCATGGATCTCACAAACATGGTGTCCACGATCATAGCTAGAGCATCGTGAACGCGACCCAAAGGTCAACCAACCTTAACGAACGAGGCCAAGGGCCTGCAAATGCAAAGACCTGTACTAGTTGATGTAGATTACCTGGTTTGGTATGTTTGAAATCTCCAACGGGACATTCCAAATTTTTTCAAAACCTTATGCATGAAAACAAGATATGCCACCCTACCAAATTCAAAATTTTGGACTCAACAGACCAATAAAAATTCCCATACGAGGTCATCTCGACAAAGAGTGGCTCCCACCCTAAAAATCCATTTTAAGCCAAAATCCAAAAGGGGCTGGAAACTATCCAGAAGCCTTGAGATCCAAACGAAGGGTCATTCTAGACCAAACTTAACATTTTGGAGACAACCATGCTTACATAATTCCCACCTGAGCTCGTTTACTCAGAATGTTGACTAAAGTCAAACTTAGGTCGTAACTTGAAAGTTAAAATGCCTAATAGCATAGACTCGCACTAAAAGCCTCGAGAGTCATGCCGACCATGCTTTTAGTCTAAACTGACTCTTTTAAAGATGATGGAATCGCCAAAATTGGGTTATGAGGTCATCTTCTTGAATTCTTGATCAAAATGACCTTTGAAGGTTCAAAAGCTCCAAAATGCTAAAACTCGCATAAAAAGTAAATGAATGACCAGGTGACCGAAGTGTCAGTTGTAGAAAGTCATTAATGAGGGGGTCGCTACAAGAAAGCTTCAAATAATGAACATGAGGCAGAAAGATAGAACTGACCTAGAGGTCATTACGACATCTACTACTAAAAAGGACTTTCGTCCGTGAAAGTAAGAGTCTAGAAGTACCTGAAGGCTCAAACAAGCCAGGAAACAGCTCCCGCATATCATGCTCGGTCTCCTAGATAGCTTCCTCAACTGGGCAATTCCTCCAATAGACCTTAACTACATGAATGACTTCTGATCACAACCACCACATAGCTCTGGATAGAATAGAAGCTGGCTTCTCCACGAAGGTCAAACGATTATCCATTTCTACTGCATCATATTGAAGCACATGAGACTCATTAGGAGAATACTAGTGCAACATTGAAACATCAAAAACTAGGTGAATAGCTCAGAACATCAGAGGAAAATCTAACTCATATGCGACCCCTCTAACTGTCTTAAGGATCTCAAAAGGCACAATATACCTATGGCTTAGATTGCCTCACATCCACACAGAGGAAGACTCTATCATCCACTGAAAACCTCAAAGGAGTCCATTATAATAAGTATAACTCATGTGTCTACTCCGAGCTATTCGAAGTCTATCCTGAATCAACCTCACCTGCTGTAAATCCTTCTAAATCAAGTCTGTACCACATGGTCTAGGCTCTGTATACTCAAACCAACCAACCAAAGAGTGGAAATGCCTACCATATAAGTCCTTGAACTGGGCCATCTGGATGCTAGAATGGTAGTGATTGTTGTATGCAAACTCTGCAAAAGGAAAGAACTGGTCCCACTAACCTCCAAACTCCCGCACACAAGCCACAACATATCCTCAAGAACTTGAATAATATGCTTCAACTGACCATTATTCTATGGGTGGAATATTGTGCTAAGGTCGACGTGAGTGCCCAACTTCTCGTGAAAGCCATCCAAAGGCTAGAAGTGAACCGAGCACCCGATATGAAAAAAATAAAGACCGACATACCATGAAGATGAACCACCTCACAAATGTAGATGTGGGCCAAACTCTTGATATTGAATGAATACTTAGCAGAGAGGAAGTGTGATGACTTTGTCAATTAATCAATGATTACCCAAATACTATCAACACCTCTAGAAGGCCAAGGAAACCCTGCCATAAAATACATAGTGATGCAATCCCACTTCCCCTCTGGAATGGCTAATCTCCGAAACTCACCACTAAGTCTCAAATGCTTAGTCTTCACCTGCTGATGACTAAGTAATTGAGATATGTAGACTGTAATATCTCTCCTCATGCCTCTCAACCATTAATGTTGCCTCAAGTCATGATACATCTTTGCAGTGCCCAGATTGAGGGAATATCTAGAATCATGGGCCTTACAATGTATCAGCTAGATCAAACCACCAACTCTTGGAACATAAATACGACCTGCAAACATTGAAACCCCATCTGAATATAAGGTTTCCTAACTGACATCACCTGCTACCACCCAATCTCAAAGAGCCACCAAGGCCTAATCCTCAAACTAGTGGTTGTAGATCTGGCCAAGCAAAAAGGACTAAACTCCCACATAGTTTAAGACACACTTAGAATGTAAAACATCTATCTGAATCATCTGATTATCTTAAGACTCGATGCTCAAATCTAAAGGTTGCTTCATAGTATATAGGAAGGCTAGACTACCCATACTCATTACATTCCAACTCAACGCGTCTAGTACTACATTCACCTTGTCCGGATGATAGAGAATAGAGAGGTCATAGTCCTTGAGAAGCTCAATTCAACAATGCTACTTCTAAGGTCTCTATGGTTCTAATGTATCGAAGACTCCTGTGATTATTGTAGATATAAGAATGAACTCTATATAGGTAGTGCCTCTAGATCTTAAGTGTGAAAACTACTACCAAAGACTCTAAATCATGAGTGGGTTATTGGTCATATAGCCTAAGTTGCCTCAACGCATAAGCAATAAATTGGCCTTGCTTCATCAATACATAACTCAAACCAACGGCGGATGCATCACAATAGACCATGCAGCCCTCTCCATGAATCGGAAGAGTCAACAAATCGTATGTAGTAGCCTGCTAATCCAATGAAGCTCCAAACCTTAGTAACTGAAGTGGTCCTAGCCTAATCATAAATAACCTCAATCTTTGATGGATCCACCATGAATCCATAAAATATATTCCCCAAGAATACTACAGAATCAAGACAAACCTTACACCTTGAGAACTTGGTATAAAACCGGTGATTTCTCAAAGTTTGGAGCATAATCCTCAAGTGTTGCTCACGTTCTCTCCTTCTCCATGAGTATACTAGAATGTCATCTATGAACACAATGATGAGAAAATTAAGATACGGCTTGAACATTCGTGTCTTCAAGTCCATGAAGGTGGTCGGGGCATTAGTCTACCAAAATACATCACAAGGAACTCATATTGGAAATATTGAGTTCTAAATATGGTCTTAGGGATGTCAGTTGCCCTAATCCTCAGCTGATGGTAATCAAAACTGAGATAAATCTTTGAAAACACTATGAGACCCTAAAGCTGGTCAAACATACATCAATCTAGGAATGGGGTAATCTTTCTTCACCGTCACCTTATTCAAGTGCGTATCAATACACATGTGCATCTTACCATCGTTCATCTTCATGAAGAGAATGGGAGCGCCCTAAGGTGATATACTAGGCCTGATGAATCCCTTACCCATCAGATCCTGAAGATGAACACTAAGCTCCTTTAGCTTTATATGAGCCATCCGATATAGCGAATAAGATATAGGTCGAGTGCCCAGATCAAGCTCAATAAGGAAATCATTATCATGCTATGGGGTGGGCCAAGTAGGTCAATAGTAAACAAATCTACAAAATCACGGACAAATGGAACTAAATCCAATGGAGGGACCTCCCTACTTGTATCACACATATCTACCAAATAAGATAAACACCCTCTAGCCACTAACCTTCGGGCCTAAACAAAGGAGATGACTCCAACCAATATGCTACTAATGGAGACCTCCCACACCATCGGGGGAACAACAGACATAGCTAAGTTAATGGTCTTAGAGAAGCAATCTAAAATCGTACGGTAAGAGGATAACCGGTCCATGCCAAGAATCACATCAAAAGTCAAGCATATCTAACAATATAATGTCAGCCCGGGTGTCACACCCCTGATTAGTAACTAAGAAAGATTGTAACACTTGATCTAGTAATAAAGACTCACCCTCGATGGGTTGACACACACAATGGTGTAGCCATAGGCTCCGAACTCATATCCATACAAAAAGCATAATACATAGACACATAAGAATAGGTAGATCCTTGATAATATAAAGTTAAGGCGGGTTGATGGCATAAAATAATCATACAAGTGATCACATCATTTGATGCCTCATCCTCCACTCTCATAGGAGAAGAAAGAAATTGCCATATCTGCCTCTTTCCTAGCCATCAATCCTACCATCTAACCTTCCTCCTTAGACTACCTCAAAGAACATATTATCCACTATGACATTCCTAACCCTGACCTCGACCTCTAGCCGAAGATGCTAATGGTGGAGTTGGTAGAGCTGCATCTAAAGCTAGAGAAATTGGTTTATGCAAAGGCCAATGTTTTCCCTAATTATCTAACTCTCAACAATAAAAACAACCCAAAGATGATTTGATCCTAGAAGAATACCAGCCACATCATAAAGTAATAATCTGGGACCCATGAATCAGACTAGAGTCCACGTTACTCTGTTTATACCGATAACCCTATGAACTCTGTAATGAAGTCTATATAGGTTGACTAGGCTAACCGTTATAAAAGCACTGACAAGTCCTATCATGTGCATTTTTCTAGCCCTGGATTAGGACCCCATATAGTTACTCACATATCCAGCTCTCTTGTCACTGCCCCTTAGACCTTATGATGGAGCTGCTCGATAGTGTGGGCGTGGTAAATGTTATGCAGAAAAGAACCACCCACAAAGACCACAAACTGAGTCTTAATCATGAACTAAACCCTAAACCCATAAACTAAACACTTAACTCTCTCCTCCTTAGCAGGTAGAGTCATAGTAGTATGATGGGAGAGCTTGTGATATTACAACACTCAAATATCATTGTTAAACCAATTAAAAAGGACAATAGTCGTAGTCAATAAAAATACCAAATGAAGAGTTGGGGTTGAATTCCACAGGGAATGGTATACCGCAGAAAATTCCTATCAAGATATTTGGATTTTAGGATAGCTTATTTATAATAGTAAGAACAAGTGAGTGGATGATTCCACCAATTTAATAAAAATATTTGGTTATCAATTATTGCAATTAAACTAAAATATCGAATAATTTTAGAGTTCACAAGCAATCTAGTAGTGAGGGGATCGGAGATCGATGCCATATAGGGGTAATTGTGGTGCTCTATAGTGATGAATATTCATGAATAGTTTAGGTCATCTTTAATGACACTAATCATATTTCGATCTCAAAGTATCTATGCATAGAATGTCTTTTCGGTCTCATCTAAATGCCAAACTAAAAAACCCAATACCTTACTCTATTATTTCTTTTGAAATATGGCAAATAGATCCAACCCATAACCTTTATTTTCAAGCAAGTTACAGACATCGATCCTAAATTGATAGTATCAGACTAATTAACCACTCTAATTAATCTATTTTGAGCATCAATTAGAGATCGGAAGTAGGAAGTAAGTTTGCAACTTTAACCCATAAATTAACCCCATGCTAAGTCAGTGTTATGAAAGGCGCTCACCTTTTGCCTTTGGCAACTAGGCCAGGCCAGGCCAGGCACCGCTGCCTATTTCCATTGAGGCGAGGAGACTTCAAATATGAAACGACCCCAAAAATGCCCGAAAATGTGCTTCGGAAACACCTATAATTGTAATTTCCATATATCTCAAAATCCATGCATCATTTCAGAAATTCGACTTCATATTCTTATTCAGGGGGTCAAATTGAGTGGAAAATGAGTCTAACCCAAATTTTAGAGCAACCGTATCAAAATTTGAAAATCGCAAAAATATGATTTTGAGGGTCAACTTTAAAGGGGCATATCTCTTAGCACACAAGGAACTGGAAGGAGCTCAAACTATCAAAATTAAAGCTCTGTGAGTTAGCTTTCCAACGCAATTTGTTTCACCTCATTCGGAGTTCGGACGAAGAAGTTATGCCCATTTTCGTAAAATCTGTCTAGCAGAAAATGCAATTTCCAGTAACCGAAAACACTGTTCACCCGCCTCATTTTTTTTTTCTAAGTGTTGAGACGTTTTTTTATAAAAAGGGGACATATCCATACTTAGTCATTTAACTTCAAAACACTCAAAAGAACTCTCTAAACCCTCTTCAAAAATTCCACCAAGATCATCCACCAAATTCAAGAATCCCAAGCTTTAATTCCGGATTCAAGATTCAATCTCAAACAATTCTCCATTCCAATCTTCATCAAGAATTCTCCAAAGTTGAGGTATGTGGGTTTGATTGTGGAAACCTTCCTTTCCACAAGTCCAACCATTTATCCTTTATTACTACTTCAAGTTTATGGGTCCTTATGTTTATTTATGAACTCTTAAGTATGGAATCACTACTACACACCCTATTAAGGTCTATCTTGCATATTATCATGAAATGGTATTATTATGTCATGTTTATGGTTTTCATGCCTCCATGATCAAATTATGAAGGTTATTATATATGTATATATATATGTACGTTGTTGGCGGGCTGTTTTATATGGATTTTGAAATTGGTGGGACTTAGCACTCTTGAAACACATGATTTTATTTACATGAACAAGTAGCCCACCATATGTTTGATAAAATGTCATTTATAGGATTCTTATGAAATGGAAGGTTCAATGTACGTCCTATGAGTCGGATGATTATATAAATATTGAAATGATGATGAAATGGATACATGTATATGATTTTCTCTATATAGTGTGTGAGTCGACCAAGCCTAGCTCGGGGGGTTGTAGGCCTGGATAACCGTATCGAGGGGTTGGTACCTTGGTTGCCTAGTACGGGGGGGTAGTAGGCCCGTATAACCATATCGAGGGGTTGGTACCTTGGTTGCCGAGTACGGGGGGTAGTAGGCCTGTATAACCATATCGAGGGGTTTGTACCTTGGTCCCTAGCTCGGGGGGTGGTAGGCCCGGGTAACCACATTGAGGGGTTTGTACCTCTTTCGCCTCTCCAAGGGGTGGTAGGCCTTGGAAATACTATATTGATGGTCACTCACTACACATATACTATGCCCTACTAAATATGATTTTTATATAAGCATCATTATACATATCATCTCATTAATATGCTATCTATCGGGTACGATTATGCATTTTGCCTATGATGTCCATCCATTGTTGCATTGCATTGCATCCCATATACTTAGTACATTCAAATGTACTAATGCATACTCTATGCCTACATGATGTCACCATGTAGGCACCGCTTGACCATCCTCCTCCGCGTGGCTAATTCGATTTCCTATCGAGCTTATTGGTGAGTCCTCCATTCCGGGGACGTTGCTTATGATCTCTTGCTATGTATAAGACTTTTCCTTTTAATTATGTATTGACTATGAGGGTGAGCCCGGTAGTCTGTCTCGGCCCCCGCTAAGTATCCATGTTTAGAGGTAGTGTTGGACAAGTTGTGTATTTTGCTTGAGCTTGACTCATCTATGGTATTTATGTATTATTCTCCCCTTTTTTTTTCTTGTTCCCTTAGTCCCGATTTTCTCTTGATTATGCTTATCGCCTATGGTCATTTTAATTGCTTTCGCGACCAAGGATGTGTAATGATATGCTATGAGGCTTGTTTGGGGTTCCTTCGGGTTCCCCATTTGCCGGTCACGTCTAGGCCCTAGGCTTGGGTCGTGACAAACTTGGTATCAGAGCACTAGGTTGATAGATCCTCGGAGTCCAACACGCCGCGTTGATTAGAGTCCGATTCATGGTTGTGTTGTGCACCACAATTATGAGTAGGAGGCTATGAGACGTTTTAGGAAATGTTTCCCTTCTTCATGTTCTAAGTCATGCGGTAGAGTTGAATTAAGTTCTTTTTTTCCCTAATGGTTGTTCTTTGCTATGCTAGATCATGCCTAATACAAGAGGAAGACGAGCCCGCGCACCCGAGGAACAACCGACCAATGGGGATCTTCGGGATGCCTTTACTTTATTTGCACAAGCTATGGCTAATCAAGCCAACCACGGGGCCCAAACCCCTCAGGCTCCTACCCCAGCATTTCGGGTGAGAGATTTTGTGCGGATGAATCCCCCGGAATTCTATGGGTCTAAGTTAGATGAAGACCCTCAAGAGTTCATTGATGAAGTCCACAAGATATTAGCTATCATGGGCGTGAGGTTAGAAGATAAGGCGGAGTTGGCGGCCCACCAACTAAAAGGGGTGGCCCAAATATGGTACAACCAATGGAAGGAAGAGAAGGGGGTAAACTATGTGGTGCATTGGGAAGGGTTCAAAATGGCTTTCCTTAATCGATTCTTTTCTCTTGAGCTTAGGGAAGCCAAATTGGTGGAGTTCATGAATTTAAAACAAGGGTCTATGAGTGTGAGGGAGTATGCCCTCAAGTTTAACCAACTTTCAAAATATGCTCCACACTTGGTTGCCGACTCACGGTCTAGAATGAACAAATTCGTGATGGTGTGTCCGACCTAGTGAGTGAAGAATGCCGGTCCGCAATGTTGATTAGTGACATGGACTTGTCCCGTTTAATGGTCTATGCCGAGCAAATGGAGGAGGAGAAGTTGAGGAAGAGGAGGGGTCATGAGGCCAAGAGGGCCCGTTTTGAGGGCAAGTTCCAAAGTCAAAGGGGAGGCCGGTTTCATCAAGGCCAAGGGTCTTCTCATGCGCCCCATAGGGGGTTTGCCAATGACATTCCAAGGGCCCAAGGCGTTGGTGGTATGGGTCCTATTGATGTATGTCCGAAGTGTGGTAAGGGTCATGGTGGCCCGTGCTTGAGAAATACCGGTGCTTGCTATAGTTGTGGGGAAATGGGGCACAAGGCAATAGATTGTCCTCGAAATCGCAACAAGGGTAAGGAGGTCCGTCCACAAGGTGCCAATGCGGTTCCTTTGGGGAGAGGGGTCCGACAAGATGGTGCCCCAAGGCACAATCAATTTTATGCTTTACATGGGAGACAAGGGGTCGAGGAAGGCCCCGACGTCGTTACCGGTATGTTGAAAATCTTTGACTTTGATGTATATGCATTAATTGATCCGGGTGCCTCTCTTTCTTTTGTCACCCCCTTTGTTGCCAAAAAGTTTCATGTTGAGCCCGACTTGTTGCATGAGTCATATAAGGTGTCTACTCCTATTGGTGCATATATGGTTGCTAGGAAGGTCTATAGAAATTGTCCTATTTGCATCTTGCATAAAATATTGCCTTGTGATCTTGTTGAGTTGAACATGGTCGATTTTGATGTTGTTCTTGGGATGGATTGGTTGCATGCATACTATGCTTCCATTGATTGTAGAACCCGTAGGGTCAAGTTCCAATTCCCAAGTGAACCCATTCTTGAGTGGGAGAGCCAAAATATGGTAGTCAAGGGTAGGTTCATCTCTTGCATTAAAGCCCGTAAGTTGATCTCTAAGGGGTGTCTCTATCACCTTGTGAGGGTTAGGGATGTGGAGTCCAAAACCCTTCTTATAGAGTCAGTTTCGGTCGTAAATGAATTTCTTGATGTCTTTCCTAATGACCTTCCCGGTGTTCCTCCCAAAAGGGAAATAGATTTTGGCATAGACCTCCTCTCCGATACTCAACCTATTTCTATTCCCCCTTACCGTATGGCCCCGGCGGAATTAAAGGAGTTGAAAGAACAATTGAGGGACTTGTTGGAGAAGGGTTTTATTAGGCCTAGCCAATCACCATGGGGTGCATTGGTGTTGTTTGTGAAGAAGAAAGATGGGTCCCTTAGGATGTGTATTGATTACCGGCAACTCAATAAGGTCACCGTCAAGAATAAATATCCTCTTCCTAGGATTGATGACTTGTTTGACCAATTGCAAGGGGCTAGCCACTTCTCTAAGATTGAACTTCGGTCCGGGTATCATCAAGTGAAGGTGAGGGAGTGTGACATTCCTAAGACAGCCTTCCGGACTAGGTATGGGCATTATGAATTTGTGGTCATGTCCTTTGGGTTGACCAATGCACCGACTATCTTTATGGACCTAATGAATAGGGTCTTTAAACCCTACCTTGATTCCTTTGTTATGGTCTTCATTGATGATATTTTAATCTATTCGCATAGCGAGGAAGAACATATGGGTCACTTGAGGGTTGTGTTGCAAAGATTGAGAGAGGAGAAGTTGTATGCCAAGTATGAAAAGTGTGAATTTTGGTTGAGGGAGGTTGCCTTCCTAGGTCATGTGGTGTCGGGGGATGGCATTAAGGTGGACCCTAAGAAGACTGATGTGATTAGAAATTAGCCTAGGCCATTGACCCCGTCGGATATTAGGAGCTTCTTGGGCTTAGCGGGTTACTACCGGAGATTTGTGAATGGGTTTTCCTCTATTGCTTCTCCCATGACTAAGTTGACATAGAAGAAGGCTAAGTTTGAGTGGACCGATGAGTGCGAAAGGAGTTTTTAAACCTTGAAAGATAAACTTGTGTCCGCTCCTATATTGTCACTACTGGATGGGCTTGAGGAATTTGTTGTGTATTGTGATGCTTCTATAGTTGGTTTGGGTTGTGTTCTAATGCAAAATGGTAAGGTGATAGCCTATGCTTCTAGACAACTCAAAGTGCATGAAAAGAACTATCCTACGCATGATCTTGAATTAGCCGCGGTGGTGTTTGCTTTAAAGATTTGGCGTCATTACTTGTATGGGGTACATGTTGATGTGTTTACCGATCATAAGAGCCTCCAATATGTCTTCACCCAAAAAGATCTCAACTTGAGATAAAGAAGGTGGCTAGAATTTCTTAAAGATTATGATATGAGTGTACATTATCATCCCGGTAAACCTAATGTGGTAGCGGATGCTTTGAGTAGGGTGTCTATGGGTAGCCTAGCTCATGTTGATATTGGTGAGAGGGAAATGGCTAGGGAGGTGCATCGGTTGGCTAGGTTGGGGGTAGGTTGGAAGAGGTTGGTAATGGTGGTGTGGTCGTTGTTGATGGTGCTAGGTCTTCCTTGGTTGATGAGGTGATAGCAAAACAAGATCTTGACTCTTCCTTGTTAGAATTGAAGGCCTTGGTGAAAGAGGGCAAGGTGGAAGTTTTCTCCCAAGGGGGAGATGGTGCCCTTAGGTACCAAGGTAGGTTGTGTGTGCCTTGTGTTGATGGTTTGAGGGAGAAAATTTTTGAGGAGGCTCATAATTCTTCCTACTCCATCCATCCCGGTTCCACCAAAATGTATAGAGATTTGAGAGATGTGTATTGGTGGGGAGGTATGAAGAAGGACATTGCCAAATTCGTCTCCGGTTGTCATAGTTGCCAACAAGTCAAGGCCGAACATCAAAGGCCGGGTGGCCTAACCCAAGACATAGAGATTCCTACTTGGAAGTGGGAAGAAATTAATATGGATTTTGTAGTTGGTTTACCCAAGACTAGAAAAGGTTTTGATTCTATTTGGGTGGTGGTGGATAGGATGACGAAATCGGCTCATTTTCTACCGGTAAAGACAACATATGGGGCGGAAGATTATGCAAGGTTATATATTCATGACTTGGTAAGGTTGCATGGGATTCCTCTATCCATCATATCGGACCGTGGTACTCAATTTACTTCACACGTTTGAAAGTCCTTTCAAAGGGGTCTAAGTACGAGAGTTAAGCTTACTACGGCCTTTCACCCGCAAACGGATGGACAAGCTGAAAGGACTATCCAAACACTTGAGGATATGCTTAGGGCTTGCGTATTGGAACTTAAGGGTAGTTGGGATGATCATCTTCCATTGATTGAGTTTGCTTATAACAATAGTTATCATTCTAGCATCGGTATGGCTCCTTTTGAGGCTCTCTATGGGAGGCGTTGTAGATCACCGGTTGAGTGGTTTGAGGTTGGTGAGGTGGCCTTGTTAGGACCAGATCTAGTTATGGAGGCTCTTGAGAAGGTTAGGATATAGAAAGGTTGAAGACAGCCCAAAGTCGCCAAAAGTCCTATGCCGATGTGAGGAGAAGGGCTCTTGAATTCCGAGTTGGTGATTGGGTCTATTTGAAGGTGTCACCCATGAAGGGTGTGGTTCGTTTTGGTAAGAAGGGTAAGTTGAGCTTAAGATACGTGGGTCCTTATAAGGTGATGAGGAGAATTGGCAAGGTAGCTTATGAGTTGGAATTGCCTAGCGAAATGGATTTGGTTCATCCGATATTTCATGTGTCTATGTTGAGGAAGTGTGTGGGTGATCCGAATGCCATTGTGCCTCTTGATATTGTGGGTGTTGTTGAAGATAATTTGACCTATGAAGAGGTTCCGGTCCAGATTTTAGATAGACAAGTGAAGAGGTTGAGAAACAAAGATGTGGCTTCCGTTAAGGTCCTTTGGAGAAATCAACAAGTTGAAAGTGCTACTTGGGAGGCCGAAGCGGACATGCAAAGGTGATATCCTTATCTTTTCCACTCCACTCAAGCCTAAGGTATTGATCTAAGCCCTTTATAAAATCTCAGGTCTTAAGTTCAGCCACCATGTCATTGCATACATTCATGTTTAAGTTAACAAGTTCATTGTGGTTTTACAACTATGTTGAAGTTTTTGAAATGAGGTGTAAGTGCATTGTTGCATCCTTATGTGGGCTGAATTTTCCATGTTTGTGTCTCTCATGTACATTTCTTTGACATTCGGGGACGAATGTTCCCAAGGGGGAGATATTGAAACGACCCCAAAAATGCCCGAAAATGTACTACGGAAACACCTATAATTGTAATTTCCATATATCTCAAAATCCGTGCATCATTTCGGAAATTTGACTTCATATTCTTATTCAGGGGGTCAAATTGAGTGGGAAATGGGTCTAACCCGAATTTTAGATCAACCGTATCAAAATTTGAAAATCGCAAAAATGCGATTTTGAGGGTCACTTTAAAGGGGCATATCTCTTAGCACACAAGGAACTGGAAGGAGCTCAAACTATCAAAATTAAAGCTCTGTGAGTTAGCTTTCTAACGCAATTTGTTTCACCTCATTCGGAGTTCGGACGAAGAAGTTATGCCCATTTTCGTAAAATCTGTCTGGCAGAAAATGCAATTTCCAGTAACCGAAAACACTGTTCACCCGCCTCATTTTTTTTTTCTAAGTGTTGGGACGTTTTTTTATAAAAAGGGGACATATCCATACTTAGTCATTTAACTTCAAAACACTCAAAAGCACTCTCTAAACCCTCTTCAAAAATTCCACCAAGATCATCCACCAAATTCAAGAATCCCAAGCTTTAATTCCGGATTCAAGATTCAATCTCAAGCAATTCTCCATTCCAATCTTCATCAAGAATTCTCCAAAGTTGAGGTATGTGGGTTTGATTGTGGAAACCTTCCTTTCCACAAGTCCAACCATTTATCCTCTATTACTACTTCAAGTTTATGGGTCCTTATGTTTATTTATGAACTCTTGAGTATGGAATCACTACTACACACCCTATTAAGGTCTATCTTGCATATTATCATGAAATGGTATTATTATGTGATGTTTATGGTTTTCATGCCTCCATGATCAAATTATGAAGGTTGTTATATATGTATATATATATGTACGTTGTTGTTGGGCTGTTTTATATGGATTTTGAAATTGGTGGGACTTAACACTCTTGAAACACATGATTTTATTTACATGAACAAGTAGCCCACCATATGTTTGATAAAATGTCATTTATAGGATTCTTATGAAATGGAAGGTTCAATGTACGTCCTATGAGTCGGATGATTATATAAATATTGAAATGACGATGAAATGGATACATGTATATGATTTTCTCTATATAGTGTGTGAGTCGACCAAGCCTAGCTCGGGGGGTTGTAGGCCCGGATAACCGTATCGAGGGGTTGGTACCTTGGTTGCCTAGTACGAGGGGTAGTAGGCCCGTATAACCATATCGAGGGGTTGGTACCTTGGTTGCCTAGTACAGGGGGTAGTAGGCCTGTATAACCATATCGAGGGGTTTGTACCTTGGTCCCTAGCTCGGGGGGTGGTAGGCCCGGGTAACCACATTGAGGGGTTTGTACCTCTTTCGCCTCTCCAAGAGGGTGGTAGGCCTTGGAAATATTATATTGATGGTCACTCACTACACATATACTATGCCCTACTAAATATGATTTTTATATAAGCATCATTATACATATCATCTCATTAATATGCTATCTATCGGGTACAATTATGCATTTTGCCTATGATGTCCATCCATTGTTGCATTGCATTGCATCCCATATACTTAGTACATTCAAATGTACTAATGCATACTCTATGCCTACATGATGTCACCATGTAGGGACCGGAGCACCGCTTGACCATCCTCCTCCGCGTGGCTAATTCGATTTCCTATCGAGCTTATTGGTGAGTCCTCCATTCCGGGGACGTTGCTTATGATCTCTTGCTATGTATAAGACTTTTCCTTTTAATTATGTATTGACTATGAGGGTGAGCCCAGTAGTCTGTCTCGGCCCTCTCTAAGTATCCATGTTTAGAGGTAGTGTTGGACAAGTTGTGTATTTTGCTTGAGCTTGACTCATCTATGGTATTTATGTATTATTCTCCCTTTTTTTTTTCTTGTTCCCTTAGTCCCGATTTTCCCTTGATTATGCTTATCGCCTATGGTCATTTTAATTGCTTCCGCGACCAAGGATGTGTAATGATATGCTATGAGGCTTGTTTGGGGTTCCTTCGGGTTCCCCATTCCCCGGTCACGTCTAGGCCCTAGGCTTGGGTCGTGACAAAAAAGGCGTACCATGGTGACCAAAAGGCGATGTGGCATGGCGATACAATAGGCGTCACTTTTTTTAAAAGGTCTTATTTAATAATTAAAAGCCAAAATTAGGGTTTTAGGGGTATTTTTGTATACTTCACCTTCGCAAGATCGCTCCTCCTCTTCTCCTCATATTTCATAAGTTGCGCGACCCTTGGAGATCTCCTTCTTCGTGAATCGCGACTGTGACTCAGGTATGACTGTACGCGACCTTTTTTTTTTTCTTCTTCTTCTCTTCTCTTCTTCTCTTCTTTTCTTCTTCTTCTTCTTCTTCTTCTTCTTCTTCTTCTTCTTCTCTTTTCTTCTTCTCTTCTAGTTCTACTCTTCTTCTTCTTCTTCTTCTTCTTCTTCTTCTTCTTCTTCTTTAGTCTCTACTTTGTTTTCAGTATTGAGACTATGCTCTATTTTTCAATGGCTGTGGTAGTGACTGGTGAACTCACTCTATTTTTAGTGGTAATGGACTGAGTGCTCTTTTCTGTTGTAGTGCTCTGCTCACTGCAATTTGTGATTCGCCTATTTTTTTGAAAAAAAGAATCCTTCTATAATTATTTCTTCCCTACTTTATTTAATTTTATACTAATTTATATAATATTTATTTATCCATAAATAGTCAATTCAATAGCATCGGATGCTAACAAAAAAAGGGACATTGGATTGAATTATGGTACTCAAGGCTTATGAAAACATTTAGTTGTATGTATTTTTTATAATGGTACTTTTAATTATTGTATTACTCGACACAAGCAACATTTAGTGGGTGGTTACAAAAATGTAAAACAATGTCCAACTTGTCCATCAAAGGTTAGAGATGAAATAAGGGCTTATATGACAAATAAAATCACTAGTAATTTGAAATTTTAATTGAGGCAGCCATAAGAGTACGTCAATATTGATGATGATGATGATG
This sequence comes from Solanum commersonii, assembly GCA_029007595.1. NCBI lineage: Eukaryota > Viridiplantae > Streptophyta > Magnoliopsida > Solanales > Solanaceae > Solanum > Solanum commersonii. The sequence goes on from JAJTWQ010000170.1 coordinate 879,672, forward strand.
ATATGGATGAATATGCTGAAATGATGCCTCCCTCCAAAACTCAAATGATGTTCTAGTGGAAGTGCGTCATCTATGACATGAAACGTGACAATAGTCCCTACGAATCTCTATTTCCCACAAAAATCACAACAAAAAGGAGGCTCTTAAAAGGGAACAGGAGAAGGAATTGATGAAACCAAGAAAATTCTATGAGGGCGTGTGGTAAGTGCTTTTGCATTATGGATGTACGATGCGGGCTCCCTTTTAATTGTGTTAATTACAAATCATTTGATAAATTAAATAAGGCAGTAGCACAACATGGCCCTGGAATGAAGCCTCCTACATTGTATGAAGTTAGAGTTACTCACTTAAAAAAAGAGGTAACACAAGTGGAAAAAATTGTTCATGAGCATTAAGTGCAATTGACACAGTTTGAATGTTCCATTATGATGGACAAATGGATGGCACAAATGTTAAAATGATCATCAATATTTTTGCTAAATTCTCCAATCGGTAATGTAATTCTTGGTTCTGTTGATGTTAGCAATGAATCTTTTGATTCTACAAAAATGTACAACTTGTTTGAAAACACTATTGAAAGAATTGGATTGGAGAATATTGTACAAATTGTCAGCAATAATTCTAGTGAGAATGTTGAAGCGGGAAGCATGTGATGGGTGCATACCCTACACATTTACTAGACTCCTTGTGCTGCTCATTGCGTCAACTTGATATTTGGTTACATATTCAAGATTAATCCATATGCTTCAGGTAATATCACTCTCCTATTCTCTAACTTTCTTTATAATCAATATTTAATTCTTATTAGCTACTTATTACTATAATATTACTTTAACAACTTTTATTATGGCAATCAAAATCCATTCTTACAGTAATCAAAGGCCGTTGTTATTGAACTTGATGAGAAAATTCAACAATCAAAGAAATGTGGTGAAATCGGCCGAGACAAGATTTGCAACGACCTTCTTAACTTTGAGAGCTGTGTACAAACAAGAGAAAAACTTGAGAATTCTAGTACTATCAACCGAATGGACTTCAAATAAATTTTCAAAGGAAACTTTGAGGAAAGAAGTTTCCAACTTTTTTTTCCCCACTTTTGGAGTGATGTTGTTCGGGCACTTACAACTTGTGGTCCTTTGACAAGAATGCTTCGTTTGGTGGATGGAGAGAAAAAACCACTAATAGGCTATATTTATGAAGCAGTGGATAGATAAAAAAAGCTATTAAGTAGAGTTTTGGTGGAGTTAAAATGTAATATGAAAAAGTGTTTAATATTATTGATGCAAGGTGCTCAGACCAACTCCATCTGCCTTTGCATGCCGCATGCCATAATTTGAACCCATGATTGTTTTATAAAGCTCATAATGATGGAACTTACTAGCTAGTCTGTGGATAGATTATCATGCATGTGTGGAAGATGAACCCCGATATATCAATAAAATATTTACTAGTCGCTGAGCTTCCTAAGTACAAAATGGCGGATGGACTATTTTGTTGTGGTAAGGCTCAAAGACCCAAAGACACAAGGTCACCGGGTAACTAAGTTGATTTAGCTCTTTATAGTTTATATTTTAAACTATAGCTTTACTTAAATTATTTGACTGATTTATACTCATTAACCTTTTAAAATTTTATACAATAGAACATTGAAACATCATTATGATGCTCGTGATACCATTGATCCAATTCTCTTGGATAATATTGATGAGTCAAATGAATGGATAGTTGGATGCCCCGAAGATGAAGAAGAAGAACTACTATATGAGGAAGGTGATCTTACTTGGGGTAGTGTTACTAAGACAATTGGAGTTGATGGCAGTATCTATCATCTTAGGGGAATTTCTTCAAGATCAAGAGCACTTGACAAAGGCAAAGGTATATAAACTACATCTACAAGTTTGAGTAGGACTCGGACACTAATTGATGAAGAATCTAAGGAGGAAGAAGATGAGGAGAAATATAATCATGATGAAGAGGATGTTGATCTTCAAGATTTGGATAATCTTGAAGAGCAATAGACTTTTAAAGTTCTAGTATTGCTTGTCAATTGTCTTATGAATTATTGAGTCATTCAAGTTCTAGACTTCTAGTATCTATCATTAGTTTTTGAATTGAAATATTTGCTAATATATGTTATTTCTATTAAGATTTTGGATATTTATATTTGCAATTAAAATTTTAAATTTTGGGTATTAATTAGCGCCTTAATTCAAAAAGGCGAGCGCCTCACCTCGTGGCAAGGCAGGACATTGTCGCCTTTTGTCACCTTCCCCGTCCAAAACACTGTGCTAAGTAGCCCAAATTCATGTATGAACAACAACAAAACAAAGCATCACACAATACCTGCTACATTAAATCAACACCCAACCCTATAACTGCACCTCTAGATTTTGGGGTTTTAACCACCCATTACAAAAAGCAAGGAAAATATACCTTTCATGAAAGCAACCATGGGTAACATGAAATTAAGAAAATTACAAGTAAACCCACTTTGGGTTGAACTTTAATTTATCCAACTCAAGAGGAAAGTTATAAAACCCAAAAGCTAAAAAGTGTTCTTCACAAGGGTCAAGTGTTCTCACAAAACTCAATTTCAGAACTCTTTTTTTTTACTCCCTTCTTTGACTCTCTAATTTCTCTCTCCTTTGGGCAATTTATAATTTTCCAAAATTTGGACCAAAATCCAATGTGTGTCATTCGATGACAATAGGCGAGCTAGTTCGACACATCACATTTCGCTCTTCAGCTCGCCTTTCCATGCTCTAGGCTTCAGGTGTTTGAACCCCAGTCAGCAAATTCGATTGAGTCAGCCTTTCACATTCGGTGAATCACCGAGTACCACCTTGGTTCTCCTTTCGAGAATTTCATATTTTCATTTTACACTATCATTTTAGGCGATGTTCAACAAGGCCCCCTTTCTCATTTGGTGCATCACCATTGCTAATGGAGGTTCGCCAACCTAATTTGAAGGACACAAGTTTTATGCATTGTCATTTTTTGCGAGGTCATCCTCACTTGGTGATCCGCCTTTATTGTTAGGCGATCAACAATGTATAGTTTGAACTTCTTTTTGCATTTTGGCCATTCTTTCAAACATCAATCCTTGCCTTATCCATTTTCCTTCATAACTGCAAATCATCAACATTTTATCATAATAGGACAAAATTAGGCATCGAGGACACTAATTATTGAGCTAAATAAACCTCAAATGAATGCAAATCTACCACTCATCAATACCCCCAACTTAAATTTTTGCATGTCCTCAAGTAAATCAAGAACACAATTATCTCAATAAGGGTGTCTACAATCAGTACTCAATGAGAGCTTACATGCAAGTGCCACAACAAGACTACTCTCAATAACATGCTACACTCAATCATGATAAAAAACCTTCAAATGATGACTAGAAGGTTTCAACACAAGCTCAAGCTAGCTTTAGCTTCTTTTCTAATGCAAGAACATGTTTCAATAAATGCATATAAGTGCCCTGATATTTAGAACGATTCCATGCTCTCATAAAGAAAATCAACAAAGATATAAGGAATCAATGAAACTCTCACACTCTAAAAAGAGAAACACATGCAAGCTTTTTCCCATAGGCTTAACTATATTTTCCAATCATCACATAACCTAGTTCATGCAAGATCTCAACGGTTTTTTAGGCTTGTAATGTGGCTAAGGTTTAGGTATGGTCAATTTGGCTTGGTGAATTTACCTTTTCAAAGAATTGTCGCAATCATCTTCACCTCTTCTCAAGTTCTTTCATTCCTTTTCATTTGAGAACTCAAACTTTGACTTTTCATTCAATTTCTTTGGAATCCCCTATATTTCATTCACTTTTTTTTCATTTTCATTTTTCAAAAGCATTTTCATCACAATGACACGTTTTTTGCAACAAACTTCAAAGTTGAGTCTCACTTCATCTTTCTTTTGCCCTTTACTTGGCTTTCATTCCTACCGCCTTTCCACGCCCCCAATTTAGGATTTTGCCTAAGTTTGAAATTCAAACATAACAATGCTTCAAAGAGGATTTTAGGTGGGAAGGTAGGAACAATTTGGTTCGAGAGGCTTTCTTTTGGTTTTGCCAACAAATGGATTACGATCAATTAGTGCCAAAATGGATGCACACCCTCACAAGATAGTCACAAAAGATTATGGACATTTGGGTTCCCTCTTTGAATTGTTTCCCAAGATCACACCTTACATTCACTAAATTAAATTAATTGAAACAAGACAAATTCAAAGACTCCACACACATGCTTTAAAGTAATACCGCACCACATACGACACTTTGAAATACACTAATTTAGCACATCGTGAAGACATCATAAGCATACATGTGATGTTCATTACAAGGGTCATATCAAAACACAGCTAGTCAACAAAAGATTCAAAGAGATCACCCAAAAGTGCAACCACATCAATTTCATTATTGCAACACCAACTTTTACATCATGGTCATTATGAGTACTATTCAAGACATCGATATTGAACACAATCGATTTTTAAATCATTATCAATGAAAAATTGAAGCATTTAATGATTTTTCAAACTCATGGGGATTTACAAAATTCAAGAAAGCAAAAAAAATTCAAGAGAGAACAAAATTTGTATAAGAGACGCACTCAACAAAAAGAAGCACTATAATAAAAACAAAGTAAAGTAATACAATCTTCTAAAACTCAAAATAATAAAATACAATTAAAAAGGGGAATATTGTCATAAAGGCCCTCACCCCACAACAAATATAATGTAGTGTCCTAAAATGTGATAATAAAGAGAGTATGGGATGCAGAGATAAAAGGGGTCCCCCAACAGGCTAGGCCTGTGGAGCACTCTCATTCGAAGTCGAAGATGGGGAACCCTCAAGAGAGGCATCAATACTAGATAATAGGATTCACTAGAGGTAGAAGGGAATAGTCTACTAGGGCTTCAAAGCTCGTCTCAACACTTGAAGAAAGGGTGGACTCTTAAGGGACTTCACTTCGATCTACAACCGAAGTTTCCCAAAGGGACCTCTCTAGGGCTGCCTGAAGAATGACCTTTTTGGTCTCCTGCATCTAAGTCAAAGTATCTGCAATCCTATACTCCTCGCTCCTTGACTCCTCCTAATCTGTGTCCTTGGCCAACTCATGTTCGGCCCTTTCAACAACATCATCAACATCAATGACAACAATCACAACTGTGATAGGCCACTCACTGGGAATATGATCACTGCTGGGCATCTAGGGTAGCATGGAGGTAGGTTCATCCGGTAGGGGAACCTCGCCACATAACATTGATATGTCCGTAAACTGAAATGGGGTCACCTCTTCTTGCAAGTTAGCAAGCTCTTCTCTCATGATGTCTAGTGCACCAGAACTACCCTTGGCCTTCTCTAAGGCCTTGAAACTTGTAGTGAGTTTATCCAGCATCACACCATGGTCCTCGACCAGTCCCTTACACCTGCTCAACCTTTCTCTCAAAAGAGCTAGGGCTCTCTCAATAGCCCAATTAATGGTCCCGGGCATGTCTATCACAACCTGTGCGGCTCTAACATCCACTCACCAAGAAAGATTATTTGTTTGATAAATCATAGCCTGAGTCAATGGGGATAGGTGATAGGAGAGGGGGAAGGTCTCACAAGAGCAACAACAAATACATATGAAGTAGTAGCAAGGGAAGAAGGTAGAGCTTAAGATGTGGAAATACCTACCTGCCCTATAGAAGGAGCAATTGTGCTCACCGCAACTGCTAGTGTGGTAGGATCAACCATGGGCGTCGTGTCAGGTGGTGGTGTCATCCTCTAAGTTTCATCATCTCATGAGCACACAACCTCAATCCTTCTAATCTCACCGGAAGAAGGTGGAGTGACCCTCATATTTGTAGCTTCCTATAAGGGACTCCTACTCTTTCACACAACTGCGTAATCAATTCTAGAAATGAGAGAGAGGTCTACTCCTACCTAGCCCACTTTAATGTCTCATCAGCTATAATCTCACCCACTTGAATGTTCTCTTTGTCAATGATTGTACCCACCAAGATCGCCTTAGGGTGGCGAATAATTGACTCATTTTGAGAGGGCATTATATTAGTGCTAATAAAGCCAAACCAATATTGCGCTACCATATTCAAATCCTTCTTCTTGATACTGGTATCATCAGCCATCCTAGAGGGAGAAGAATTAGAAATTAGGGGAGCTAACCATTCTTTCAAGGAGTCCAAGTCATGTTGTATCCGGAGTGAATATAGATCTGATTGATAAGTCGGTACCCCCAGTGTAGTGTTGATTTCTCCAGCATTACATTGTACTTTCTTACCGCGTACCACCACTTCTTCAAGCGACTTCTAAATTGTGCCTTTCCACTTTTTTGGGAGGGCCTAAGCATAAGCATTGTAGAACTCTTGCACCTAAGACGAATATAGGGGTTCCTTGGCTTGGTGAACCTCTTAAACTTGTGGAATTAGATGGTGTCTCAGATAGATGGGTAGTCACTCATGACTCCATCTGTAGAGAGACGTCTCTCCTCAAGAATAGTCCCCTCTTAAGCAACTTTGAGCCTATTGATGGCTCTTGGAGCAATAACTGAGAGGACTCTATGAGTAAGTACTTGTGCGAAAGAGGGCTGTGCCAATTTAGACCTAATATCTATTCTTTTCGTCACCACCCCCTTTTTGGGTTGTACCCTCTCTTAGGTAGATGCTTATGGGGTAGTTGATTGTTTATGATGGGATGTTTCAGAAGGCTCATCTAGGAAACACCTCTATATCTCTTTAGAAAAGGAGGAGGATGAGAGTGTCTATTTTTCTCAATATCTAATGTAACCACTAGCTTGCCTTTTGTTCATGCCATTACATGTAGAGCACACATTCAAACATAGGAATTGTGAAGGCTAGTTGAAATCAAATGCAATTTGAAACACAATTCAAACTTTATCATGAGGCTCGCCTAATGGGAAGGTGGATCACCAAACAGGATCAGCGAGCTTCGATGAGCTATCCTAATCGAACAAGGGTAAAAAATCTCAGGGATACATGCATAAAAGGCGAAGTGAATTCCAACTTAGCGAATCACTGAGTTGGTTTCAGCGGGCTAAGACAAGTCCACCAAAAATAACAGTGCAAATTGAAAATAAATAGCTATCAAAAGTCATGTCCACTCCCACCTGACTATTCACCGAGTGGGTTCAGTGGTCTAAGACAAGTCTGTTGAATGAGAGAGTACCCAAATTCATATATATGATAAAGTAGGCGAGTTGAGGCTTATTCAGCGATTATCCTAACCTCTTTGGCATGCTAAGACAAGCCCATCGAACAAGAAGTGTTCACCCCAGTGCCTAATTTTTATAGTTAATCCAAGATACACAACAAATACAAGTCTCTCCATATCATTAGAACCCACCCATATGCTTTTCTACCCATGGTACTCACACTTCCCCCATATTTTGCTAAGTATTGCTCAACTTGATGATTTTCCCTGAAGAAAGTAGTCATCCTGTCTATCATTTGGGCAAATTCATGCAATTTGGTCAACACTGGGTTAATCAAACTTCAACACCAAATTAGACTCATACCAAACTTTATTATCAGTTCAATTTCAAAATTCAACCAGCACAATCAAGATTAGCATTATACATGCACACACATTCAAATATCTCATGGGTACAATTAAGATTGCATAATACGACGCTACTCATCAAAATATAACACATAATAACACTTAATCGCTTCAAGCCCATACCCAATTTTCAATCTAAAGCTTAAAATTCGCAACAAAAATTGAAAACCAACTTCAGTTGGAAGCACAAGTTGAGAAATTCAAGGAAACAGGGTTGGGTTCATGGAAAGTGCAAGCAAACACACTCCTAAAACTTTGGAATCACACACTAAAGTATCAAAATGACTCTAAAGAAGAAATGGAAGAGAAAGAAAGCGAAAAGACTTTTAGATATCAAATGGTTTGATTTTTGAATTTGAAAAAACCCTAGGCCTTTTTATATTATGCTCGTTGGTGGTCACGACTAACTTCACCGAACTTGTTTGGAGATTCACCAATTAGAGCTCAAGCTCACCGACCATGCCTGAAAAAATACCAAACTTGTAGGATAATTTGGTGGACCCAATAGAGTACGCACAGTGCACTTCAGTGGATCGCCTTTTGGAGTAATGATCGCTAATTTTGACATTACACTTTTCCACCTATTTAAGATCAACAGGTAGACTAGAATGAGTCTGCACAATGCCTTCGGTGAATCATTGTTTGGGTCTTGGCATCGCCTAGGCTTCCTCTTTTAATCTTTCAACTTCTTCTCAACCTCCACACACAACGCTCGTTATTTGAAAGCAATAAAAAAAGTAAAGACTTGGGTTACCTCCCAAGAAGCGCCTTATTTAACGTCGTGGCACGGCATAGTTCTCAATTTCTCAACATTCATTCTTGGGGTTTGTCACTAGGCAATGTTCCTTTTTGCCTTGGATTTAGATGAGTGATGATCTAGCCCAACTGCTTCATAGACACAGACTGAGAAGTCACTGTTTGGGATAAAGTGGAGAAGTTATTTTTAAATTCCTTCAACACTTTGTCAGACCCTTCAACCTTGTGAAGATCCTTGTAAGCATATCTTTAGTTCTACTTCCTTCTAGCCCAACTAGTTATTTCCGATGTGGACAATCATGGGGAGGCACATACCTATCTCTATCACTCTGCCCGTCTCTGTAATTTCCACCTCGCCAATCTTTCCAATCACATTCTCTGTAATTGTTCCAACCTTGGTTTCCATCTTGTCATTGAGAATTGATGTGAGAACCCCCCCCCCCCTTCCAATTTGATTTCTTAAGTGTTGAACTTCCTCATTGTATAATGCCTCAAACTTGGCATCATTCGAGTTAACGCCCACTATTATTTTGCACCATATCTACCGACTTAAGTACACCTCCCATGACATGTTTAGACAACAAATTGAGTTGGTTTATTATTTTGGCCATGTTTTCATCTTATTCATTGTCCTTCTCGATTTGCTCTTTGCTCAAATTCACTTGTAGAGTAGGCACTTGGTCTTCTTTACTGTGCCATGCTCGGTTAAATTTGGTCATGTCATATAGCAACAACATATCCATATCATACAGTTGTCTTATTAATCCACCTTGGACCAAATGATCAGCCACACCTTTATTGATTGAATCAAGGCTGCAATAAAAGTATTGCAACAACAAATTGTCTTGAATGCCATGTGTTGGATATTGCAATAGTAGTTTCTTGAACCTCAGTCATGTCTCATGTAGAGGTTCACCTCCAAGACACTTGAAATTTTGAATCTGGGTTTGAAATTTAACTATCTTCGAGGGTGGAAAAAATATCTCCAAGAAAGAATCATTTAGCTCCTACCATGAAGTGATAGAATCATTTGACAATTCTTCCAACCATCTTCTAGCTTCACCCATTAAAGATAACGAGAATAACCTCAACCTTATGGACTCTTGAGAGATATTATTGAACACAAATGGTCCACATACCTCCATAAAGTTCCTAAGGTTTTCATGGGGATCCTCATGAGCTAAACCCCCATGCAATCCTTTCAGTTGGAGCAATTGTAGCATTGTTCTGGTTATGTGAATACAGCCCTCTCGGCTATAGGAGGTGTTCGGATTGCTCCTATGGTTTGAATAACATTCATGTGCATATCATTTAAATCACCAATGTTGTTGTTTGACCAAAGTGACTATCATTGTCAGTTCCATAGTCACTCATTGTATAAAACCTGTAAATCAGGAAACAACAATACAAAATAACAATCTACTACATCTAAGCAAAATTAAAATCTAATTTCTCAATTAGCATTCTCAACCACCACTCCCTGGAAGCGGCACCCTTTTCGATAACAGTCAAATGTCCTCCTTAAAATGAATTAAAATGAATAGCGATTGTAGTCAATAAAAATATTCAACAAAAAGTAAGGGTCAAAACCCACAATGAATGGTATATCGTAGAGAATTCCTATCATGAGATTTCAATTTTAAGATCGCTAATTTATAATTGTAAGAATAAGTTGGTGGATGATTCCAAAAATTTAGTAAAAAGATTTGATTATCAATTATCGCAATTAAACTAAAATTTTGAAGGATTCAATAGTTGACAAGCAACCTAGGGGTGCAGGGATTGGAGATCAATGTCACATAGGGTTAATTGTGCTGCTCTATAGTGATGAACATTCATGAATAGACTAGGTCATATTCTATGACACTAATAATCTTACGATCTCAAAGCATCTACGCATAGAATCTCCTTTCGATCTCATCTAAATGTCAAACTAAACAAACCAATACCTTATGTTATTATTTATTTATAAATAGGGAAAATAGATATGACCCATTGTAACACCCCATATTCAAAATAGGGCATTAAGACTGACTTCAGGAAAATGCTAGTGGCAACCACGTGGACCACGCGGCTCGTGGATGGGACCACAGACTATAGGTATGGTCCATAGGTGGCCCTACAAAATGGGGCAGGAAGTTTAGGACCACGGCTTGACCAATGTACCATTGGTCAGACCACGGTCTGTGGTTGGAGTGTGATGAGTCCTCAAATTGGACTCATTTGGGGCTATATTTTGATAAAATTAGTGTCCTCAAATGCATATTTTATGTCAATATCTGATGAAAATGCTTAAGTTTCAGGTATTTAGAGTTTGAGGGAAAAATATGGACACTACTTAGCAAAAAAGGAACAAAGGAAGATGAAAGAACGAAGAAATGAAGATCTGAGAATTGCCGAATGGCCAAAAGTTCTTATCCTCGCCTTTTGTTCCAATGTGTTGAGCCCCGAAAGAAAGGATCAAATCAGCGATGAAAAGGAGCAATCGGCGTGTCGTTGAGTAGTTTCGCGAAGCAGTACTATGTCGCTCAATGATCCAAAACATGACAATGCTGAAGGATAGAGCAAGACGGCGATGAAACATACCACAGGACGGATTACCGAGTTAATTAACGATATCGACTAATGACACCGAATAATCCGCTGCAGCATAGATTTTTGAAAACTATAATACTTGATGAGAGTTGTAGCTTAATGTCAGATTTTTAATATATAATGTTTAAGATAGAATTTTGAGTTCTAAGTTTGGAGAAGGTTTTGAAGATCTTGAAGATTCAAAGGGTTTCAATTCCAAGAATTCGAACTTGGGTCTTGTGGATTCTTCACTCTTTGCTTCTTTTGAGATTTAAGTCTTCATACCCATTTGAATGCAAACTCATATTGGTATAAATTTCTATCTCTTTTACATGTGTAGCTAAAATCCCAAATTCTTGGAGTGTGATTTTGTGAATATGGGTTAGATTATCTGTTGGGTCTTGCTTGTTGATGGTTTATTTGTTGTGTAAATGTGATTTCATTTAGTAGTTGTGGTGGAACTTAATGAAATTGTAGTTGAAAATTCGATTTCACCTCTATTTTTTTGGCTTTCTCGAGAGAGAGGTCGTAAAACTAAGACTACTAAATTAATGGCCGGTGGGAGTGGGTCGACATGAGGTTTAGCTCGAAAGAGTGAACCCTAGTCCTTCTCCCACTCACTCAGCTCGAGAGGGTGAGTGGGCTAAGGCGGAGGTTGTTCTTCATGCGGCACGTGGGTGTTCGAGAGAAACCCATTTAATTTAGGGTAAGTTGCTCGAGAGAGAATTTACCCCACTATAGTCCAGCCTAGACACAAATACTCAATGGATTTACTATCAAAAGCATGTACCCAACAGTCTAGTCTAACCCGTATTCCTATCACATCCCAAGAATCCTGTCTCCTTGATTAGTAGTCCTTTTATATTTGCTGTTTTTGTTTATTTGTCACAAACCCCCATTGATAATTGATACTTGCATCACCCCTTAGATTTAGCACGTTTATATTCGATAATGCTTTTAGCTATGACTAACTAGAACTAAATTTTATTTTTCTATTAATTCTCAAGCCCACTCCCTAGGGGGTCAACCCTAACCCTTGGTTGGGTTACTTTACTATTGTGCGATCGTAGACACTTGCATTGAAAGCTGTGTCTAATTACGCAAATATCAAAATGGCGCTACTGCCGGGGAATGTAGTCATTTGATACTTCTTAGATTAGTAGAAATTTTATTCTGCTTAGTCGTAGTTTACTCACTTAATCTTTAGTTTTATTTTGTTTGCTTGTGTGAACATTTTAGAAAGCATGAGTGTTAACCGTAGCAACGGTAGCCAGGAGGGCCACCGAAGACGTTATCAGAAATCTCAACGATGTCCAAGATCCCAACATCAATGGTACCCATCTCATGGGAGGTATTGGAGCCATCTAGTTACCTCCAGCCGAGGGAAATGCAGTGTTCCACAAAAGGAGTACTGTGTTGCAACTCATGCAACTAAATGGATTTTTCACCGGGTTGGCTCACGAGGATCCTCACGAGCATCTTCGAAACTTTGTGGATGTGTGCGGACCGTTCTCATTCAAAAACATATCTTAGGAGTTAGTCCGGTTAAGATTATTCCCTTTCTCGTTGATGGGAGAGGCATGCAAATGGCTAGTCGAGTTGCCGCGTGAATCCATCACTTCCTGCGAGGAATTGGTAACCGCATTTCAAGTGCGATTTTTCCCTCCCTCGAAGATGATGAACCTTCGGGATAACATTCAGAGCTTTAAGCATCTAGAATGAGAGCCTCTGCACGAAACTTGGTTACGGTTCAAAAAGTTGGTGCTTCAATGCCCAACTCATGGGTTTCCTTATAATGTGCTGCTTCAGTACGTTTACCGGAGTTTGGATTCTGTAAAAAAGGGGTCACTGACCAACTTTTGCCTGGAGGCTTAATGCAATAGCCATATGTAGTAGCAGCCCAACTTTTAGATGGCATGACAACCATCAACAGAGCGTGGTACACTCACAAGGATCAAGTCTTTCCTCTCACTTTCAAACTATCTAAGGAGCAGATTGAAAAAGATCATGAGAGATACCAAAACATGGCCAAGATCATGACACAACTTGACATTTTATCCAAAAATGTCATGGGGCCTGGTTCCCGTTGTGTCAATGTTGTGGGGGTCGGGTGTGCAAATCCTGAGAAGATGAAGTTTGAAGCCTGGTATAACGAGAAGGTAAATTTTCTAGCCAACCAAGGTGGGGGCTATCGTTCAAACTATCCAAGGCAGGGTGGTAACTAAGGTTAGGCTAGAAACGAAGGCTGGAAGGATCGAGATCGTCAATGGAGGGACCATAATCCGACTTAGAAGGATGGGGAGAAGGATAGATATGTGTCTCTCCATGAGTGCCAAAATCCCAAGGACTCGGAAGCTGGTAGGTCTGAGGATATGCTCTCATGTATTCTCAACAAATTTGAAAGGTCAAACAAAATGTTAAAAGGCATGAAAGGAGATGTGTCCACCCTTAGCCATACCATCACCTCCCATTTAATTTTGATCAAGCAATTAGAGACCCAAATTGGTCATATCTTATCTTACCTCAATTCGAGACAGCAAGGGGGTTTGCTTAGTGACACTATGGTCAACTCCATAAATGAGGTTTGAAGGTGGACTTGCGTCGTTCTGCGACATTAACTAAGGCGCTATTTGGGGGCAACCCAAAACCTTTTATTGCTTTATATTGCTTTGATAAAATAATGGTGTGTTGATTGTGCAGATGGAAGTGTGGAAAGTGATCGAAAAGTGCAGATTGGCGAGCAACAGGTCCAATCAGCGAATTGCCGAATGGTTCGGTGACCCCGAACTAGACCACCTTTAGACTCAAGACCAACTTACATTGGAGTCTGTAAAACTCAGCAAGCACAGGAAATTCTTGGCGAATCGCCGACCTTGTTGGTGATCTCAGCAGAAACCACTGTTTGGAATCCCCAATTAACTGGGGGATTCTGTAAAAATCAGTGAAATGTGATTACTCGGTGTGACACCAAATGGTTCAGCACTCACGACTAATGTCATTGAGTGGTTAAGAACTGGATGATTTTTCAAGCCAATGGTTTACAAGTTTCAATTTCCTACGCTCTCCCTTATTTTCAAACTTTACAAACTCACACCTAGTTATAATTTCAATATCATTGCATCTCTATTGTATTTTAGTTGATTTGTGCTCAGAATTGGATTACCTTGCCGCCTAGGATTTCAGTCATTTTGTAGTTAGCACAAAAGGTCAATTTTCTATGCCCCGAATTAATTTTATTAAAATTTATGCTCATTTGCAATAACCAGATCTTGTTGAATGTATTCTAACCCTGTCAGATAGGACTACATTGTTTACCTGCATGCTTTATTTTGACAATCTTGCTCGAGTAGTTGTGACTGTTGAATTCCAGTAATTGTATGCCTTAATCTGGATTAAAATTTGAAAGGTTGTGTTTGGGTGCTATGGGTCATACCTTGATTGTACTAGTGCACACTTTGATATTGTCTTCACGGGTTACAGGGTTGAATTCGAGAAAATGGGTTAAAAATAGGTACGTTGAGCCATTTGGCGAGCTGTGTCGAGCTAGCTGAACCACTCGGCGGTTCGACTAACATCCCCATCTCGCCTTTAATTTAATGATAAATGTGTTGTTAATTATGTAACTTTTGGCATGAAGTTGAAGGTCGCCAAAGACTTTCGGCAACTCGCCAAAAGTCTCGCTTTACCTTTGTCAACTCCCCTAGATCTCTGTGTACTGTAACTTTCAGAGGACTAACTCTAGATTACCGAATGATATCGATGACTCACCGAAAGAGTTAATGAAGTTTATCAGTTCTTTTGTCAAATATTTCTCTAACTTCTGTTCGAGATTTTGCAGATAAGACTAAACCTAAAGCTACTGAAAGAATAACGCTAGCTCAAGAGAAGTCCAAAGGAATTGAGATAAAAGAAGATGCAGTTACGTCGAAATAAAAAGCTTCAAAACTACCCACAACTACTGGGGAAGCAAGGGCAAGAGGACCACTCCTGTTAGGAAAACCATCACCCTAGACCCTAATACTCTTGCATGGGCCAGGGGATTTTACAGAGCGGTGCATGTCTTTTTGGCAGGTTGACAATCAAAAGACCTTGGTGAAGCGGGCACTGCTATTCCTTCTGGGGTTACTCTGGGCACTGCTATTCCTTCTGGGGTTACTCTGGGCACTGAAGCCCAGACAGATGGAGAGACTGCATAGACAGGATTTCTCTTTACCTCCCTTTGTCTTTCTTTATTTTATATTTTGGATTTTGTATTAATTGCATTTGAGGACAAATTGCTTTTATTTGTGGTAGGGTGAGGCCCACCTTTGTGTGCTATTGATGTTCGTACTTTGTTTATATTTGGGCTTTGTGCTTAAAATGTGTTTACACTACTTTCTGTGGATGTTTGAACTTGTGGCTCCTTTTATTTTAAATTGCAAAATGATTTTGACCTATCCAAAAAAAATTTGCCACCTCTCGTGTATTTAATGTGGCTATTCTTTTGTAAAATTTGAGTCTCGATTCCAATCAATATCGATGACTTGAATAGTGCTCTCAATCGAACGAACATGAATGCGCAGATACGATGAGGCCAAATGAAGTTTCATAGACAATATATGAACTCTTTGCATCTCGTTATGAGTAGCCTAGTATCAAATTGAGTCTCTTGTGATGATCATTGCACACTAGCGAAAGTGTGGAGTCTTGTTTGACTTATAGTGTAAATACCTGGTGTGATGAGCTTACCTGTGAACTATGCATGATGGATCCTAGAATTTTCCCCATTGTTCCGGTCATCTAAGTGATGTTATCTCTTAATATGATCTTAGGCAACTTCTAAGAATATGAGCTAATTTGACATATACCTCTTTTGTGACCTACCTTGTGAGTGTGTGAACCTCTTTTGAACACCCTTTGAGCCTTACCTTTCTTTGGAAGAAACTTGATGAAAACTAGACCTCTTCTAATCCATCACCCATAATCCTCATGAACTTGTGGTTAGTTGAATAGCCAACTTAGGCCAAAATCCTAAGTTGGGGGTGTGTTGAAAGATAAGGGCAAGTCAAGAAGCGCAAGGAAAGTCTCCTTTTACCAATGGTGTTGAGGAAAATAAAACCCCTCCATATAAACAAAAAGAGAGAGAAGAAAGAAAAAGAAAAAGAATGAAAAAGAAGAGTTGTGGAATAAAGTACAAAAGAAATGGGGTTTCCAAACAATTCATGGAAAAAGTGAATAATAGGATGACTTATGAGCACTAAAGAAAATAATGAAAGAAGAGGAAAGGAAGTGTTGTGAGTACCACATTTCATGAGGATGAAAGTCACTGAGCGTAAATGACCATACCTTTGCACTCAGCCCCATTACATGCCTTGAAAAGACCTTTTTGATCTTGAGTGAGCTAAAACAAATGTTGATTGGAAAATATGGGTAAACCTATGGGTGAAATTATGCATTGTGTTCTTCTTTGTGAGTGTGAGCGTTGCATTTGATTCCGAAGCTTTAAACTGTGAAGCATTGTGTGAATATGGAATCACTCCTTGTGCAAGGGCATTTGAACACTTTGGTTGAGCTTGAACTTAGATTTGAGGCAAGTATTGTGAGCATGAGATTCTTTGATATTGGTGAATGACAACTTGAATCTTTGAGTGCACATTTGATCTTTGCATAAGTAAATTGAGTCTTGTTATGTGCATTCATGATTGAATCTTTGTAGCACTATTCGAGATACCATTTTTGAACGGCTGAACTTGAGTTTACTTGAGGACAAGGAAAAATTTAAGCTGGGGTGTTGATGAGTCCTCAAATTGGACTCATTTAGGGCTATATTTTGATAGAATTAGTGTCCTCAAATATATATTTTATCTCAATATCTGATAAAAACCCTTAAGTTTCAGCTATTTAGAGTTTGAGGGAAAGCATGGACACTATTTAGCAAAAAAGGAACAACGGCAGCTGAAAGAACAAAGAAATGAAGATTTGAGAATCGCCGAGTTCGATGAATCGCCAAAAGGACTTATCCTCGCCTTTTGTTCTAGTGTGCTGATCCCTGAAAGAAAGAATCAAATCAGCGGTGAAAAGGAGTAGTCGGTGTGTCACCGAGCAGTTTCGCGAAGCAGTACTATGTCTCCCAATGATCCAAAACACGATGATGCTATAGGGTAGAGCAAGACGGCGATGAAACCTACCAAAGGCAGATCGCTGAGTTGATCGGCAATCTCGACTAACCGTCTGAATGATTCGCTGTAACACAAATTTTTGAAAACTATAAATACTCGTTGAGAGTTGTAGCTTGATTTCAGATTTTTAATATATAATTTTTAAGATAGAATTTTGAGTTCTAAGTTTGGAGAGGATTTTGAAGAACTTGAAGATTCAAAGGGTTTGAATTCCAAGAATTTGGACTTGGGTCTTGTGGATTCTTCACTCTTTGCTTATTTGAGACTTAAATCTTCATACCCATTTAAATGAAAACACATATTGGTATAAATTTCTATCTCTTTTACATGTGTAGCTAAAACCCCAAATTCTTGGGGTCTGATTTTGTGAATATGGGTTAGATTATCTGTTGGGTCTTGCTTGGTGGGTGTCCGAGAGGAACCCATTAGATTCGGGTAAGTTGCTCAAGAGAGAATTTACCCCACTACAGTCTAGCCTAGTCACAATACTCAACGGATTTACTATCAAAAGCATGTACCCAATAGTCTAGTATAACCCGTATTCCTATCACATCCCAAGAATCCCGTCTCCTTGATTAGTACTTCTTTTATTTTTGTTATTTTTTCTTATTTGTCACAAACCCCCATTGATAATTGACGCTTGTGTCACCCCTTAGATTTGTCATGTTTATATTTGATAATGTTTTTAGCTATGACTAACTAGAACTAAATTTTAATTTTCTATTAATTCTCAAGCCCACTCCCTTGTAACTTGATCCCAACCCTTGGTTGGGCTACTTTACTATTGTACGATCGTAGACACTTGCATTGGAAGATGTGTCTTGATTATGCAAACATCAGAGGGTCCATGGTTCGATGCTCAAAACATTAGTTTCTGACCACCATCAATGGTCCACCAGAACGGGCGGTGGGTCAAACCACGGTCTATCGACTGGGGTCCTAGATGGTGAGTTGACAGTGAAGTTTCAGGGGCATTTGGGTCTTTTCCTAATTAATTAACACCTATACAGTGTCATTTTACCCTTCACTAAGACCCCTAAATAAGTATTTTCAACCCCCAAATTAACCCATTCACTTCATTCTTCCAAATTCACAAAAGAAAACCAAATATCCTCTTCAAATATATTTTTCTCTCTAGAAACTTGAAGAAGAAGAAGGATTCAACCTACGGTTTCAAGTCAACTCTCAATTCCTCCATTGAAGGTTAGCATTTGGATTCAAGGTATGATAGTTTTTATCCATGGATTTCCCAAATTCCTCTATTTCAAAAGGTAGAATTTCCCAATTAAGTTAGGGTTTTCTTCAATTATCATGAGTTCTCTTCATTATTGATTTAAATGATTGAATTATGATCTATGCTTGAATCAATGAAATATGATTTTTATGATGATTTCTGCATGAACCCTTGTAATCCCCATGTTTTCAAGTTATGAATCATATGATGTGGGATTTTGAGTATAAAACAAGAGTTTTATGAAATTCAATATGGATTGCAAGTTTTACATGTATTTATGATAAAATCCATATCTAACCCATGTTTTCCAAGTATTGATGATTGAAACTGGGTTTTGAATCTCAAAAGGTAAATTATTGACTTGTGCATTTTCTTATGACATCTATGCAAATGTTGTATGGATTCTTTGAGCGTAAACTACCAATGATGTTGTTGTTGTTGTGTTGTTGAAAGGATATTCTCATAAAGACATACTAACATGATGTGAAAGGTTTTTTCACATAATAAGGATGCTTAGGTTGAAAGGCTTTCTCACCTAATTGAATCAAATATTATAATCTATTATGAAAAGATCATGGACGGTGAAAGGTTTTCTCATGCATGGTCTAAGAAGATATCCTATGATAAGACAAGAGTCGATAACCCATGTCTTTAAAAGATAAGATAAGTTAAGGCTTAATAACTACTCCGTGAGAATTTATGCTTAGCACCGAGAGGATATTGAGATGGAAGTTGTCACATCAGTAGAGCTTGGGTTTCTAGAGAAATCTCCTTATCCCTTACCTACGTCCTCATAGTATTATTGTCTATATAAACATTAGCTAGTGTATCCACTTTAGCTCAGATTCATGGTTCTACCTTGGCAAGTAGGATAATCTTTTTCGGTGTGAGAGACATCAGGGGATCATATTATTGCTCACATGATCTTTATGAAGGTTAAGCCTCATTCCCACATTAATAATGAACTAAAGCTACTTTAAGAAGTATCGTATATGAGTTCAAAGGTTTCAAAGATGATGTTCACTTGCATTGATCACAGTTTTCTGACTTATGGTTTTTAACTCTCAAAATACATGTTTTAGCTTGCTCAATGCATACTTATGAAAATGTTCATTATTAGCATGATTTAAATGTTTTAGGCATGGCTATCATACTTGGTACATTGTTTTGTACTAACTCATACTCTTGCCTACATTTCCCCAAATGTAGTGTCCGATAGTCAGGGTTCTTAGTTTCGTGGCTAGAGGTTGACTTGAGATATTCCCAAGCTTTGGTGAGTCCTCATGCTTCGATGACATATGTTCATTGTTATATTTTCTTTCATGTATTTTTCTTTTGGACATGATCTATGGGCTAGGCCCAATTTCCTTCTATTGTATTAGATGGCTATGATGAGACAAGTGATTTAGACTTCCGCTTTTCATTTATAAAATGTTTTTGACTTGGACTATTGTTTTACTTTTATTGTTCTATTTCTTATGTAATGAGAGATAAGTGGCTTGTATGGAGTCCTTTGGGGTTCTATACGCCATGTCACATCTAGGGGGTACCCCTGGATCCTGACAAGCTTGGTATTAGAGCATAAGGTTTAGAATGGTCCTAGGATGTCTCATAAGCCACGTCTAGTAGAGTATTGCTCATGTGTGTGAAGCGCGCCACATTTATGAATAAAAGGCTATAAGATGTTTAGGAAACTCGTATTCTTTCATTATTCTCAAGTCATGTGATAGAGTGTAACTCTAAGTGTATTTCTCTTCTAACCCTGATTTATGCTTTTCAGAATATGCCTCCACGAAGGAATCCCATGAGAAGGAATCAGAATGATTGTGAAAATATGAGACAAAATATTCCCCAAGTGTTGGTCAACTCTTTGGCCGAGCAAGTGACTAATGATAAGTTTCGAGCTGCATTTCATGCATTGGCCCAAGCTATGATGGCTTAAGAAAATAGAGAGGTCGGGGCTCCCATGAACCAAAGGGTGGCTACCACGGGGGACTTTATTAGAATGAATCATCCAGAATTTTATGGTTCTAATGTTGAGGAAGATTCTCAAGAGTTCATTGTTGAGGTGTATAAGGTTTTGATGATTATGGGAGCGACGTCGGTGGAAAAAGGTGGAATTGGACACTTATCAACTTAAGGGTGTTGCTCAAGTTTGGTTCAACCAATGGAAAGAAGAGAGGACTGTAGATGAGAGTCCTTTTGATTAGGAGTAATTTAAGGTTGCTTTTCTGATATGTTTTTTCCCATTGAGATGAGAGAGGCAAAAGTACTTGAGTTCATTAACCTTCGCGAAGGAGATATAAGTGTGAAGAAGTATGCTTTGAAATTCACACAATTGTTTAAATATGCTCCAACTATAGTTGGCGATCCAAGGGCAAAGATGAGTAAGTTTGTGTCGGATGCTTCTGACTTAGCAGTAAAAGAATGCCTAACCTCCGTGCTTGTTAAGGAGATGGATGTTTCCCGATTGATGATACATGCACAACAAATAGAAGAAGAAAATCTTAAGGAGAAAACTAGGGATTCAAAAAGGGAAAGAAGGGATGATGGTTAATCTTCACATTCAAGTTCTGATGGAGGAAATCATTTTCAGGGTAAGGGTGGTGGTGAGCAAATATGACCCGAATGTAGGGAGTATAGGAGAAGACATGAGGGTAAATGTCTAGCCAGTTCTAATGTATGTTTTGGTTGTGGAAAGAGTGGTCACAAGATAAGACATTGCCTGATTCTTACTTCTAAGGGAAGGGACCATAGGCAAAATCAAACTCGACAAGATCATGAGGGTTCCCCAGATGCGGTAACTGGTAAGTTAAGGTTCTTCTTTTAGCTTGTGGTTATATATTGCTTAATGTTGAGTGTTTAGTTGGATATGGTAAGATTCCATGTATGGAGATTGTTTCAGGAGTAGTTCTTAAAATACTTGTGGAAACTTCTTAGTATTTACTTGTATCAATGGTTTAGTGGTTGTTAAGACATTGGTGTTATGGTTAGATTGCAGGAGATGGATTTGAAAATATTAGTTGGGTCTGCTCCCAAGAGGGAGATAGTTTTCTTCATGGTTGGTATGTGAGTAGAACTATATTGGTTTTGGAAGAGTTCCTTGTTATGGTTTAGTGGGTGAAAGTTCGAAGGTGATGTGATGTCTTAGTATCCCTATCTCTTTCCTTTATCTTCGAGTCTAGCTTGAGGTAATAAGTTCCTCTTGGGTTGTTCTTTATTTTTGAGTCATATGTGTTATGTGTTTCCATGATTTGCTCATGATATGCATATTCATGAAAAACTTTCATTTTGAAAGAAAATGAGTTTACATGATTAATTTTCCTCATGTTGTTGTGCATTGAGTATGAGTTGCATATGGACTTCATGAGATGAGTTGTTGAACATGACTTAGCTATGCTTTTGAGAGTAAATTGCATATAGGCTCCATGAGATTGTGTTGAGCATGCTTTTAGCTTGAAGAAGGTAGTTCCTCCTTGAACATGAGTAATGTTAAAGTTTCATGCATATTGGGTTGCTAGATGTAGTTCCTACTTTCTTATGATGTATTGAGTATGTTTAGCTTGGAGTTGATATTTCCTTCTTGTATATGTACATTGCATACATGATGGGCTGTTAGAGTTAGTTCCACCCCTCTTATGATGTTTTGAGAACGTCCGAGCTTGTAGTCGATAGTTCCTCCTTGGTTATATGCATTTAGATGAAGTTGCATTTTAGGTTGGGTTGTTAGTTCCTCTCCTAATCTTTTAGTACTGGCTTGAATCTCATTCGATGAAGAATGGTCCCAGTTGATAGTTCCTCCTTGGTTATATGCATTTAGATGAAGTTGCATTTTAGGTTGGGTTGTTAGTTCCTCTCCTAATATTTTAGTACCGGCTTGAATCTCATTCGATGAAGAATGGTCCCAAGGGGGAGATATTGTAACACCCCATATTCGAAATAGGGCATTATGACTAACTTCAGGAAAATGCAGGTGACAACCGCGTGGACCTCCCACGGCCCGTGGATAGGACCACGGACCGTAGGTATGGTCCGTGGGTGGCCCTCTAAAAAAGGGCAGAAGTTCAAGACCACGGCTTGACCAACGGACTGTTGGTCAGACCATAGTCCATGGTTCGAAGCCCAAAAATATGGTTTCTCACCACCATCAATGGTCCACTAGGACGGGTCATGGGTCAAGTGACGATCCATCGACTAGGGGTCCGTAGATGGTGAGTCGGCAGTTAAGTTTCAGGGGTAGTTGGATCTTTTCCTAATTAATTAATTCCTATACTACGTCATTTTACTCTTTACTAACACCAATATATACATATTTTCAACCCCCCAATTCACAAAAGAAAACCAAATCTCTTCTTGAAGTATATTTCTCTCTCTTGAAACTTGAAGAAGACGAAGGATTCAACCTAGGGTTTCAAGTCAACTCTCAATTCCTCTATTGAAGGCTAGAATTTGGATTCAAGGTATGATAGTTTTCATCTATAGTTTACTTCCATCCATAAAGTTCCCAAACTCCTCTACTTCAAAAGGTAGAATTCCCTAGTTGAGTTAGGGTTTTCTTTAATTATCATGGGTTCTCTTGATTATTGCTTTAAATGATTGAATTATGATCTCTTATGCATAAATTGATTAAACATAAAGATTTTATGTTGATTTCTGCATGAACCCATGTAATCCCCATGTTTTCAAGTTATGAATCATATGATGTGGGATTTTGAGTATAAAACAAAAGTTTTATGAAATTAAGCATGTATTGCAAGCTTTACATGTATTTATGATGAAATCCATATCTAACCCATGTTTTCCAAGTATTGATGACTGAAAGTGGATTCTGAACCTCAATAGGTAAATTATGGACTTATGCATTTTCTTATGAAATCTATGCAAATGTTTTAAAGATGCTTGAGAGTAAAGTACCAATAATGTTGTTGTTGTTGTTGTTGTCTTGTAGAAAGGATATTCTCATAAGCACATAATAGCATGATGTGAAAAGGGTTTTTTCACATAATAAGTATTCTTAGGTTGAAAGACTTTCTCACCTAATTGAATCAAAGATTAAAATCTATTATGAAAAGATCATGGACGGTGAAAGGTTTTATCACGCATGGTCTAAGGAGCTATCCTATGATAAGACAAGAGGCGACTACCCATGTCTTTTAAAGATAAGATAAGTCAAGACTTAATAACTACTCCGTGGGAATTTATGCTTAGCACCGAGAGGATATTGAGATGGAAGCCCTCACGTCAGTAGAGGCTGGGTTTCTAGAAGAAATCTCCTTATCCCTTACCTATGTACCCACATAGTATGATTGTCTAGATAGGCATTAGCTAGTGGATCCACTTTAGCTCAAATTCATTGTTCTACTTTGGCAAGTAGGACAACCCTTTTCGGTGTGGGAGACATCGGGGGATCATGTTATAGCTCACATGGTCTTTATGTCGGTTAAGGCTCATTCCCAAATTAATAATGAACTAATGTTACTTCAATAAGTATTGTAAATGAGTTCAAAGGTTTCAAAGATAATGTTCACTTGCATTGATCACATTTTTCTGACTTATGGTTTCTAACTCTCAAATTACATGTTTTAGCTTGGCCATTGCATACTTATTAAAATGTCCATTCTTAGCAGAATTTAAATGTTTTATGCATGACTATCATACTTGGTACATAGTTTTGTACTAACATGTACTCTTGCCTACATTTCCCCAAATGTAGGGTCCGATAGTCAGGGTTCTCAGTTTCATGGCTAGAGGTGGACTAGAGATATTCCCGAGCTTTGGTGAGTCCTCATGCGTCGCAGACGGACTTTCATTGTTATAGTTTCTTTCATGTATTTCTCTTTTGGACATGATGTATGGGCCAAGCCCAATCTCATTCTATTGTAATAGATGGCTATGATGAGACAAGTGTTTTAGACTTTCGCTTTTTGTTGATAAAATGTTTTGGACTTGGACTATTGTTTTACTCTTATTATTCTATTTATTATGTTATGAGAGCTAAGTGGCTTGTATGGATTCCTTAGAGGTCCCATATGCCATGTTACATTAGGAGGTACCTCTGGGTCGTGACACCTATAACCTATATTTACAAGAAATTTACAGACATTATACATGAATTGCTAGTATCAGACTAATTACCCACTCTAATTAATCTCTTTGGAGCATCAACCAAAGATTGCAAGTAGGAATTTGCAACTTTAACCCATAAATTAACCTCATGCTAATTATCCAAACTTCATGTATCAACAATAGCAAAGTAGAACTTAACACAATACCCACTACATTGAATCAACACCTATCCCCATAATTGCACCCCTAGATCTTGGGATTTTAGCCACACATCACAAAAAGTAAGAAAATTATACATTTCATAAAGGCAACCATGGGTAACATGAAATTAAGCAATTACAAGTAAAACCACTTTGGATTCAATTTCAATTTATCAAATTTAAGTGTAAAGTTGTAAAACCTTAAACGCTAGAAAGTGTTCTGCACAATGGTCAAGTGTTCTCACAAAAACCCAATTCAGAACTTTCTTCTTCGACTGTCTAATTTCTCTCTCTTTTGGGCTATTTATGATTTTATAAAAATTAGCCCAAAACTCAATGTGCATCTCATTCAATGACATTAATCGGGCTCACCAAGCTTGTTTAGTGTATTGCCTTTCACTCTTCAGCTCACCATTTCATGGTCTAGTCTTCAGGTGGTTGAACTTCAGTTGGTGAACTCGATTGAGTTAGCCTTTAACATTCGGTGAATCACTGAATACCACCTTGGTTCGCTTTTTGAGCATTCAATCTTTTCTTTTTACGCTATCATTTTTTATGATGTTTAGTAAGGTCGCCTTTCTGATTCAGCGCATCGCCTTCTCTAATGGAGTTCTCCGACCTGATTCGATAGACACAAGTGATATGCATTGTCATTTTGGGCAAGGTCGTACTCACTTGGCTATCCGCCCTTGTTATTAGGTGATCACCAATGTATAGTTTGCAATTCTTTTTGCATTTTTGGTCATTATTTCAAACATCATTCCTTGCCTTGTCCATTTGCCTTCATAGCTGCAAATCATCAACATTTTATCAGAATAGGACAAAATAAGGCAATGAGGACACTAATTCTTGAGCTAAATAGAACTCAAATTAGTGCAAATCTACTACTAATCATGAGACCTTGCCTCGTACTCAGACACATTTATAGAACTGCTCTAGTCTCCAAAAGTGATCCTGGAGATGATATTTGACGCTCCAAGGGATGAACCTTTCTAAGTCAGAAAACTTGATCCAAGTGACCAGAGGAGGCCGGGTTGTCCTAGTCTTAATAAAAGTATGAGTACGCCATCACTGTTTGGCTGGCCCATCCAACTCAGTGAAGTCGGCTCATCTCGACTCCACTAGACCTAATGTATGAAGTCGCTCCTGGCAAGTAGTTGGAAACTCGTGTGCATCCTTACCAAAAGCCCTAGAAACCTTGGAGGTGATAGCCTCAAGAAAACTCGGAGCATATTTTTCTCCTCTATCAACATTGCTTCATCCACAATCACGGGCTTGATACCCCCAGGCGGTACCTGGGCCCGAGGTGCCTCTGCTACAGGGTGATGTTGTTGACCTTATGTTAGTGTTGGTGCCGGTGGTGGTACCAATGCTGGTGCGGCTATTGGGCATGCTGCTTGCTCCCAAGTAAAGTTAGAAGTTGAGCAATGGCTGCCTTAAGATTTGGAGCCATAGCCAGTCCAGGTGGTGGCTGAATTAGTCCTGGACCCATCGTCTATTCTGGAACATGGGCTTCTAGGGGTCCACTACAGCCCCTACACCCTTTTCTCTGCTAAGGGTTGTCTTGCACCACTATCATGTACGGGAGGTTGACCCCTACCCGGAGTTGTATCCTGCAACAAGAGTGAAATAAGTTAGATTTCAAGAAATCAATAACACACAGACTTTACGATAGTGATACGAAAGAGAAGAATTCCTAAAGACATCGTATATTCTCCCAAAGATAGGATACAAATGTGTCCGCACTGATCCGTAGGACTCTACTAGGTATTAACTTTATACAAGTAAGACCGGTGAACCTGGGCTCTGATACCAACTTGTCACGACCCGACAGCTTGAGTAATGATGGCACCTACTATAACCCACCAATACCTAGACATACAAGTAGTGAGTACAAGGATAGAACTAAACATGAAATTAAACTAACAATAAGAAAATATAAAAAAGGAAGCAAACCAAAAACTATATACAATAGAAACCCTCCTAGAACTTGGAAATCACAAGTATAGAGGTGTCGTATATGAACAAATAAGTCCCAAAAGTGGATCTTAACAAGCCATCTCAAAGGAAAAAAGACTAGATAACAAAAATACAGAAGGATACAGGCTGATCCAGGATGCTAAGTGCTCACCCTCGTCTCAGATATCAAAAACTGAGAAAGATAACATCGATGATCATTGCTAGTAGTTAGTACTAGGACTACATTCGTGAAAAATATTTAGAGTGTAGTATAAGTATCAAATAAAGGTACCCACTAGGCAGCCGACTGATCAAGAAAGGTAAAGACAATCTGAAAAGAGATAATCTAGATACAAACAGAGGTCAAAATGGATATGAAAAGAAACCACACAAGCATACCAAAATAAATACAAGTGCAGCTAACTAAGACAAACATGACCCCTTAAGGCTAGAAGGTACACTCGTACGCAAGTTTAAGTAAAAACCCGAACGGACCCCATAAGCTCGCCATGTACATAAAATAGGCTTACAAGAATGAAGAGTAACCCAAATCCAAATCCAAGTACATCAGATGGGCTCCCATCCCAAGTAACCCTGAAACCAAGAAACCAATCAACTCCTAGAGTAGCTAGCAAGAGTGACAATCAATCTAGACTGCCCCACTAGACAATCCACTCCAAGGGCCGTAAGTCTTTCTGCTAGCAAGTGTGACCCAGGGGTGTGTCAACTCCATAAAGAATCTCAAATATCAAGGCTGCCTAGCTAGCCAGTACACTTCCAAGGGAGTAAGCCGCCCAACTAGCAAGAGTGACCCGAGGGAGTGTCGACTCTACAGAGGATCTCTAGTAGGCTCCATGACATTGTGGATTGTCCTCCATTCCCCAAAAGATAAAAAGGCTCCATGCATAAAGTATATTGTACTAGAAAGTGTAAGACCTCCAATAATGCATCAGAGCCACAAAATTAGGGAGAGAAGATAGAAAGGGATAACAAGCTACATAAATGCCTAAACTAAAGCTCAAACTATTAGACCCTAGACTTCTATTCTAGTCTACAAGGACCTAGTCCATCTAAAGAAACGTCAAATATATAATAAATCTACAATGCTCGTGACTCTAAGCTAATGCTAGTCTATCCTCGACTAAGGTCGAGCATGCTTGAGAAAAAAAGGCAGCAGTACAAATCATTCACATAGCATGCAAGAACACACATCCTACCCCAACTAGCATGGTACTAACCTTGAAACAATATCGATAAATCCTAAAACATGGTTCTTAAGAAGAGAAGTAGGGATAAGTAGGTACTCCCATCCAATTTACACTAATTATCATGAATTCACACATTCAGGCTATATCTATACAAAAAGAAAGTTGTAGCCTACTTGTAGGCCGATCATGCGCGCTCTCTATTACAAGGCTAGAGTTTTTCCTTTCCGAACAACATCCAAACACTGCCACACTATCAAAAATAGGATCAATGTTAGTATTTTTTCTTAGACACCAAAACCATATAGGACTGAAATGGACTAAATTTTTAGTTAAAAGGGGATTACGGAACCCACACTTGTATTTCCAAAATTTACTCCATAAAGAGGTCCTAAACTTTGCCTCAAACTTGTGTTCCAAATGTTGAACACAATTTGAGGCCTAAAATGACCAACCCGACAAACATGCACAAAAGTCACAATTTCAACACCAAGAATAGGAGGGATAGACACCTCAATGCAAAATTCACCTCAAATGGAGGTTCCTCAATGTAATCTGATCACTCCAGCATATAACCTTGATAATTACAAATGCGTGGGACTTCAAATCACTCAATTTGAATAAGAAATAACAAAGAATTTGCATATTCAAAACAAGAAATAAGGTTGCCTTCGCGACTAGTCTTTAGATAAGACCAGTCTTCGCTTCTCTTCATGAAGGTGGCGTGGACCACGAGAACACGACCAAGAGGAACCTAGGGACCCATAAATACGGTCAGGGATCTCGTTAACATGGGCTCTGCGATCTTCGACAAAGCCTTTCAAACACGGCTATATGTCAACTGATTTCCGCAAACACGGCCAAGGGCCGATGAATGCAAAACATTCACTTTCTAATGCATATTAGCTAGTTTGGCAAGTTTGAAATCTTTGATTGGGCATTCCAAGTTTGTTTCGAACACTATACACACAAAAAAATATATGCAACCCTACCAAATTTAAAATTCCTGACTATACGAAGTAGTCAATATTCCTATATGATGTCGCCTTGACAAAAAATGCGTCAAATGCCCAAACTCCATTTTAAGCCAAAATTTACAATGGGGCACTGAACTATCATAAAGAATCTGGATCCAAACAAAAGGTCATTCAAAACTTAACATTGAAGAGCTAACTTTGCTAACAAAACTCCCAACTGAGTTCGTTTACTTAGAATGTTGACTGAAGTCAAACTTAGGCCTTAACTTGAAAGTTAAAATGCCTAATTGCACAAACTTGCATTAAAATCCTCGGGAGTCATGCTGACCATGCTACTCTCCTAATATTACCCTTTTGGGTGCGGAATCGTTAGGGTGGATTCTGAGGTCATGTTCTTGAACTTTTAATAAAAATGACTATTTCGGGTTTTAAAGCTCAAATCACATAAAAACTAGACGAATGACCAGGTGACCAAACTATTAGTCTCAGCAAGTCATAAATGACTAGGGGTTGTTATAAGAAAGCTCTAAATGATGAAGAGGAGGCATAAACATAGAAATGAATTGGAGATCATTACAATGCTTTTTGTCTTGTTCTATATTAAGGGGTCGGGACACACGCTCCATGGCAGATGCCTGGACTGATAAGTTCTCCATGGTTTCAGGTCTGAGTCTCATCATATGTGTATTGTAGGAATGAGAAACATCACTTTACATGGCATTTTTTTTTGCCTTGCATATCATTTCTAGTTGTGAACTTGTGAGTGTTGTAGTGAAAATTATGATTGATGGATTCAATATTTTGTGTTGATGGCCTATATTCGTTGAATATTTATTATTGTGCTACTTGCTATGTAAACTATGAACTTTTAGGTTGGGTTGATCTTTGTGCAAGTTGTAGTGTGTGGAGGTTCAATTGGAATAAAACGAGTACTCGTATTCTAATTGTTTTACCTCATGTTTTGTGGTTTGCTTTTTGAGTACCATGTTGTTTGGTACGCAATCCTTGATTACTACACTTGGTGTAGGTTAGAAGCTTGGATCTTTGTGATTATCCTTTCCTATACTTCATCTAAGGCTTGACTGGGGAGATTTGAGAGGAATCTACTTGTCATCTTAGTGGGCCCACTTGCTTCTTTATTATGTTCTGTTCTCTTTTGTAGAAACAATAACATTCTAGACTTGTATGTTCTTTTAATTCAAGTGTAATTTATTAGAAGCTTGTAAAAGTGACAACAATGTTTAGGGGTATTTATGACTTGTTTAAGTTATCGTATTTATGTTATTGATAGTTTATTTTCTACATTTTAATCATTTTCTTTTGGGTTTTTGGCTAACATGTCTTGATGGGATAGAACAGTGTCATCACACCCATTTTTTGGTCATGAAAATTATAGACTATGTTGTTTGCAGTTCGTTCAACAATTTCGCAACGGAAAAGTCAATCTTATTCATGTTATAGTTCAAGTGAAACAACTGAAAATTGTCTAGCATAATCTGCAGGACCTTTTCCACTTGAGACTCGTTACCAATGGCAACACCAAGTATTTCCAGTTCATTTAAGAAGCTTATCATTTTCAGCACATGCTCCCTTCCCAGCGACTTTTACCCATTTTATTGATAAAAGGGCTTTCATGGTAGTTTTCTTTGCAGCACGGTTCTCCTCTCAGAACACCCATTAAAGAGATTCAATTATTTCATAAGCAAATGTCATGGACTAATACTGATGATGCAAGACATTCCCTATTGAAGTAAGAATGTAACAT
Source organism: Solanum commersonii (assembly GCA_029007595.1). Classification (NCBI taxonomy): domain Eukaryota; kingdom Viridiplantae; phylum Streptophyta; class Magnoliopsida; order Solanales; family Solanaceae; genus Solanum; species Solanum commersonii. Next base: position 910,163 of record JAJTWQ010000170.1, read on the forward strand.
CTTTCCATCTCATAGGCAGTTGCCCACTTGTCATAAGTTTTGATCTCATCCTCTATACAATCTGCCAGTTTAATGGGGCATTCCTCAATTAACACGTACTTATAACCCTCAGAAGTAAGAACAATATTAAGATTTCATTTCCAATCAACATAATTAGGACCTTCTAGGTTGTTTTGGTTTAAGATAGAGGACAAGTGGTTAAAGTGAGACATAGTTAATTTGAGATATTTTAGAAACATATCATTAGGTATACATGCTAATATATATATATATATATATATATATATATATAATAATTATAATAACACATGACACATAAATCACGCAAATGAACAGTTCGATTCATTTGGAAAACATAACTATGTAAACAAATATATTATAATGTCAGGATATATTACCACTTAAATGAAAATGTCCAACTCAGTTAGAGATAAATCTTTTTAGTTTAGTCAGGTATATATTAAATATTTTGATCATTGATTTAACATGCAACTTAGTTGAAAAGTTAAAACAAGGCATCAATGCAAAAGACTAAAACAACGTCATAATATACAACTTTGTCGAATAAGGAAGAAGATAGATATCGACATATAAACTCATGTATCAACAGTAGAAGGTCCTTTATAACCATAAAAGGGTGAACCCTTATATCACTCGAGAATGAAAAAACCAAAATTTTGAAATAGAAAAACACCCAAAAACCCATCAAAGTTACTTCAAAAGGACAAAATAGCGCCCTGGTCATAGCAAACCGATAAGTATTGCTCACTGGGTCATTTTTTATAAACCATCCAATTTTATGGTCAACTGGAGTTTGTCGAAGAAAACTAGACATCTAGACCAATTATTTTAGCACATATGCCAGGGCCATATGTGCATGCCATCAATTCCAAGGCACAAACCATGCCAAGGCAAGAGAATGCCATACCATCATGAGAGGTGAATTCCATGCCATCAAGAGAGGCCAAGGCGGGCACTAGAAAGGCCAAGACAGTAGGGCAATGGCAAGGCCAAAGGCGGGCCATCAAGACAAAAGTGGAGGAGGAAGGACCAAGGCAAGTCATCAGACCATGTGCTAGCAATGCCAAGTCTAAACATCAGGTAAGGCGATAGCAAGGCCAGGCGATGGTAGGTCCAGGCCAAAGGAGGCCATCAGTTTTCAAACTTTTTGGATTTTTTTCAAAACCACTTGTGCATAATTTTTGAAAATATTTTTCAAAACAAATATATATCAAGACATGGATGATAAATCTCATAATTAACTATAAAATGTGTAATTAACAGTATATAAAACTTCAAATTCAAATATTAATCATAAACATAAATAAAACAATCATAAAATTTGAATCTTGTATATGAAACTTCGAATACAAACATGAATCATAAACATCAATATATCAGTCACGAAATTTAAATCTTATATATAAACTATAATATCCGTAATTAATAGTATATGAAACTTTTTTAGTTCAAACTGTAATCTTAAACATAAATTTATCACAAAATTTCCATCTCATTGATGAGCATGAACAAAAATCAACAATTTATGAATCATCAAAGTCATTTATAAATCTTGAAACGGTAACACATCATGATATAAACATATTACTAAAAAAATATGTATCAATCACGATATACACACCATGATATACACAAATTACTAAAAAAATATGTATCAATCATGAGTAATCTTGTTACATTATCTTTTGAATATGTAAGAAGACTCATGATACCAATTGATCGAATATGCTCAATGGAAGCATTATTCAAGATCACAAATAGCATGATGATATAAACTGAATGAATTTATGAAACTCTAACTTTTTGAAGTTTTCATACAAATTGTTCAACAATGAAGAATCAAGAGCTACTGCTTTCTATTGCCTTCTATTACTTTCTTGACTAATTCTTTTTAACCGAAACTTGTGTGGATAAGTAAGTGTGTGTTTCTAGAAAAGGATACTCTTCTCTTCCCTCAACATTCCCTTTTATACACCAAAAACTTGACATACGAGTTTCAGACATTAGGGTAATTCAAGAGGGTAATAAAGAGATAGTAAAGAGAAAATAAATGGGCATAAAATAGAAATATTTTAGCCTTAATCGGAATTTTTTTTTCTTTTATTCATCATTTAAATGTTTGAAATTCAAATGAATTTATTTCAGTATATCAGTAAATATACCGCTTCTTTTACTATGCTCTTTTATTTTTCCCTAGATACGGTTAATTAGTCAGGAATAACATGAAAAACAAATTTCTTTAATAAACTTTCAATCACAATAATAGTTCACAAAAGAATGAATTAGCCATATCGTAATAAATTATAAATTATTGTACTAAAGAAATTTTAATTGCAATCCTCGATTTAATTGCGAGTTACATGTACTTATACTTTTAATAAAACAAACTACACATATCATAAAAATTATATCAAGATTAAGGGTATAAGTACATGTAATGGACAAGATATATTGTTTATTCATAATCATAACCTAAACTAATTTTTCTAATTGGTCCATTCAATACAAACAAAAATGTACTAGCACAAGAACTTGAAAATTTTCCATTCTAATAGTTAAGATCTAGTCATTTTTAACATTCTGCTACAATCATCGAGATGTTTTTCATATATCATGACTCAGACCATCCTGAGTGGAATTACCACTAAACTACCTGGTGAGAGAACCAAAAACTAACCCCAACTACACCCAAAACCCCATTGATAAGGCAAGTTCATCATAATAAAAGTATGAAAATAGGTTTCAAACAACCAACGATTGAGTCTACATAAACCCAATCAATAGCCAAAAACAATTCAGTAATTAAGGAGTTGAGTCCCCATAAATAACACAATAATCAAATTGTTATGCATAAATAAACCCCTAAGAACTAAAAGTCCCAGTACCAAAACTCTAATGTCTAAAATAAAAGGGTGCAACCCCAAATTCAAAAACAATAATAAAAGTTTAAGAATGTCTTACTCCAGAAAGATGGACAAGAAGAACAAAGGAATCCACAACATCCTTTAAGAATAACTCACCCTTAGATTCGAAGTTAGACATTTCTTAAGTAAGGTCTTTGATCAACCGCTAGAACATGCCCTGTACTCAAAAAGAAAAGAGCAAGTATCAGTAGACAAACTACACTATACTAGAAAGATCATACAGTCAGCCAAATATATGAATATAAGCAACATTCCATAGCAAAGTAATATAGAACAACACATAAACAATTATCAATACATACCAACTCCTAGTCACATCTCATGAAACAGCCAATACTTGGATGCATATCCTATATGATCACAAATGCAATGCCGAGTCTCCCATGGAACCTTAAATGCATATCTAATCCTCTCACAGAACCCAAAGTAAATTTGCTAGTGTATCAGCATGGTACCTAAGCCACTCGTAGTTAGCATACCGGCATGGTACCTAAGCCAACCATATAAAGATATCCCCATACATAGTGTTGAACCCGAGCCAACCATTAATATATACCATGCGATATTTGAGTCAACCATGGAGATATTCAGTATCAAGCATGATACCTTAGCCAACAAGCAATACAGACAATCATGCATAATCACAAACAACATGAACAATTACATTTGAAACCACAAGTCCCATAACAGTTCATTCCTGAGACCAGCAACACGATGACATTTTATATGCCTCCTTATGTTTTCACTTACATGCATTGTACAACGATACTTTAAAGAAGTAGACATGCATACATACATAAATCGATAAATACAACAATCACATATCTTGAACCAAGCCTCTTGGAAAATCTAAAGAACATGAGACTTCCCTTTTTGAAGTGCCTTGTCTTATTCTTGATCTAAATCAATAAATAAAGCAATAGGCAATCACAAAGGCTTAATTATACAATTTTTTACTAAATCCTAACCCCATGCCAATTTATGATCATCTTTCCCAAGTTAGGGTTTTTTCCCATCATCAAATCATGTCAAAACCTTCCCCCCACGAGTAATATACTAGATTCTAAGGCTGAAGAATCAATGTACAAGGTTGAGGAATAATAACCTTAACCAACAAATTTCTTGGGAAATTGAGTGCAAATAATCCTAAATCCCCCCTCCCAAATGGATGAACAAAAGTGCTAAAATTAGGATGTTTTGGGGTTGTTTCTACATAAAATCCGAAATTTGCCTTGCTATTGTGGCACAACTCGCTATAGCGGAACTTACCCTACTATAGCAGCCTGCACATACCACTATAGTGGTCGGAGTCCTGATATTATGGAATATCTGATCTTTTGAGACACACAAATACATGAAAATCCATTTTTTTCACAGTATACCTCCTTCCATTAACATCCACAACAATCCCTTTCATGTTGAATTTGATTTCAGGAGTTTTACTCTCTCAAGTTTTATTTTATAAAACCCTATGGTTTCCTTAATGTTTTGGCTACAGGAACATGTCATCTAAGACTTGACATTACAATTCGTCCATTACCGGATATCCCTATACCATGCCTAGCCTAAATCTTATCGGAGACTGGCCTTGCCTAAACAATTTAAGTCACTATCCAAAAATATTTCTAGCCCAAATTCTTTTGCTATTGGATTACCCAAATTAATCGAGACTGATCATTACAATAGCTACCAATTTGCCCATCGTTCATCCCCATGTGATCAAATAAGAAACATTATTGATTCCCATTTAATGATGTAATATCCATCCTCATGGTGTACTTATTTAACATAGACATACCAAAAATTGGGTGGACTCTAGAAAAGTTTGATGGCAGTGCTAACTTGCAAGCCACTAGCCTCACGCCATCAAGAATCTTAAATGGGCCAATGTAACGAGGGATAAGCCTACCATTCTTACCAAACCTCATGACTCCTTTCATAGGGGACAACTTCAACATAACCTTATCACCAACCTGAAATGCCATTTCCCTTACCTTGCAATCTGCATACTCCTACCTACTATAGGCTGCCAACAACTTAACTTAAATGCCATTCACCCTTAACTGAGCTTTTTCTAACCAAATGATCATCCAAAGGTTTCACATCACCAACCTCAAACCACCCTATGGGAAATCTGTATCTCCTCCCATTAAGTTTCTCAAATGGGGCCATATCAATTCTAAAGTGACAACTATTATAATAGAAGAACTCACATAAGGGTATGAACAGGTCCCAAAGGCCCCTAAAATCAATTACACATGTTCTTAACATATCTTCCAATATCATAATAGTCCTTTATAATTGACCATCAGTCTGTCAATGGAAGGTTATACTGAAAGTGAGTTGAGTGCCCAACACTTCTTATAACTTAGCCCAAAACTTTGAAGTAAACTGAGTGCCACCATCTGAAATGATATAAAGGGAAACCTCGTGCAACCTTACCATCTCCTTGAATTAAATATTGGCCAACTAATGAGAGTTGTAATCCACTCTAGCTGGAATAAAATAGGTTGATTTAATCAAGCTGTCAAAAATGACCCAAGTCAAATCATACTTCCCCAAGGTGTTAGGTAGTCCCTCTACGAAGTTCATACCTATCATTTCCCAGTTCAATTTAGGAATAGGCATTCTTTGAAGCAAATATGTAGGTCTTTGATGTTCATACATCACTTGTTAGCAATTTTAACATTTAAAAAAATACACAATAATGTCTTTCTTCATCCTAGACCACTAATAAAGTAGCCTTAAATCCCTATACATCTTGGTTACACCCGGAAGAATAAATACCGCAAACCATGAAACTCTTCCAACACACTATGGATCAATTCACCAAATCAAGGAATGCAAACCCTTCCTCTAAAACTGAGCACACCATCTGCATTGAGAGTGCCATCTGGGGTCTCCCCAGTCACCACCTTACCTTTGATGTTAACCAATTCCTTATCCTCAAGTTATTTAACCTTGATTTCCTCCATGAAGGTGGGGTTGACCTCAATAATGTCTAGGATTTCACCCTGCTCAGAGATACCTAATTGCATTAACTTAGACTCCAAAATATATATCTCTCTTTCCAAGGGTCGCTTAGACATCCCCAAGAAAGCATGCATGCCCATGTTAACTATATTCTAGCTCAAGGTGGCTGCCACCACATTAGCCTTAACCGGAATGGTACTGAATGGTCACATCATAATCTTTGAGAAACTCTCTCCATATTCTCTATCCCAAATTCAGATCCTTTTAAGTGAACACATGTTGTAGACTTTGATGATCAATGAATACCTCACATTTAAACCCATAAAGATAATGCCGCCACATTTTTGGAGCAAACACCACTTTTTCTTACTCCAAATCATTGATGATGTAGTTTATCTTATGGACCTTCAACTGTCTAGAAAAATAAGTTATGATATTGTTTTCCTACATCAACACATCACCCAAGCATGAATTCAAAGCATCACAATAAATAAAGAATACTTTTCACCAACAATGTCATGATAGGTGGTTTAGTTAGAATATCCTTGGGCTTTTGAAACATCTCCTCACACTTATCTTACCACTCAAACGGTACTTCCTTTTTTGAATCAACTTGGTCAAGTGAGTATCAATAGAGGAAAAAATTTTCACAAATCCTTCGATAGTAGCTTGCATGACCCACAAAACTCCTAACTTTTGTCATACAGTAGGCCAAACCAAATTCTTAACTACCGTAATCTTTTGGGGATCTACCATCAACCCATTTATCGAAACCACATTCCTAAGAAAGGCAACTGAGGTAGCCATAATTCATACTTAAAAAAATTAGCATACAATTTTTATTTCCCATGATACCTAGAGCAATACGAAGGTGATTTGCATGCTCCTCTTTTTACTTGTATTAAATCAAGATATCATCTATAAATACAATCACAATGAACCCAAGAATGGTTTGAACACCCCATTCATCGAACTCATAAATGTTGCAGGTGAATTACTCAACCCAAACGACATCACCAAGAACTCATAATGCACATACTAGTTCTTAAAAGTTTTATTAGGTATGTCATTGGGTCTAATCTATAATTTACGGTACTCTGACCTTAAGTCAATCTTAGACAAGACAGAAGAACCCTACAACTGGTAATTTGTATGAGGTAAGGGGTCTATATTTTGGATGTTAACCTTATTCAACTTCTTATAATCTATGCATATTCTCATACTACCATCCTTCTTCTTCACTAACAACATGGGAGCGCCCTAAGGAGAAGCACTAGGATGAGCAAATCTCTTACCAAGAAATTCTTGGAGCTAAATCTTAAGATCTCTCAACTAAGTCAGAGCCATGCAATAGTGAGGGATAGAAATTGGTCGAGTGTCTAGCTCTAAATCAATACGGAAGTCTATGTCCCTATTTGGAGGCATACCAGGGAGATTTATAGGAAACACTTCTAGAAATTCCAAAACCAAGGGAATAGACACAATGGAAAGGGACACTGCACTAACATCCCATAGATGAGCCAAATACGCAAACCAACCCAACATGACTAGGTTGCTAGCCCTAAGGAAAGATATGATCTTGAATGGCTTAGGCTTGTACACCCATTCCCCCTCTAACCTTTCCCTACCTGGATCTCTAGAGTTATTGTGTTATAGTTCAACACAACAAAATATAAGGATAGTCAATACCCAAGATAACATCAAATTTAGCACATCTAATATGAATAAATCTACTCGAGTATGCAGGTTGATTAACAACATAGAACAATTACGATACACTAGGGTTACAACTACAAACTCTCCCATAGGGGTAGCAACATAGATAGGGGCATCAAGGGTATTACAAATCAAATCAAGTCCTAGAGAAAAATTTAAAGATATATAGGAATAAGTACAACTTGAATCAGATAACACATAAGCAATCCGATATTATACAAGAAAAGTATTTGTCATCACAACATCTAGTTCCTCGGCCTCTAGTCTTCCCAAAAAAATGCATAACAGTGAGCTCTTTTATCATTATGAGCAACCCCCCTTTGAGCTGCACCAATCCTCTCCCCGCATAACCAGTTTATCGGCCTCCACAACATCCCTTCTTATCTCCTTACCCACCTTGTGGACATCTTCTACCATTATTACCTCCACCCACTAAAACCACTTCTCTAGTCTGTTGTTGAACCTTATTAACTATCGGCCTATGAGGGCGATCCTTCTTAAAGTGTCTTAGCTCACCACAATAGAAATAACCACGGTCAAGGATGGGCCTACTAGTTGATTCATAAAAAATAACGTTGACCTACTATAGAAGTAGGCATAACTGACTGAATCGGATAACCTAAAATAACCTACTAACCAGAACTTTTAGAATATGAACCATTATAGGTGACCATATTCTTGGACTTCTTAGCCAAGGTTTTAGCATGTCTAGCCTTCCGAACTCCATCTACCTTCTTCACAAAATTAGTCACCTCATTGAAGATATTAACTGTAGAGGTCATTTACACCAACAAAACTTAAAATTTATAATTCAAACCCTTGACTAACAATTGAATCTTTTTCCCGCTCTGAGCTTATCAACTACATAAAATAATAGGATAAACAATGTAACTTATCCTCATGAGTAGCCATAGTCATATTACCCTCCTGAAGAACCATAAACCCATCCTTCTTCCTATCTTTTCATGTGAGAGTCACATATTTCTCCTAGAATAATGCATGGAATTATGACCAAGTTAGTGGAGGCAAGATTAATGATAGAAATTCCACAATCTTTCTTCCATTGCTTGGCCTTACCTAGAAGCTAAGAAGTAAGAACTCAAAAGCATGTTGCTACATAATACCCAACTTATGCAGCCTCTAATAATAGTCCAAGAACTTGTTCAGTATTTCATGTTCACAACGGGTCATCATATATCCAAGTTGGGGATGGAAGAGAGAATCAGTGTTCATATCTCCATCAATCTTAGGGTTAATAGACACAATAGTATGAGTAATCAAAGCCGAAGTACCCTAAATAGTAGGAGTAACTCCAGCACCTACCAACCCACTCAGAAAGGAGAACACTTGCTAAACCACTACAACATCCATAAGGGGAAGACCTTTAAATGCAACATGTGCTCTCACTAGTTAAAAGCAATTCAGTAATTAAAGAATTGAATTCATCATATTTTTATGCAGACACAAAGCCCTAAGAACTAATAGTTGTGCTACTAAAATTTTAATGTCTAAAATAAAGAAGATTTGCCCGAAGTTCAAAAGCAATGATAAAAGTCTAAGAATGTCTTAGTCAAGAAAGATGGACAAGAAAAAGAGAGGAATCCATGGCAGCCTGGAAGAATAGCTCACCCTTGGATTTGAAGTCGGACATCCCTTAGCGAGGTCTTGGATCATTTCTTGGAAGATGCCATGTACTCAACAAGGAAAGAACAGTTGCAGTATCAGTACACAAACCACAGTGTACTGTAGGATCATATGGTCAGTCCAAAATATGAATGTAAATAGCTTATTATAGCACAGTAACACATAACAACACATAAATAATTATCAATACATACCAACTCCCAGTCACATATCATGAAACAAGAAATGTCTAGATGCATGTCCCATATGATTAAACATTCAATGTAATTTCTCTCATGGAACTATAAACACATACTTGGTCCTCTTACGGAACCCATAGTCAAACTCTTAGTATAACTGCTTTGTATCTGAGTCATCTATAGTTAGTGTAATGGTGTGATTCCAAAACCAACCATATATGGATATCCTCGCACCAGGCGTGATATCTGAGCTAACAGTTAGTATATACTAGGTATGGTATTTGAGCAAACTGTGGGATATCCTATACCATACCCGAGCCAACCAGCAAGCACAGACAATCATGCACTATCATAAATATCATAAACAATAAGACTTGAAACCACAAGTCACATAACAAGTTCATGCATGAGTTTATCAACATGATGTCATTTCATATGCCACTATATATTTTCCCTAATATGAATTGCACAAGGATACTATAAAGCAATAGACATGCATACATACATAAACTAGAAAACATACAACCATCACCTACCTCAAAACAAGCTTATTGAAACTTTAAAGAACCCGAGTTTTCCCTTTTCTAAGTGTCTTAGATTGTTCTTAGTCTAAATCAATAAATAAAAGCAACAATCAATCACAAAAGCCTAATTATACCTGGATTATTCTCAAATCCTAACCCTAGGCCAATTGATGATCATCTTCCCCAACTTAGGACTTTTTCCCACCATGAAATGATGTTGAAACCCTACCCTATGAGCAATATTCTAGATTCTAAGGCTTAAGAATCAATGTACAATGTAGGGGAGTAATAATATTACCTTAACCAATGAATTCCGTGGAAATTTGAGTGCAAACAACCCTTATTTTTCCGTGGAAATCTCATTTTTCACAACCTATCTCCTTCCCTTGACATCCAAAACTATCCTTTTTAAGCCGAATTTGATTCTGGGATTTGTACTTACCTGTATTTGATTCCATAAAGCACTATGGGTTCCTTAATGTCTTGTCTACATGAACCTGTACTTTTCATGACTAAAGACTACCCTTTAGATGTGACATGGTACATAGAGTACTGAAAGAACCTAATCGAACCACATGACATAGCATGACACTAAGATAATGTACAAATAGCAATAACATGAATAATAGAATAAAGTCTTAAATGATATTTTCAACATTTAAGAAAAATATGAATATAAAGACTCATAAGCGAAAGTACTAAAGTCTGAAAGAGCCTCTCAACGTAAGTGAGTTACTAGGAAAAGCCCTAGCATACTCAAACATTTGAAAATTTAAATGTAAAGTCTGAAATAAACATAAGGAACTCATAAGTGGCATATCCCCGAACCATGAGGACCTATTACAGCAATTCTAAGTTGATAGAATCATGTACTAACAATGGCCAGATGGATGTGCATTAAAACTTATATTATGCAACAATATAGGCAAGAAACTATGCGATCAGTACATTCTATGCATAAACAGGACATAATAAGATGATAAGTCTGAAAATATGATAATACAATGACCAACTAAACATATCATGAACAATGATAATCTGATTCTAAAATACATTGTACAAGGTGATGCAATATTCCTCAACATCATATTCATTACATAGGTGGAAGATACCAGTAACCGACATAAACTATGTGAGGTACAACATGGATTTCAGTGTACTACTTCCATACAAAAAAGAGAGTGTCCTACTTGCCAAGGTAAGGACCATAATCATGATCTAAGATGGATCCATTAGCTAGAGTAAATTAACAAAGTCCTATGGGGGCACATAGTTTTGAGACCTGGGTAATTTCCACTAGTCCAACTCGGTGCTAAGTTCTCCCAACTAAAAACACGCATATATATATAAATAGAATCTTTCATGGAAAAGTTGATAATCAGAAGAATAGCTCCTTAAAATCATGATTTTTAACATGATATTTGACACACTTAGCTGAAGTATTTAAATCTCGATAATCATATAAATTGAATCATACTTTATAAGAAATCATCCTTGATTCATAAGAACCTTCATAACGTGATGCATGCATACCAAAATAGCTTAGTCAAGATCATGAAATACTTGCATAGCATGGGTTCATAAAAATATAATTTGAAAATATTGAATTATGATCAAATAATGCATAATAAGATCAACCATGAATAATAAACTTGAATTCCATAGAACTCATAAGAATTCTTGAAACTCTGGATTTCAAGTAAGAATCATAAATAAGAATTTGAGGTTTCTTTAGGGCTCAATGAGTAAAGAAGGAACCATTGATGAAGCTCTCACATACATTAATATAAACCCTAGGTGAAGTTGAAGAAGAAGACTTGAAGCTTTGAAATCCTTGTTCTTACCTTAGGAGAGAGACTTGGAGAAGAAGAAACTTTGATTGAGTGAATGAGATAGAATGTGGAGGTTAGGGATCTTAGGGATCAGTTGAAGCCTCCTATATAATCCCAAAATGACGTAGTATAGGAATTAAAAGACCTAATTACTTTGACTTAAAAACTGTCAAAAACCTTTTGTGGCCCCTTTCTACACTGCTGCATATCCTTTGACGGTCGTGACCTCTCGTGTTGTCCAACCACAAAAATTCAAGTTTCTAAACTTTCAATCCATGGTCGGTTTAATAATCTATAGAAACTTATATGGGTTATGAAGCCTCTCGTACAACCATCCTAAGGTCAAATTCCCTTAATCCCAAAGCCTTACTCTACGGACCCGTCCACAGTCCGTACAAGAATCCACATGTCGTATATCCTAGCCTTCATGTTAACCCCACTTTTAAAAAATATGAAGATTGAATTATAGGTAGGTCAATAGTCAGTGAATCCACTTATGGATCGTATAATCATCCTCGAAGCATAGGGGCTACCAAAGCTCAGATATCTCGAACTCAGCCACCACCCACGAAACTGAGAAACCTATCTGTCGAACCCTACATTTGGGGAAATGTAGGCAAGAGTATGCGTTAGTACAAAACAATGTACCAAGTATGACAGCCATGCAGAAAACATTTAAATCTTGGTAACACGGATATTTCATTTCATGAAATTCAATTGATCAAGCTAAAACATGATCTAAAAGTGTTAGAAAACATAAGTTATAAAACCATGGTAAATGCAAGCTAACATCATTTTTAAAACCTTTGAACTCATATGCGATACTTCTTGAAGTAACCTTAGTTTATTATTAATGTGGGGGATTAGCCTTAACCGACATAGAGACCATGTGAGCTATAACATGATCTCCTATTGTCTCCCACACTGAAAAGGGTTGTCTTACTTGCCAGGTAAGGACCATAAATCTGAGCTAAAGTGGATCCACTCGCTAATGTCTATTTGAGCCAATCATCCAATGGGGACACATATGTAACGAATAAGGAGATTGTTTTTAGAAACCTGACCCCTACTAACAGCAGAGCTTCTATCTCAATATCCTCTCGGTGCTAAGCATAAATCCCATGGAATAGTCATTTCTTACTTGACCTTATTATCCATTGAAAGGTATCCTAGGATAACCAATCCAAGTTAGTTTCATTAGGATAGCTCTTACTTTTTTATTCAATTAGGTAAGAAAGCCTTTCAACCTAAGAATACTTTCTATGTGAGAAAACCATTCACATCATGCTAGTTATGTGTTTATGAGAATGTCCTTTCAACAACACGACAACAACATCATCATTGGTACTTAACTCTCAAAGCACCTTTAAAGCATTTGCATAGATTTCATAAAAAAATGCATAAAACCATAATTTACCTCTTGCAGTTCAAAATCCACTTTCAATCATCAATACTTAGAAAATATGGGTTAGATATGGATTTCATCATTAATTCATTTAAAGCTTGCAATACATGCTTAATTTCATAAAACTCTTCCTTTAAGATTAAAATCCCACATCATATGATTCATAACTTGAAAACATGGCGATTACATGGGTTCATGGGGGAAATTATTATAAATCATAGTATTTCACCAATTCATGCATAAGAGATCATAATTCAATCATTTAAATCAATAAAGAAAAGAGCCCATGATAATTGAAGAAAACCCTAACTCAATTGGGGAATTCTACTTTTTGAAATAGAGGAATTTGGGAACTCCATGGATGGAAGGAATCCATTGATGAAAACTATCATACCTTGAATCCAAATGTTAGACTTCAATGGAGGAACTCAGACTTTGACTGGAAACCCTAGGTTGAATTCTTCTTTTTCAAGTTTCTAGAAAGAGAAATATTTTGGAGAGGAGAATTGATCTTTTTTTCTGATTTTTGGAAGAATGAAGTGAATGGGCTAATTTATAGGTTGAAAATACTTATATAGCGGTCTTAGTGAAGGGTAAAACGACATAGTATAGGAGTTAATTAATTAGGAAAAGACCCAAATCCCCCTAACAATAACTGCCAAACCATGACCTACGGCCACCCATCGACAGACTGTGGACTGACTGATGGTCTGTCCTCCACGACCATCGATGGTGGTCAGAAATAGGAATTTTGGCCAGTGAACCACGGACCCCAACCATGGACCGTGGTCTGAACTATGGTTCATAGGTCAGGCCGTGGTCCTGAACCTCAGAAGACTTGGCAGGGTGGCGAATCCACGGACCCACCTACGGGCCGTGGTTAGCCTTCATGGATAGCACCTTCAACTTCCTAAAATTTGTTTCATTTCCCTTTTCTAGATACGGGGTGTTACATTATCTCCCCCTTGGGATCGTTCGTCCTCGAATGAGATTCAAACTGGTTCCAAAAGAGTAGGAGAGGAACTAACAACCCAACCTAAAATGCAATGCATACAACCAAGGAGGAACTATCGACTCCAAGCTAAACATACTCAATGCATCATAAGGAAGTCAGAAATACATCTAGAAACCCAATATGCATGAATTCAAAATTACTCATGTTCATAGAGGAACTACCTTCTCCAAGCTAAAAACATGCTCAACACAATCTCATGGAGCCCATATGCAATTATTTCTCAAAAAGCATAGCTAAAGCATGTTCATCAATTCATCTCATGAAGTCTATAGGCAACCTATACTCAATGCACCAAAACATGAGGAAAATCAATCATGTAAACTCATTTTCTTTCAAAACACAAGTTTTTCATGAACATGCAAAACATAAGAAAATCATGAAAACACATAAAACGGATAACTCCAAAATAAAGGACAAACTAAGAGGAGCTCATTACCTCAATCTAGAATAGTTGTAGAAGGAAAGAGATGAGGATATTGGGACATAATATCGGCCTCGGCCTCCCAAAAAGCACCCTCAACTAACTGATTCCTCCACAACATTTCACGGAAGCTATCTCTTTATTTCTCAAATTCTTGATTTGCCAGTCTAAAATTTTAACCAGAACTTCCTCATAAGAAAGATTCTCCTTAACTCCCAAACCTTCTAAGGAAACTATGAATGTGGAATCACCACCACATTTCTTCAACATAGAGACATGGAAAACTGGATGCACTGATGCCAACTCATTTGTCAAATCTAACTCATAAGAAACCTTACCAACACACCTCAAAATCTAATATGGGCCCACATATCGGGGACTAAGCATCCCTTTCTTACCAAACCTCATTACACCCTTCATGGATGAGATTTTCACATAAACCCAATCATGAACCTCAATTTCAAGATCCCTTCTCCTCACATCGGCATATGACTTTTGCTGACTTTGAGTTGTTTTCAACCTTTCTCTTATAAGTCAAACTTTCTCTATGGCCTCATGTACCAACTCAGGACCTATTGGGGTAACTTCACCCACCTCAAACCATCTTATATAATAGCTACACCTCCTACCATATAAGGCCTCAAATGGAGCCATATCAATACTCGAGTGATAGTTATTATTGTAAGCAAACTCAATCAATGGCAAATAGTCATCCCAATTACCTTTAAAATCAATCACACAAGCTCTTAACATATCTTTCAAAGTTTGGATAGTACGCTCTGCTTGCCCATCGGTTTAGGGACGAAAATTCATGCTAAGCTTCGATTTAGTGCCAAGACCCTTTGGAAAGACTTCCAAAACTGTGAAGAGAATTGGGTACCACCAATGGATATAATGAAGAAATGCACTCCATTCAACCTTATCATTTCTCTCAAGTAAAACTTGGCATAGTCCTCCACCTAATAAAAAACCTTGACGAGAAGGAAATGAGTCGATTTCATCATCTGATCTACTATAACCCAAATGAAGTCATGTTGTCGTCTGGTGCGAGGCAAACCAACAATAAACTCCATATTAAAATTTTCCCACTTCCAAGTAGGAATGCTAATATCTTGGGATAAACATCCAGTTTCTGATGTTCAACCTTCACTTGTTAGCAATTTGGACACTTAGCCACAAATCCCATAATATATTTCTTCATCCCATTCCACCAATAGACCTTCCGTAAATCACGGTACATCTTGGTGGCTCCTGGTGAATGGAATACCGCGAACTATGGGCTTTTATCATGATTTATCCCCTCAAGTCATAAACATTCAAAACACATAAACGACCTTGATATCTAAGTACCCCAATGGAGGAGAAATCCTAACGGATTTCTTAAGTACCGCTCTTTTCAATTCGACCAAAATTGGATCAAGACCTTGCTTAGATTTCACATCTGCCACAAAAGATGATTCGGAACCATTGTGAACCATAACACCACCTTTGGTGGAGTCCACTAGTTAGATATCTAATCGTGCAAATTTATGAACATCTCAAACCAAATCTTTCTTTTCTTATTCAATATAAGCAACACTACCCATAGATAACCGACTAAGAGCATCCGCTACCACATTAGCTTTACCGGGGTGATAAAGAAAACTTATGTCATAATCCTTCAATAACTTAAGCCACCTTCTTTGGCGAAGATTTAGATCTTTTTGATTAAACACATATTGCAAACTCTTGTGGTCAGTAAACACATCTACATGAACTTTATACAAATAGTGTCTCTAAATATTTAAGGCAAAAATGACCGCCGCTAATTCCAGGTCGTGAGTAGGATAATTCTTCTCATGAATTTTAAGCTGCCTTTAGGCATAGGCAATAACTTTCCCATTTTGCATAAGCACGCACCCTATCCCAATTCTCGAGGCAACATAATAAACCACAAAACCCTCTATCCTTTTCAGTAAGGTTAACACTGAAGCGAAAGTAAGTCTATCCTTCAACTCTTGAAAACTCTTCTCACATGCTTCGGACCATAGGAACGTAGCTTTTTTAGTCAAAGCCGTCAAAGGAGAGGCAATTGAAGAGAATCTCTCAACAAACCTTCTATAGTAACCGGCTAAACCCAAGAAACTTCTAATATCCGAAGGAGTTAGAGGTCTAGGCCAACTCTTGACCGCATCCATCTTCTTAGGATCTACCTCAATACCCTTACTTGAAACAATATGACCAACAAAAGCTACAGACCTTAACCAAAAATTCACATTTGCTAAACTTTGCAAAGAGTTGTTGGTCCTTAAGAATTTGCAACACGATCCTCAAATGATCAATATGCTCATCCTCACTCCTTGAGTAGATCAAAATTTCATCAATGAACACAATCACAAATATGTCAAGGTACCGTCTGAACACCATATTCATCAAATCAATAAACGCCACAGGAGAATTAGTCAAACCAAATGACATTACTAAAACCTCATAATGACCACACCAAGTTTGAAAAACCATATTCAGAATGTCATCTTCTTTCACCCTCAATTGGTGATCACCCGATTGAGGAGCAATTTAAGAGAAATAAGTTGCTCCTTGAAGTTGGTCAAATAAATCATCTATCCTTAGGAGAGGATACTTATTCTTAATAGTCACATGGCTCAACTATTGATAGTCAATACACATACGAAGAGAACCATATTTCTTTCTAACAAACAAAAATGGAGCACCCCATGGAGAAATACTCAGTCGGATGAAAGCCTTATCTAACAATTCTTGCAATTATTCTTTCCACTCTTTTAGTTCTTCCAGAGCCATACGGTAAGGAGGAATAGAAATAGGTTGCGTATCTGGGAGAAGGTCAATATCGAAGTCTATTTCCCACTCGTGAGGAACACCGGCTAAATCATCTAGGAACACTTCTAGAAACTCATTAACAATGGGGACCCACTCGAGAGTAGGGTTTCGGAATCTACATCCCTCACCCTCACTAGATGGAAAATGCAACCCTTAGAAATTATCTTTCTAGCTTTAAGATAAGAAACAAACTGACCCTTAAGCATAGAATTTCCCCCTTTCCACTCTAGGACAAGCTCATTCGAGAATTGAAACTTGACTACACGAGTTCTACAATCAATAGAAGCATAGCATGAGTGCAGCCAATCCATACCCAAGATAACATCAAAATCTAACATATCAAGCTCTACCAAGTAACCAAGAGTAACTCTATGGGACAAGGAAGCGGGACACTTTCTATAGACCCTCTTAGCCACAATAGAATTACCAACAGGAGTAGAGATCGAAAACGGTTCTAACAACACATCCGGAAGAACATCAAACCTCATAGCCACATTTGGCATCATAAAAGACAAGGCGGGATCAAGTAAAGCATAAACATCAAGTTGGAAAACTTTCAACATACCAGTAACCACATCAGGAGAACCCTCTTGTTCACCGCGAGTCTGAAGTGCATATAATCAGTTTTGCTTAGAAGCATTGGAACCTGAACCACTAGGAAGATCTTGATTGCCCTCTCTTCCTGTATCTATAAGCATTGGGCAATCCCTTATTTTGTGACCACTTTTACCACAACTAATGCACCCATCTGTGCCGGCTAGGCACTTACCCTCGTACTTCCTTCCACGCTTAGTACAAATAGGCATGGGCAATGAAGATCCACTACCATTCCCTGCTTGAGGCTTAGAGTTAGACACCCTATATTTGTTGAACTTTGGAGGAGCATTGAAGGAACCTTGATCGAAAAACCTTTGTCGAAATATAGGACGACCATGTCCATCCGACCTTGCATGGGAAAAATTGCCATCACCAATCTTAGCCCTTTTTACCTCTCTAGACTTACTCTTAAGTTTATCCTCCTAAATTTTTTGGGCTTGCACCGTGCGACGAGAGATGTCCATGTCATTAATGAGCATAGCAGTTCGACACTCTTTCACCACCATTTCAAACACACCCGAAACGAACTTACTCATCCTAGCCCTTGAATCGGCAACCATTATTGGGGCATACTTAGACAATTGTGTGAAATTTAGAGCATATTCCCTCACACTCATACCCCCTTGTCGGAGGTTAGTAAACTTTTGCAGGATTCATCCTAGTGAAGTCCCTCACTCTTGAAGCCGTCGTACCCACATTTTGGTTCACGGGAACCGTAACCTCCCTATTAGCTTGGGCCATTATGTATTGAGCCAACACTTGAATATCAGCCGTAAACTCCACATTAGTCACTTGCTTGGCTAAAAGATCGACCAAAACTTGAGGAGGTTGGGAGGAGCTTCTTGTTCCGCATTCTCCCTTGCATTCCTTCTAGTATAAACTCTTCGAGTAGCCATATCCTGAAGAACATATGACAAGGATTAGAGAGAGACCTGATAGAGTTAAACTCTATCGCACGACTTTAGAGTAATGAAATAAGTGGGGTTTCCTAATCATCTTATAGCCTCTCATTCATAAATGTGGCGCGTTTCACACTTATGAACAAGGCTTTACTAGATGTGGCTTATGAGATATCCTAGGACCATTCTAAACCTTGTGCTCTAATTACCAAGTATGTCACGACCCATGGGTACCCCTTAGATGTAACATGGTGTATAGAACCACGAATGACTCCATACAAGCCACTTAGTTCTCGTAACATAAGAAATAGATCAATAAGAGTAAAATAATAGTCCAAGTCCAATAGTTTTTATAAAGAAAAGTGAAAGTCTAAAACACTTGTCTCATCATAGCCATCTCATACAATAGAATAAAATTGGGCCTAGCCCATACAACATGCTCAAAAGAGAAATACATGAAAGAAAGTGAAACAATAAAACTCTGTCCTCGAAGCATGAGTACTCACCAAAGCTCGGAGATCTAAAACTCAACCACTACCCATGAAACTGAGAAATCTATTTGTCGGACCCTACATTTGGGGAAATGTAGGCAAGAGTATGCGTTAAAACAACACAATGTACCAAGTATGATAGACATGCATAAAACATTTAAATCATGCTAAAACGAACATTTCATTTCATGACATGCAAACGACTAAGCTAAAACATGATATAAAAGTGTTAGAAAACATAAGTCATAAAACCATGGTCAATGCAAGCTAACATCATCTTTAAAATCTTTAAACTCATATGCGATACTTCTTGAAGTAACCATAGTTCATTATTAATGTGTGGTATTAGACTTAACCGGTATAGAGACCATGTGAGCTATAACATGATACACCGATGTCTCCAACACTGAAAAGGATAGTCCTACTTGCCAATGTAAGGACCATAAATCTGAGCTAAAGTGCATCCACTAGCTAATGTCTATCTAAGACAATCATCCTATGGGGGCACATAGGTAAGGGATAAGGAGATTGCTTCTAGACACCCAACCCCTACTAACGGGAGAGCTTCCATCTCAATATCCTCTTTGTGCTATGAATAAATCCCATGAAATAGTCATTTTTCTTACTTGTCCTTATTATCCATGGAAAGGCATCCTAGGATAACCAATCCAAGCTAGTTTCATTAGGATAGCTCTTATTCTTTGATTCAATTAGGTGAGAAAGCCTTTCAACCAAAATTTACTTTCTATGTGAGAAAACCTTTCACATCATGCTAGTTATATGTCTATGAGAATGTCCTTTCAATAACACAACAACAATATCATCAATGTTACTTACTCTCAAAGCACCCTTAAAACATTTGCATAGATTTCATAAGAAAATGCACAAGTCCATAATTTACCTCTTGAGGTTCAAAACCCACTTTCAATCATCAAGACTTAGAAAACATGGGTTAGATATAGATTTTATCATAAATTCATGTTAACTTGCAATACATGCTTAATTTCATAAAACTCTTCCTTTTAGATCAAAATCTCACATCATATGATTCATAACTTGAAAACATGGGAATTACATGGGTTCATAGGGGAAATCATCATAAAATCATAGCATTTCAGAAATTCATTCATAAGAGATCATAATTCAATCATTTAAATCAATAATGAAAAGAACTCATGATAATTGAAGAAAACCTTAACTCTATTAGAGAATTCTACCCTATGAAATAGAGGAATTTCGTAACTCCATGGATGGAAGGAATCCATGGATGAAAACTATAATACCTTGAATCAAAATGCTAGCCTTCAATTGAGGAACCTACTTTGACTTAAAATTCTAGGTTGAATTCTTCTTCTTCTTCAATTTCTAGAGGGGAAATATTTTGGAGAGGAGAATTGATCTTCTTTTGTGATTTTGGAAGAATGAAGTGAATGGGCTAATTTGGGGTTCAAAATACTTATGGGGATCTTAGTGAAGGGTAAAAAGACATAGTATATGAGTTAATTAATAAGGAACATACCCAACTACCCCTAACAATAACTGCTAGACCATGACCTATGGCCACCCATCGATGGACCGTGGACTGATCGATAGTCCATCCTGCACAGCCGTCGATGGTGGTCAGAAATTGGAATTTAGGCCAATGAACCACGGACCGTGGTATGACCTAATGGTGGCCAATCCACGGACCAACCTAATGTTTGTTGTTAAACCTATGGGCCAAGTTGGCCTTCGTGGATGGCACCTGTAACTTCCTAAAATTTATTTCATTTCCCTTTTTCAGATACGGGGTCTTACAGACACGGAAGATCTTCACATGTCTGTGCAGACGATCTCAACACACTATCAAAAAGTCAAAACAATTTTTGCACGGATGATTTCCATCTGCCCAAATTATCATCTTAACATCTAATAATCCCAACACAAACAATCTACCCATGCCCAACTTATACTCAACCTCATGTCAATGCATGTGCACAATATGATTTCAATAAAAGGGGATGATGATATAATCACCTCAACTTTCACAAATATACAGGTTCACTAAAATACACAATCACACAAAAGAATTCAATCCAATGATACATCAACTAATTCTCATGTGGTTTGGAATTTTCAAATTACAATCCATATTCTATAGTAATAATTTTTTCCTTTATAACATTGATACTCGTACCAATGCCCATCACACCATAAGCACGAGTCCCCCATCTTTCGCCCTTACCCATTATCTATTCCATTTTTAATCTTTAATTAGAAAAACGTCCTTCAACCAAGTCTGAAAGTCTTAGCATACCTTGAATGTCGAAACACGTGTCACGACTTCTCAAGATTTTGCCTTTCTCTTTCGTAAAGCTTCATTATGTTCCCAATCTATCAAATTTGTAATATTCATAAGTAAGTGAGTCCACAAACACCCATATTACTATAGGTCTAGCCTAGAACCTAAACTCCCCTAATCTATAATTAAATTCATAAATCTTGATGTCAACTAAATATTCCAAGTATCATATTCGTAAATTTTAAGCTTAGAATGAAGTCTCAACTTATCAAAATATCATAAGTCTAATGGTATTCATATAATACAATGAACTTAAAAGTTTTAATCTTAGAATAAAGTCTCTACTTATCAAAGTATCATAAATCTAATGGTATTCATATAATACAATGAACCTAACTTTTAATTACCTATCTCAATTTACCAAAACTTAAATCATAATGTGATAACAAAAAAATTATTATTTAAAACCAAATCAACAATAATGAACCCACTAACTTCCACCAAAAAGAAAAGAAATATGCATAATCTTGCCCTATCTGCAATTATCCCTTTTAACATAATAATTTTATAATTAATTTGTCATGTCATAATCATTGTCTTAATGTTGACAATGATTTCCATCTAATTTGTGTCCTTTAAATCCAAAAGGATATGGACAGATTCAAGAACCCATATTATAACAATTTAGTTTTTATTTATTTCTCTTTTCTCTTTTCTCTTGTTCCATCCATTAATGCATACACATTGAATCTCATTGCAAATTGCTTACCTTGAGAATTGCCAACATTCGTTATGATGCCGCAACGAAGCCTTGTTTTGTTGTTCTCTTTATTCTTTTCTAAATAAAATAATTAAGTTTTAAAGGTGGCACATTACAGTAACTTAATTTATTTATATGGGCTAAGTGGTAAAGGTTATTAAATAAATTATACACTGGACCCATTAACTATCACTATATTAATTATTTAACAAATATTCATTAACTAAATAATCATAGTTACCGAATAGTTCAAAATTTTCATTCAAATTTTTACGGGAAGAGTCAAAATAGTCCTAGTGCTCAAAACTACCTAACGGGTCATAATATTGATTGACTTCAAGGGTGACTGGGATGATCATTTGCCTTTGATTGAGTTTACTTGTAATAATAGCTATTATTCTAGCATTGGTACGACTCCATTTGTGGCTCTCTATGGTAGGAGGCGAAGATATCTCATAGGTTGGTTTGAAGTTGGTGAGGTTGCTTTGATAGGTCCCGAATTGGTACATGAGACTATGGACAAAGTTCACCTTATTAGAGAAAGGTTGAAAATAACTCAAAATCTACAAAAGTCCTATGTTGATGTAAGGAAAGAGCTTGAATTTGAGGTGGATGATTGGTTCTACTTGAAGATTTTGCCCATGAAGGGTGCAATGAGGTTCGGAAAGAAAGGAAAACTTAGTTCCCGTTATGTGGTCCCATATCAGATTTTGAGGTGTATTGGTAAAGTTGCTTATGAACTTAATTTGCCTAATGACTTAGGATTGGTACATCTAGTTTTCCATGTCTCTTTGTTGAAGAAATGTGTTGGTGATATGACATCTATTATACCATTGGAGAATCTTGGTATAAAAGAAATTATTTCTTATGAAGAAGTTTCGGTTGAGATTTTGGACCAGCAAGTTAAGAAATTGAAGAATAAGGAAGTTGTGTCTGTAAAGGTCTTATGGAAGAATCAAAGAGTTGAAGGTGCTACTTGGGAGGCCGAGGCTAATATGATGTCTTGTTATCCCCATCTCTTTCCCTCTGATCTAATTCTAGCTAGAGGTATTTAGTTCCACATGGTTCACCCATTTTAGTTTCACGTGTCTTAGTTGTTCTCATGTTTCCTCATGCATACATGCTCATGAAAACTTGATTTTTGAGAAAATGAGTTAACTTGATGGATTTCTTCATAATTATGTGCATTTTAGTATGAATTTCATGCATGCCTTATGAAATGATGTTTCGAATATGTTTAAGCTTGGAGTTGATGTTCCTCCTTGGTGATATGTTGTTGATGAAGTTGCATTCTTGTTTGGCTTTTAGATCTCTTCCCCTCCCTCCTTGTATTGCCTTGAGTCCCATTCGGGGACAATGTCTCCAAGGGGAAAATATTGTAACACCTGAAAATTTGGAAAAGGAAGAAAAGAAATATTTCAAAAATATTTTTTTTATTCCTTTTCCAAATCTCGAGGTGTTACAGTATTTCAAAAATTATTTTCTACCTTTATCATGTAGAAGCTTATACGGGCTGCAGATGGAAACTGTAAGAAGGGAAAAAATATTTTTTTCAAAACAAGTCCTAGTACCCTATGTGCAGTTCTACGGGGCGGTACGTCATTCTATGTATGAGTCATAGATAAGTCCCATAGGTGAGTCTCAATTTTAGTAAAATCTTGAGGATCAAAGTAGGTTTCTATGGTTGTTTTCTACAAACCATAGAAAAACCTACGAACTGTAGACCGAGTCCGTCAAAGTTAGACCAAAATAATGGTCCTAGTACTTGGTCTACGGTTGACTAGTAAAGACCGTAGAAAGTCTTACGGTCTGTAGGTCCAAACTGTAGGTCGAGTTCGACAGTTATTTTTAAGGGGATTTTGGGTCTTTTACTAATAGTTTTAACCTAATAGTACGTCATTTTTCTTTCTACCCAAAGCACTATATAAAATTTTAAGCCTAAAATTACCCACTTTCAATTCATTCACCTAAATTCCCTAAAATTGACCAAATTCATCCTCCCCAAATTCTCTCAACCTAAAGAAGAAGAAGAAGAAGAAAAAGAAAAAGAAGAAAAAGAAGGAGGAGGAGGAGGAGGAGGAGGAGGAAAAGGAGGAGGAGGAGAAGAAGAAGAAGAAGTAGTTGTAGTCACGACCCAGGGGTACACCCTAGACGTAACATGGCATACAAGACCCCGAGAGGCCTCATATAAGCCACTTAGCTTTCATAAAATAAGATAAGTGAAATGAGTAGAAATTTAAAACACTTTCAATAACATCAAAGTTTCATAACAAAAGCGGAAGTCTATTACACTTTGTCTCAAAAACATCTAAAACAAAAATATCTTGGGACACAACCCATACAACTATGTTCAAAACTTAAAACATAAGAACATAAGAGAAATGGTGGCTCAATCCTCGAATGCTATGAGGGCTCACCAATCTTCAAGTCTTGCTTCTACTAAGATCCTAGCAACGGGGATTAAAGTCAAGATCGCCAGACCCTACATTTGGATAAGAAATGTAGGCAAGAGTATGTGTTAGTACAAACATGTACTAAATATGTTAGTTTTGCATAAACATCAACATAAGCATAAGAGCTAAACAACTTAAGTCATAAACCATGATCAACACATGTGAATCTCATCTTAAAACATACTTACGATACTTCCTTGAAGTAACCTTACTTCATCATAACTATGCTAACTTTAATGTGAGAAATAGTCAATTCTTAGTTGTTCTAATTACTCATGGAAGGCACGTCATCTTATCAATTTAAGCTAAGTCATTGTCCATGGAAGAGCACATCATTATGCCAATCCAAGCTACCATGGAAAGGTATCATCTCACAAATCCAAGCTACCATGGAAAGGTATCATCTCACAAATCCAAGCTACCATGGAAAGGTATCTTCTCACCAATACAAGCTACCATGGAAGGGTGTCATCTCCTCACTAATCCAAGCTACCATCAAATGGTATCATCTCCTTACCAATTCAAGCTACCATGAAATGGTATCATCTCCTTACCAATTCAAGCTACCATGAAAAGGCATCATCTACTTACCAATTCAAGCTACCATGAAAAGGCATCATCTACTTACCAATTCAAGCTATCCATGGAAGGTATCACATTACCAATCCAAGATATCCGTGGAAGGTATCACATTACCCATTGAAGCTATCCATGGAAGGTATCACATTACCAATTCGTACTAGGCCTTATTATCATAACTCATAAGTTCTTAGATTCATTTTAAGTGAGCAAGTCTTTACAACCTAAAATCATTCACATTCATACATAAGTAATTCATATGGAAACTATCCTTTCCACAATTATTACATCTAAATCATCAATTCATAATAGAATCTTTACTCTCAAAGCCCTAAATCTCATAATCGTCATGTATGCTTCACTCTCAAGCAATCGATATCATATCATCTCATAAGCCTCAATCTCAAAGCAATTCTAATCATAATTCACAATCCTATAAGTTTACATCCAAACCCACAATTTCTCCTTTCATGGCATTAAACCCATTTACATCAATTTCATCCTTGTAGACATGGGTCAGGCATGGGTACATGTAAATTCACCCTAAAAATTTGGAATTCTATCAATTCAATCATAAATAATCATAACCCAATCAATTGGATCAACATTCATATATACCCACAACTTTAGAACAAACCCTAACTCAAATTGGGGAATTTCAACTTTTCAATTGGGGAATCTTGGGGACTCCGTGGAATAAAGGATTCATGGATGAAAAGTTATCATACCTTGATTACAAAGCCCAAAAATGGATGAGGAATGGAGACTTTATCTTGATCCTAGCTCCAACTTGATTCTTCAAGTTCTAGAGAGAGAAATATTAGAGAGGAAGGCATTGGAATTTCTTTTGGGTTTTGGAAATAATGACTTGAATGGGTGAGTTTTGGGGTTAAAATCACTTATATACGGGTCCTAGGATTGGGTAAAATGACATAGTATTAATTCACTTAAAACTGAAAAAGACCCAAAAGCCCCTAACTTTTAGTGGACTGTTCACCTTCACGTGAGAATCCACAGTTCATGGTGGCTTAGATGAACAGTGGTGCCATCCGTGGTCTTGGCCTAGTGGCTTGGCAAGCCACCCCTAAACCCCTCTCAACATAACTCTTTTCCACGACCCTTTCCACGGTCCGTGGTGGCCAATATGAGCCATCTAATGGCTCGTGGGGAGGGTCCCTATTTTGGGTAGATATGGAGGGCTTACTGCCTCACCTCCATGAGTGTCACCACTACCGGTCTTGGTGCTCATGGGAGGTGACCCTCTCGTGGCTAGCTACTGCCTAGTCAACATGACCCATCTAACAAAAAGTGGTGCCCTTCACAGTCTGTGTGGGCACTCGTGGTGGGTGCCAAGGTCAATTTCTCTATCCCTTGACTTAACACTTATCCCCTAGCCTAGCCTACTAAGAAGAAGAAGAAGAAGAAGAAGAAGAAGGAGGAGGAGGAGGAGGATGAGAAAAAAAAGAAGAGGAACCAAGTGGAAGGTCACCAGCCCATGACTAGGCCATGGCACCCTTCATAGAGCCTATATGGGTCATGAAGGGAACCACCACTCGTGGTGGTGCTCGTGGCTGCCTTCTAGTGTTTAGCCAAGAGGGGTTCCCCTCCCACGAGACCTTAGACGTCCTATGGTGAGCCACATGACCTGTGGTGAGGGCCATGAAAGGGAGGAAAAACCCACCTATAGGCTAGCCTCCTCTAACGAGACCCTAGATGGCTTATAAAGGTCTATACGACTCGTGAAGGTGGGCGTGTGGAGGGGTAAGACTTTCCTAACCATTGATATAGGGACCACGACTGGCTAAATGACTCATGGACTCCTATATGGCTCGTGAAGTCCACATCTAGAAGCTCGTGTCTGCTCTAAGTTATGGGTAGTTGGGTCTTTTCCTTATTATTTTATCTTGAGTACTACATAGTTTTTCCCTTACTTAGAACCCACATATAAGTGGTTTAAACCCCAAAATAAACTCATTCAATTTATTCTCTCAAATTTACAAAAGAAGAACGAGTCTTCCTCCCAAATATTTCTCTCTAGAAAGCTTGAAGAAGAAGGATTCAACCTAGGGATCCAAGACAACTCTCCAATTCCTCCATTGAAGATAATCAATTGGTATTGAGGTATGATTGATTTCATCCATGGATTCCTTCCATTCATGGATTTCCCAAATTTTCCTACTTTCAAAGATAGAAATCCCCAATTGAGTTAGAGTTTTCTTCTATGTTGTGGGTTCTCATAAGTATTGATTTAATTGATTGATTTATGATCTCTTATGCATGAATTGAGTTAATCTCATGTTTTTATGATTATCCCCCATGAACCCAGGTAATGCCCATGTTTTCCAAGTCATGAGCATATAACGTGGGTCTTGGATTATGAAAGAAGAGTTTTATGAATCAACAATGAATAGATAGAATTACATAACTTTATGATGAATTTTCATGAACTCATGCCTAACCCATGTTTCCTATATATTGATGCATGAAAGTGGGTTTTGAACTATAAAAGGTGAATTATTGAATTATGCATATTCTTATGAAATTAATGTAAATGTTTTAAGGATGCATTGAGAGTCAGTGATGATGTGATTGTTGTGTTGTTGTGTTGTTGAAATGATTTCTCATACACACATGTAAGCATGATTGTGAAAGGATTTCTCCCATGATAAAGGTTCTTAAGGTTGAAAGGCTTTCTCACCTAAAATGAACCAATTCTAAGAAGTTGTTCTAATGATGAGGCAAGAGGCGATTACCTATGCTCTCTAATGGAAAGATAAGACGTGATTACCAATTTCATATGATATAAGGACAAGAGGTGATTACCCATGTCATATGATATAAGGAAAAGAGGCTATAACCCATATCATAAGAGGTAAGGATAAGAGGTCATTACCCATGTTCCTTTAAGAGCTAAGATAAATATGAAAATGAACTATTCCATGGAAGTTAAGCTTAGAATCAAGTGGACAGTGGGGATTACCCGTATCCCATAAACTATGTGCCAACATAGGCTGGTCTAGATAGACATTAGCTAGTGGATCCACATAATCTAGAAGTTCATGGTCCTTAGTGTGGCAAGTAGGATAACTTTTTTTGGTGTGAGAGACATCAGATTCCATGATGATATCTATTATGGTCTTATAAGTCGATTAAGGCTACTTCCCACAAGAAAGTTATGATGAAATAAGGTTACTTCAAGGAAGTATCTTATACATGTTTAAGATGATGATTATGTGCATTACCCATGTTTTATGACTCATGTTTCCTAACTCTTTATCTCATGTTTATCTTGGTCATTGTATTTCATGAACGTATCTCTTTTAAGCATGTTTTTAAATGTTTTATGCATGGCTATCATACTTGGTACATATTTTGTACTAACACATACTCTTGCCAACATTTCCCCAAATGTAGAGTCCGACAGTCAAGGTTCCCAGTTTTGTGGCTAGAGTTCGTTGATGAAATTCCAAGCTTTGGTGAGTCCTCATGCTTCAAAGACCAGATCTTCGTTGTCTTTAGATATTCCTTATTTTCAGTTTGAACATGATATACGGGCTAGTCTCAAATTCATTCTTATGTACTAGATGGCTATTGAGACGATGTTAGAATTTCTGTTTTGCTTTATAAAACTTTGATATCTTGAAATTTTCTTTAAGTCTTTTCATTATATTTTGTATGTTATGAATTCTAAGTGACTTTATGGGGCCTCCCACGATCCTATACGCCATGTTATGCCTAGGGGCTACCCTGGATTGTGACAAACTTAGTAATCAGAGCACAACGTTTAGAAAGGTCCTAGGAAGTCTCATAAGCCATGTCTAGTAGAGTTTTGTTATAATTGTGAAGCACACCAAACATATGAATGAGAGGCTACAAGATGTTAGGAAAATCAACTTTTTTTCATTACTCTAAAGTCATGTGATAGATTTTAACTCGATAAGATCTCTCTCATAATCCTTATTTGATTCCCTACAAGAGATGGTTACTCGAAGAGCTTATGATAGAAGGAATGTGAGGGAGAATTCGGAAGAAGAAGTTTATCCTCAAGCTCCGTTATTCCTTTGGCCGAGCAAGTGACTAATGCGGAGTTCATGGCTGCTTTTCAAGTGTTGGCCCAAGTAGTGATGGTCCAAGCCAATAGGGAGGTTGCGGTTCCCGTGAACCCAAATGTGGGTATGGCAACATCTAGAGTGAGGGACTTCACTAGAATGAATCCCTCGGAGTTTCATCATTCTAAGGTTGAGAAAGATACTCAAGAGTTCATTGATGAGGTTTACAAGGTGTTAATGATCATGGGAGTGACACCGGTGGAAAAGGTTGAGTTGACCACTTATCAAGTTAAGGGTGTTGCTATAATATGGTAAAACTAATGGAAAGAAGGGAGATCTTAAAGTGTGGGTCCTCTTGATTGGGAAAAGTTCAAAGTTGCTTTCCTTGAAAGGTTATTTCCCCTTGAGATGACGAAGGCAAAGGTACTTGAGGTCATCGACCTTTGTCAAGGAAATATAAGTGTGAAGGAATATGCTTTGAAGTTTACACAATTGTCTCTTTATGCTCCTACTATAATTGTCGACCCTAGGGCAAGGATGAGCAAGTTTGTTTTGGGTGTATCTAAAATGGTGGTTAAGGAATATCTCACTACCATGATTGTTAATGATATGGAAATATATCGTCTCATGGTTCATGCTCAACAAATTGAAGAGGAGAACTTTAAGGAAAAGTCTAGGGAAACAAAGAGGGCTAAAATCGGTGATGGTAAATTCTCACATGCAAGGTCTAATGGACATGGTCATCATTCAAAGGTCCTCCAATGCTACTTCTATGTTCAACAAAGATAGGGTGTCTAACTCTAAGCCTTAAGGAGGAAATGGTAGTGGATCTTTATTGCCTACTTGTGCTAAGTGTGGAAGAAAGCACGAGGGTAAGTGTCTAGCGGGCTCCAATGCTTGTTTTGATTGTGGCAAGATAGACCACAAGATATGAGATTGTCCATCAGTTCCTAAAA
This sequence comes from Solanum commersonii, assembly GCA_029007595.1. Classification (NCBI taxonomy): domain Eukaryota; kingdom Viridiplantae; phylum Streptophyta; class Magnoliopsida; order Solanales; family Solanaceae; genus Solanum; species Solanum commersonii. The sequence goes on from JAJTWQ010000170.1 coordinate 940,720, forward strand.
ATGAAGGAGATAATCGCCAAATGGCTCAACCTAATCCTTCATCTGGTCCAAGTGGTTTGGGTTCAAATGCTCTCAAGCAAAACCAATTTTATGCACTCCAGACTGGTGGTGAACAAGAGGGTTCTCCCGATGAGGTTACCGGTATGTTAAAAGTTTTCCAACTTGATGTTTATGCTTTACTTGACTGCAGTGCTCCCTTGTGTCTTATGACGCCATATGTGGCTATGAGTTTTGATGTTCTTCCGGATGTGTTATTAGATCCCTTTTCTATCTCTACTTCTATTGCTGATTCTATTATTGCTAAGAGGGTTTATAAAAAGTGCCCCATTTCCTTTTCCCATAGAGTTACTCTTGTTGATTTTATAGAGCCTGATATGCTAGATTTTGATGTTATCCTTAGTATGGATTGGTTGCACTCGTGTTATGTTTCTATTGATTGTAGAACCCGTGTAGTCAAGTTTCAGTTCCCGAATTAGCCCATCCTAGAGTGGAAAGGAAGAAATTATATGTGTAAGGGTATGTTTGTCTCTTGTCTTAAAGCTAGATTGATGATTGCTTAGGGTTTCTAATACCATCTAGGTAGGGTGAGGGATGTAGATTCTGAAACCCCTACTCTTGAGTCGGTCTCCATAGTTAAGAAGTTTCTGGAAGTGTTCCCAAATGATTTACTAGGTATTCCTTCCAAAAGGGAAATAGACTTCAGCATTAACCTTCTCCCAGATATGCAACCTATCTCTATTCCTCCTTATCGAATGGTTTCGATAGAACTTAAAGAATTAAAGGAGCATTTGAAAGATTTGTTGGATAAGGGTTTCATTCGATCAAGTATCTCTCCATAGGGTGCTCTAGTCTTGTTTGTTATGAAGAAGGATGGTTCTCTCTGTATGTGTATAGACTATCGACAGTTGAACAAGGTTACCGTTGAGAATAAATATCCTCTCCCAAGGATAGATGATTTGTTTGACCAACTTCAAGGAGCGAGTTATTATTCCAAGGTTGATCTCCGGTCGAGTTATCACCAATTGAGGGTGAAAGAATATGACATTTCGAAGATGGTCTTTCTAACTCGGTATGGTCATTATGAATTCTTAGTAATGTCCTTTGGTATGACTAACACTCCGGCGGCTTTCATGGATTTGATGAATAGGGCGTTTAGAAAGTACCTTGATATGTTTGTGATTGTGTTCATTGATGATATATTGATCTATTCGAGAAGTTAGGATGAGCATATTGATCATTTAAGGGTTGTGTTGCACATTCTCAAGGACCAACAACTCTTTTCAAAGTTTAACAAATTTGAATTTTGGTTAAAGTCTGTGGCTTTTCTTGTTCACCTTGTTTCAAGTAAGGGTATTGAGGTAGATCCTAAGAAGACGGGGACCTCTATCCTCTTTGGATATTAGAAGCTTCTTGGGTTTGGCTGGTTACTATAGAAGGTTTATTGAGGGGTTTTCATTGATTGCCTCTCCGTTGAGAACATTGACACAAAAGAAGGCTAAGTTCACATGGGCCAAAGCCTATCAAAAGAGATTTTAGGAATTGAAGGATAGACTTACTTCCGCTCTGGTGTTGACTTTACCGGAAGGGACGGATGGTTTTGTGGTTTTTTATGATGCCTCCAGAATGGGGCTAGTATGTGTGCTTATGCAAAATGGGAAAGTTATTGCATATGCTTCAAGTTAACTTAAGACTCATGAGAAGAATTATCCTACTCATGACATTGAACTAGCGGCGGTTGTTTTTACCTTAATGATTTGGAGGCATTATTTGTATGGAGTACATGTAGATGTTTTTACTAACCACAAGAGTTTGCAATATGTGTTCAATCAAAAGGATCTAAATCTTTGCCAAATAATGTGGCTTGAGTTATTGAAAGATTATTATGTAAGTGTTCTCTATCACCCCAGAAAGGCGAATATGGTGGCGGATGCTCTTAGTCGGTTATCCATGGATAGTGTTTCTCATGTTGATAATGATAAGAAGGAATTGGTTCAAGATGTTCATAGATTTGCCCGGTTGGGTGTTCAGTTGGTGGACTCTACCAAGGGTGGTGTTATAGTTCACAATGGTTCAGAATCGTCTTTTGTGGCGGATGTGAAAGCCAAGCAAGGTCTTGATCCGACTTTGGTGGAATTAACAGAAACAGTGCTTAAGAAATCCGTAGAGGATTTCTCCCAAGAGGAGATGAAGTATGTAGATATCAAGGTCGTTTATGTGTTCCTAATATTGGTGACATGAGGGAGCAGATCTTGTCAGAATCCCATAGTTCTTGATATTCAATTCACCCAGGAGCCACAAAGATGTACCGTGATTTGCGGGAAGATCTATTGGTGGAATGGAATGAAGAAGGATATTGCAGAACTTGAGGCTAAGTGCCCTAATTATCAACAAGTGAAAGTTGAGCATTAAAAACTGGGAGGTTTATCCCAAGACATTAGCATTCCTACTTGGAAATGGGAAGATTTGATTATGGACTTTGTTGTTGGTTTGCCTCACACCTAGCGACAACATGACTCAATTTGGGTTATGATAGATCGAATGATAAAATTGGCTCATTTTATTCCCTTCAAGGTTTCTTATTCGGCAGAGGACTATGATAGATTATACTTGAGATAAATGGTAAAGTTGCATGGAGTGCCTTTATCCATTATCTCTGATCCTGTTACCCAATTCACTTCTCAATTTTGCAGATCTTTTCAAAAGGGTCTTGGTACTAGTGTTAAGCTTAGTACAGTTTTTCATGCACAAATCGATGGATGATGAGTCCACATTTAGGGCTATATTTTAATAGAAATTGTGTCCTCAAATGCTTATTTTATCTCAATATCTGATGAAAACCCTTAAGTTTCAGGTATTTGAAGTTTGAAGGAAATCATGGACACTACGTCGCAAAAAGGAACGAAAAATATAAAAAGAACGAAGAAATGAAGGCCTGAGGATCGCCGAGTCCACTTGGCGAGTCACCGAAGGGTCTTACTTCGCCTTTTGATCCACTGTGCTGAGCCCTGAAGGAAAGGATCAAGTCGGCGAAAAAAGGGAGCAGTCGGCACATCACCGAGAAGTTTTGCGAAGCAATACCATGTCGCCCAATGTCCCAGAGCACGACGATGCTGAAGACCAGTGCAAGACGGTGATGAACTACACCAAAGGGCAAATTACAGAGTTGATCAGCGATTCCGACTAACGACGTTGAATGATCCGCTGCAGTACAAATCCGTGAAAACTATAAATACTAGTTAGATGTGTAGTTTAAAGGGTGGAACAATTATTATAATTTTCATATAGAATAGTACTTCTTGATATTTTTGCTCTAAGTTTGAGAGGGTTTTGAAGACTTGAAGATCCAAAGGGTTCCATCTTCAAGATTTGGATTTGGGTCTGTTGGATTCTTAAATTTTGGCATGTATCAAGACTTAAATCTTCATACCCAGTTGAATGCAAACTCAATTTGGTATAAATTTCTATCTCTTATACATGTGTGGCTAAAAACCCCAATTCTTGGGGTGTGATTTAGTGAATATGGGTTAAGATAATTGTTGGGTCTTGCTTGTTGATAGTTTAATCGTAGTTTAATTGTGATTTCGTTTAGTAGTTATGGATGAATTTAATGAATTTGTAGTTGCAAATAAAATTTTATTGATGTGTTTTTGGCTTGCTCGAGAGAGAGGTCGTAAAACTAAAACTACTAAATTGATGGCCGGTGGGAGTGGGTTGACATAAGGTTCAGCTCGAGAGAGTGAATCCTAGTCTCATTCCCACACACTAAGCTCAAGAGAGTGAGTGGGTTACGGTGTAAATTTGGTCTTCATGCGGCAAGTGGGTCTCCAAGAGGAAGGCATTTGAAATGGGGTAAGTTGCTCTAGAGTGAGCTTATCCCCCTTAAAGCTAAGCCTAGTCGCAATTATTGTATGAATCTTCTATCGAAAGCATGTACCCAATAATCTAGCTTAACCCATATTCCTGTCACATCCCAAGGATCCCCTCTCATTACTTAGAAAATCTTGTTTATTTTGTTGTTTTTACTTACTTGTGACAAAACCCCTCAATGTTAATTGACATTCTTGTGTCCCCGTTTAATTTACAATATTTTTAATCATTAATGTCTTTAGCTACGACTAGTTAGAACTAAATTTTATGTTTCTATTAATTCTCAAAACCACTCACTTGGGAACGACCCCAACACTTGGTTGGGTTACTAAACTATTATACGATCGTAGACACTTGCATCGGAAGTTGTGTCTTGATTACGCAAACATCAAATGGCGCCGCTGGCAGGACTCGGTGTTATTTGAGAATTCTTAGTTTAATAGAATTTTTATTCTCCTTAGTTGTAGTTTACTTACTTTACTTTTAGTTTTGTTTTCTTTTGAGTTGTTGGTTGCATGCAGACACCCTGAGAATGGCTGAGGAAAGTGGTGTCAAGTTAGCTGAGGCGAACCAAGTAGTCGAGGGTGACCTTATGTTACCTGCGTTGGTAACTCAGCTGAACAATTTGGCCACCAAAATATCAGAGATGGAAGTCCAGTGCAACAGCAATGGGAGGTACATGCCCCCTTATAAGCAAATACGGTTTACGAAAAATGAGAGTAAACATGTCGAGGACACGCTGTTGATCATTCTCCAAAAGCTCAATGAGCAAGACAGAATCCTAGAAGAGATGAAGGAGAATGTCAAAGTGTTAAATCAGATGGTTTGCTCATCACACTCCAGATACATCCACTTAATTGAAGCACTCATAGGTCACGTGTTGCCTCATTCCGATCCAACAAAGAAAAGGGGGTCACCTACTGGTATTAAGGTCAACCACAAAATTGGAACGTGAATGAGGATGTGCGTCGTACCACGACATTAACTAAGGTGCTTCTTCGGAGGCAACCCAAGTTTTAGATGCTTTAATTTGTTTTTTTCTACAAATAATAGTGTGTTAGTGTTGCAAGTTTAAAAGCTAAAGGTGTCGAAAAAAGTAGTTCGGTGTGTCGCTGACCAGGTCGACGACTTCGATCTAGACCGTCATTTGAACCCTCACTTTGATTGAAGGGATCGGCGAATACGACTAACGCCACCGAATAGGCGCAAACTGAACAGTTTAAAAAGACCAAGAGTCTTAAAATTTGAAAATCTTCACTTTCCCTCACTCTTAAACCTCCCAAACTCGCACCAAGGTAGTATTTTCCTTATTTTAAGCATTTTACTAGTATTTTGGTTGATTGATTTGCGCTCAGAGTTGGATTTTTTTACCGCCTAGCTTTCCAATCACGTTTTAATCAGCACAAAAGGTTGGTTTCCGAATCTCAAGCTTTCATTTGAAAATTTTACACTCATTTGCTATGATCATATTTTATTGATGTGTGCTAGGACTCTCTGATAGGATTAGAATGCTTAAATGCCTATTTTAATTTGAAAATCTTGCCTGTATTATTTGATTGTCAAATGCCCGTATTTTTTGTGCTTTTTAATGAATTGGGTTGTGATTGTGTGTCGATTGACTGGGTGAAGTCTGAGTAGCCCACGTTTGCGCTAAATGTCAAAAATTTGCTCAAAGATAGAGCGGGTGATACCACTCTTAAGAGCAAATATCATCAAATGGTCAAATTAGGCAAATCCGGGAGAAATTTAAGTATCCCAGGATGATGGGTATTACGGGTCTTTTTTGAATTCCATGAGTGCATGCTTTGCTTTTGTTTTCGGGGAGTGCAGGGTAGAATTTGAGAAAATGGGTTGAAAATGGGCACGTCGGGTTGTTTGGCGAGCTGGGTTGAGCTCGCCAAACCACTCGGTGGTTCACCTATTGTATCTATCTCGCCCTTAATTTCATGTCAAATTGATGTTTGAGACTATAACTTTCGGTGAGAAGCCTTTGGTCTCTGAAAGCACTCGGCGACTTGCCGAAAGTACTCTTGATCACCCTTTGTATGCTTCCATGAACTCCTATTGCACTGTAACTTTTGGCGGACAAACCCATGCTCACCAAAAGTAATCGGGGATTCATCGAAAGGACCCTTCCATCGCCGACTTGCTATAATTTGAAGCCAATCCTTTCGGTGAGCCCGAGTTAGCATGCCAAAGAGGTTCGGTGACTCGCCGATCCACTTGGCGAGTCTTCCTACAGTAGATAGCCGGTGCTTCTATTTGATTTTTCCCCTAACTTCTCCCACTCTTTTGCAGATATGACTAAACCTAATAAAGAAGGTAGCAACACACCACCCCGAGGCAAAGAAAAATGGATCACAATCAATGAGGATACAACTGCATCCAGGAACAAGGCCACTAAACTTTCTATGGGAAAGGCAAGGGCAAGGACAAAACCGTTGAGCTATCAGATGCAAGGTTCGATGCAAGTTCCGACAGTACTAGTTGTTACACCAATAACCCAACAACACATGACAATGAGAGTATGGGTTCTGATGAAGATGAACTGGTGGAGGTACGGAGGAATGAGTTATGATCTAAATAGCTAAACGACCCATCTCGGATCAAAAATCCTCGATCCACCACTTCGACTCCTCTAGTACCAGAGTAGGTAATAGTACTGGCACCTCCAGTACAAGGCCCCCCACCTAAATCAACAAATAGATTAAAGTCTGAGGGGCTGAGAACAATCATTGAGAGAAAAAGGTTGTCCATAGATGGGGTGATCGATAGGTATCCCGAGATAATGAAGTGCTTGAAATATCACAAATTTCAAATCTTCACAAAACCTCGTGGCTCTTACATACCAAGCTGGGTCAAAGAAATTTACAATGCATACAGTGCGTTGGTACCTCAATAGAAGAGGCTAGTATTGTCTTTCAAAGAAGTTGACTACGTGGTTGTCAGAGGAAGGAAGGCAGCTTCTGACAGTGAGGCTATAAAAATAATCTTGGATATGTCCAATAAGATTAATGATCACTATCAGCACTTGATCAGAACAGAGAAGCTGGATGAGATGAAAAAGTGGTTAACCCCGCTAATCTCAGATGATAGTGCTCTAAAATAGTTAGCAAAAGGAGTTTTGATTGAAAAGAAAGATTTGAATGTAGCTGTAAGATATTGATTCAGGTTCATCAGCAGCATAATTATGCCATCACAGAATGAATCAATCATTCGCCTTGCTAAGGCAGCCTTGTCTTGGATGCATCATAAAGAAAACCAGGATAAATCTAGGGATGATCATTGCCTATGAGATCCATATGCGTGCAAAGCAGAGCCAGACATCTCTCCCTTTCTTGGTATTAATCACTGCATTGTGCAAAAGAGCTCGGATGCCTAGAGATGCAAAGAAGGATATGGAATTGGTTGCCACCCCCTCCACCAATATCATAAAGATTGAAGCCGAATATCTTAAGGACCAAGAGGAAAAGAAGTAGAAGGAAGTTGTGGCCACTAGATCTATACCTGCAGAGGCATCTTTGCCTACTCCGGCCCCTGGGCCTTCATGTATATCTGATGCCATTACCACTCCTCCTGACCCTCTAGGTCCCTCTGTTGCTATGTTACCACCTACCCTAGTGTTGTTGTTGCCTTCTATGAGCTGATCACTCAAGCATCCTTGATCTGGATGGGACAGCTTGCCCAATCTACTGACTGTCGGGCTGCCAACATAGAAAGCTCTATTTTAGGCATGATTTAGGCTGCCCTCGATGATGTTGTGAAACCACTGAGCACTACTATTGATGATCTAGCGGCCAGGATAGCAGTGTGTGAGCGCGACCAAGGAGCCACAGAAAAGGTGACAACCTTAAAGGCCGCCATTGCAGAGCTGAGGAAAGATGTGGACTACCTAAAATCCACCGATATGTCCATGATCTTTGGAACAGTGGAAATTCTAGATGTGCCCAAAATGCCTCAGACCACCACAAGGCATGGGAATGGAATGGAGCATATAGTCGATCCTGAATTAGAGGCAGAGACTGATGAAGAGATGTTTGAGGGAGCTACAGCGGACAACATAGCCAAGACTAAAGAAATCATGATAGATGATGTTGTGCAGGCTTCCTTGGCAAAAGCTCCTGCTGCTAGATCCAGTGAAGTTGGTCCTTCTGGGGTCACTACGAGCACTGATGCCCAGACAGATGGAGCGACTACGTAGACAGGATCCCTTCTTTACCTCCCTCTCTGTCTTTCTTTATTTTACATTTTAGATTTTGTGTTATTTGCATTTAAGGACAATTTCTTTTTAATTTGTGGTGGGGTGAGGCCCACACCTTTTGTGTGCTACTTTTGTTTGTGCTTCTATATATATATATATACATTTGGGTTGTTCTATTTAAAATTGTGTTAATACTGCTTTTCTGTGTATATTTGAGCTTGTGGCTCCTTTTATTTTAAATTGCAAAATGATTTTGACCCTTTCAAAAAAAAAAAAAAAAATCGCACGTTTTCGCCACCCATTATATGCTTGTGTGTTGAATGTGGCTGTTCCTTGGCAAATTTGAGTCTCAGTTTCGATCAATACCGATAACTTGAATAGTGTTTACAATCGAACGAACATAAATGTACGGCTACAATGAGGCCAAATGAAGTTGCATAGATAATATGTGAACTCTTTGCATCTCGTTGTGATTAGCCATTTATCAAATCGATTCTCTTGTGATGACCATTGCACACTAGCGAAAGTGTGGAGTCTTGTTTGACTTAACTGTCGTTGCCTTGTGTGATAAGCTTACCTAGAACCATGCATGGCAACACCTAGAAATTGCCCTGTTGGTTCGGTTGACTAAGTAAGACTTTCTATTGATATGATCTTAGGCAACTTCAAAGAGTGTAAACCAATTTGACATATACCTCTTTTGTGACGTACCTTGTGAGCATGTGATTCTCTCTTGAACACCATTTGAGCCTTAGCTTTATTTGAAAGAAACTTGATGAAAACTAGACCTTTCTTAATCCATTACCTATAATCCTCTTAAATTGTGGTTAATTAAATATCCAACTTAGGCCACCTAAGTTGGGGGTGTGGTGAAAAATAAAAGGGAAAGTCAAGAAGTGCAAGGAAAGTCTTTTTTAACTCATGGTGTTGAGAAAAATCAAACTCTTCCATTAAAAAAAGAGAAAGAGAAAAAGAGAAGAAAAGAATATAAAAAAAAGTTGTGGAATAAAGTACCAAAGAAATAGGGTTTCGAACAATCCATGGGAAGCGAATAAGAGGATGACATGTGATGCACTAATGAAAATGATGAAGGAAAAAGAAAGGAAGTGTTGAGAGCACCACATTTCATGAGGATAAAAGTCACTAAGCCTAAATGACCATACCTTTGCACTCAACCCTGTTACAAGCCGTGCTAAGACCTTTGTGATCTTGAGAAAGTCGAAACAAATGTTAATTGAAAAATACGAGTAAACCTATAGGTGAAAGCATGCTTTGTGTTCATCTTTGTGAGTGTGAGCGTTGTATTTGATTCCTGAACTTTAAATTGATTATACCTTTGCATGTGAAAATGGAATCATCATTTGTGTGAAGGCGTTCGAAGGTTTTTATTGAGCTTGAACTTGTATTTGAAGCAAGTATTGCGAGCTTGAAAATCTTTGAAAATGGTATGTCACAACTTGAATCTTTGAGTACGCAATTGATCCTTGCATAAGTAAATTGAGTCTTTTTGTGTACATTCATAATTGAGTCTTATGTAGCACTGTTTGAGACCTCTTTGTTGAACTACTGAACTTGAGTTTTACTTGAGGACTAGCAAATGTTTAACTTAGGGGTGTTGATAAGTTCACAAATTGGACTCATTTAGGGCTATATTTTAATAGAAATTGTGTCCTCAAATGTTTATTTTATCTCAATATCTGATGAAAACCCTTAAGTTTCAAGTATTTTAAGTTTGAAGGAAAGCATGGACACTACATCGCAAAAAGGAACCAAAAGGTTGAAAAGAACGAAAAATTTAAGGACTTAGGATCGCCGAGTCCATTTGGTGAGTCGCTGAAGAGTCTTACTTCGCCTTTTGTTCTAGTGTGTTGAGCCCTGAAAGAAAGGATCAAATCGGCAGAAAAAGGGAGCAGTCGGCGCATCGCCGAGAAGTTTTGCAAAGCAGTACCATGTCACCCAATGACCCAGAGCACGACGATGCTGAAGGTTGGTACAAGACGGCGATGAACTACACCAAAGGGAGAATCGACTAACGACGCCGAATGATCCGCTGCAGCACAAATCTGTGAAAACTATAAATACTAGTTAGATGTGTAGTTTTAAGGGTGGAACATTTATTATAATTTTCATATAGAATAGTACTTTTTGATATATTTGCTCTAAGTTTGAGAAGGTTTTGAAGACTTGAAGATCCAAAGGGTTCCATCTTCAAGATTTGGATTTGGGTCTCTTGGATTCTTAAATTTTGGCCTGTATCAAGACTTAAATCTTCATATCCAGTTGAATGCGAGCTCAATTTGGTATAAATTTCTATCTCTTATACATCTCTGGCTAAAAACCCCAATTCTTGGGGTATGATTTAGCGAATATGGGTTAAGATAATTATTGGGTCTTACTTACTGATAGTTTAATTGTAGTTTAATTGTTATTTCGTTTAGTAGTTGTGGATGAAGTTAATGAATTTGTAGTTGCAAATACAAGTTTATTTATGTGTTTTTGGCTTGCGAGAGAGAGAGGTCGTAAAACTAAAACTACTAAATTGATGGTCGGTAGGAGTGGGTCGACATGAGGTTCAGCTCAAGTCTCATTCCCACATACTCAGCTCGAGAGAGTGAGTGGGTTAAGGCATAGGCTGGTCTTCATGCGGCAAGTGGATGTCCGAGAAAAACGCATTTGAAATGGGGTAAGTTGCTCGAGAGAGAGCTTATCCCCCTTAAAGCTTAGCCTAGTCACAATTATTCTATGACTCTTCTATCGAAAGCATGTACCCAATAATCTTGTTTAACCCGTATTCCCGTCACATCCCAAGGATCCCCTCTCATTACGTAAAAATCCTTGTTTATTTTGTTGTTTTTACTTACTTGTGACAAAACCCCTCATTGTTAATTGGCACTCTTGTGTCTCCCTTTAATTTACAATGTTTTAAATCGTTAATGTATTTAGCTACGACTAGTTTGAACTAAATTTTATTTTTCTATTAATTCTCAAAACCACTCCCTTGGAAGTTGTGTCTTGATTACGCAAACATCAATGGACAAGTGGAGCTTACTATCCAAACTTTGGAAGATATGTTGAGAACTTGTGTGATTGATTTCGAGGGTAACTGGGATGATCATTTGCCTTTAATTGAGTTTTCATATAACAATAGTTATCACTCAAGTATTGGTATGGCTCCCTTTGAGGCATCGTATGGTAAGGGGCGTTGATCTCCTATAGGTTGGTTTGAAGTGGGTGAAGTTGCTTTAATAGGCCTAGAGTTGGTACATGAGGTTATGGAGAAAGTTCATCATATTAGGGAAAGGTTGAAAACGGCTCAGTGTCGACAAAAGTCATATGACATACGACCCATAGTGGTGGCAATGAAAGGGAGACAGAACCCACCTCTAGGCTAGCCTCTTCCCACGAGGCCCTAGATGGCTCGTGAAGGGATAGACGGCTCGTGAAGGTGGGCATGTTGAGGGGGCAAGACTTTTCTAGCCACTTGTCTAGGGACCACGATTGCCCAAATGGCTCGTGAAGCACTCCATCTAGGGGCTTATGTCAGCTTTAAGTTAAGGGCAGTTTGGTATTTTCCTAACTATTTTATCTTGATACTACGTCATTTTTCCCTTACCTATAACTCCTATATAACTGATTTTAACCACAAAATCAACTCATTCAAGTCATTTTCTCAAATTTACAAAAGAAGAACAAGTCTTGCTCCTAAATATTTCTCTCCTTAAAAAGTTTGAAGAAGAAGGACTCAAACTACGGTTCCAAGTCAAGTCTCCAATTCCTTTATTGAAGATAATCAATTGGCATTGAGGTATGATAGTTTTCATCCGTGGATTCCTTCCTTTCATGGAGTTCCCAAATTCTCCTATTTTCAAAGATAGAAATCCCCAATTGAGTTAGGGTTTTCTTCTATGTTGTAGGTTCTCTTAATTATTGTTTTATGATCTCTTATGCATGAATTGAGTTAATATCATGTTTTTATGATGATCCTCCATGAACCCATGTAATTCCCATGTTCTCCAAGTCATGAGCATATAATATGGGTCTTGGATTATGAAAGAAGAGTTTTATGAAATCAAGCATGAATTGATACAATTACATGACTTTATGATGAATTTCCATGAACCCATGTCTAACCCATGTTTTCTAGATATTGATGCATGAAATTGGGTTTTAAACTATGAAAGGTGAATTATGGAACTATGCATATTCTTTTGAAATTAATGTAAATGTTTTAAGGATGCTTTGAGAGTGAAGTATCAATGATGATGATATTGTTGTGTTGTTGAAAGGATTTCTCATACACACATGTAAGCATGATCGTGAAAGGATTTCTCACATGATAAGGGTTCTTAGGGTTGAAAGGTTTTCTCACCTAAAATGAACCAATGCTAAGAAGTTGTTCTAATGATGAAGCGAGAGACGATTACCCATGCTCTCTAATAGAAAGACAAGAGGAGATTACTCATGTCATATGATATAAGGACAAGAGGCGATTACCCATTTCATAAAATGTAAGGACAAGAGACGATTACCCATATTCCTTTAAGATTTAAGATGAATATGAAAAAGAACTATTCTATGGAAGTTATGCTTAGAACCGAGTGGACAAGTGGCGATTACCCGTGTCCCATAAACTATGTGCCAACATAGGATTTTCTAGATAGGTGTTAGCTAGTGGATCCACATAATATAGAAGTTTATGGTCCTTACCGTGGAAAGTAGGACAACTCTTTTAGGTGTGGGAGACACCAGATTCCATGATGATAGCTCTCATGGTATTATATGTAGGTTAAGGCTACTTCCCTCAAGAAAATTGTTATGAACTAATTTTACTTCAAGGAAGTATCTCACACATGTTTAAGATGATGATTATGTGCATTGACCATACTTTATGACTCATGTTTCCTAACTCTTTATCTAATGTTTAGCTTGGTCATTGCATTTCATGAAGTTGTCTCTTTTAAACATGTTTTTAAATATTTATGAATGGCTATCATACTTGGTACATATTTTGTACTTACGCATATTATTGCCTACATTTCCCCAAATGTAGGGTCCGGCAGTCAAGTTCCCAATTTTGTGGCTAGAGTTTGTTGATGAGACTCCAAGCTTTGGGGAGTCCTCATGCTTCGAGGAACGGATTTTCATTGTCTTTAGTTCTTCCTTATTAAAATTTGAACATAATGTACGGGATAGGCCCAAATTCATTCTTATGTACTAGATGGCTATCGAGATGATGTTAGAATTTCCAATTTTCTTTATAAAACTTTGATATCTTGAAATTGTCTTTAAGTCTTTTCATTATATTTCTTATGTTATGAATGCTAAGTGGTTTGTATGGGGCCTCCCAGGGTCCTATACGTCATGTTACGCCTAGGGCCTACCCTAGGTCGTGACAGTATGTGGGTATTCTCCCATGCAGTCCTTGCCTCCATAGGGTGCCTAAGATTTCCAAATTTCTCAATCAATTTCAATTGTTTAAGTTGGGGTTTCAATCCAATCTTATGTGTTTCATTCAATTGGGATTGATTGGTGTTATTAAGTCTTCTAATGCATAATTCAATGTAAATACATGATATTTAGTTGAAATTATGTTGACCCATGCCTAAATTATGATTTTCCAACTATGGACCTATGTTGAACTCATGAACCTATGAATTATGGTAATGAAGATATGCATTTTTTCATGAAATTATAAAATATTAATGATTCTTGATAGGAAAGTATTAATGTTATTGTGAAAGGTTTTCTCACATGTTATTATGAGCATGATCGTGAAAGGTATTTCTCATATATGGATTCACATTGGTGAAAGGTTTTGCCATCTATGTCGAATTATGTTTAAGGAGCTATTCTATGTTTTGATCTTGAAAGTTGTGAATTGGAATTGATCATTGTCTTTCCTATGTTAAATTGATATTTGACTTTTATATATTCCATTGGGATTTAGAGTTAGCACTGAGAGGACTTTGAGGTGGAGGCACAAATAGGGTAGTCTCTAGTAGCAACCTCTAGCCCCTAACACGTGCCCCTCGTAAGATTGTCTTAAATGACCTAGCAAGTGGATCCACTTTAGCAAATGATGATATGCACGGATTCTACCTTGCAAGTAGATTCCCTTTCTTTCGGTATGAGGGATATACTGGATTCCATGATATAGCTCACATGGTCTTATTGTTGGTTAGAGCTAATATCTCAAAAAAATGCTTCAATTTTATTCAAAGTTTTTCTTAAAACCTTTATGTTAATGCATTCAATCATGTTTTATGATTCTCCTGTCATTTCTTCTTTAAAGATTTTTTATGTCTCACTATGGTCATGTCTATGTGTTTTAAGTCGATTTATGCCATCATGTCTACCTTATTCATATTTTCCCATACTTAGTATATTTCATGTACTAACACATACTTGTGCCTACATTATCTCATGAATTTAGGTTCCGACGCTCCTACCTCCCACACTCCTGGCTAGACATCTCTTGGGTTCTTCAAGTGATTGGTGAGTCCTCATGTTCCGAGGATCAAGACACCTTATAGCTTTATTTCATTTTCATTTTCAGACTTTCTATGTGATGTATGGATTACGTCCACTTTTCGTATGATGTATTAGATGGCATAATGAACTTATGTTAGACTTCCGCTTTGTCAAACTCTTTCGTATAGGTAATGGTATCTTTTAAAGTCTTTAAATTCTATTATCTAGTATGATGTATGCTAAGTGGCTTGTGTATGGCCTCTCAGAGTCCTATACGTCATGTTACACCTAGGGTATACTTTGGTTCATGATAAATGTCAAATCTAAAGGTAAATCCAACTCATAACTGAAACGCCTCAAAAATTAACATGGGCCTACATAAAAGGGACTAAGCTTTTCTTTCATACAAAACCTCATCACACCCTTCACGGTTGAAATTTTAAAGTAAATGCAATCATCAACGACAAAGTCAAACTCTCCCATCCTAACATCTGCATAAGATTTTTTCCTAGTCTGGGACATTTTCAACCTGTCCTTTATAAGTCGAACCTTCTCCATGGCCTCAAAAACTAACTCGGGTCCTATCAAATCCACCTCACCAACTTTAAACCAACAAATAGGAGATCTATACCTCCTATCATAGAGAGCCTCAAAATGGAGCCATCTGAATACTCGAGTGCTAACTAATATTATATGCAAACTCAATCACAGGTAAATGATCATCCCAATTACCTTTAAAGTCAATCACACAAGATCTCAATATATCCTTCAAATTCTAAATAATCATTTTAGCCTGACAATCTATCTATAGGCGAAAACCTATGTTACGCTTAACCTAAGTACCAAGTCCTATCAGAAACGATCTCCAAAATTGAGAAGTGAACAGAGTACCCCTATTTGAAATGATGTATAAGGACACATCATGAATTTAACCATCTACTGAATATAGATTCTAGCATAGTTGTCGGATGAATAAGAGGTCTTAACTTGAAGAAAATGCGTTCAATTAGTCATTCGATCTATAACCACCCAAATAGAATCATGTTGTCGGTGAGTATGAGGTAGACCTATAATAAAGTCCATATTCAAATATTCCCACTTTCAAGTAGGAATACCAATAACCTGAGTCATACCACCTAGTTTTTTATGCTCAACTTTCACTTGTTGAAAATTTGGACACTTAGCCATAAATTCCACAATATCCAAATGAACACCATAGAGATAGTGTATCCCATATCTTCAAAGAAAAACCACCATCATCATCTCCAAATCATGAGTCTGGTAATTCTTCTCATGAAACTTAAGTTGAGTAGAAGAATATCCTATAAATTTACCATTTTGCATTAACACATATCCAAAGCTAATTTTGGAGGTATCACAATACACAACAAAACCATTTGAACCTTCCGATAAAGTCAATACCGGGGCTGAAGTTGAGTCTTCAAATCTTGAAAAATCTTCTCACAAGTTTCAAACCACTGAAATTTCACTTTCTTCTGAGTCAAGGTAGTCAAAGGAGAAGCAATGGTGGAAAATCCTTCCACTAATTGTTTATAGTGACCAGCTAAACCCAATAAACTCCTAATTTCTATAGTTAAAAGATGTCATTGTCTAAACTTACAAAAAAAACTAATGATCCTTGAGAAATAGCAAGACAATTCTCAAATAATCGCCATGTCTGTCATCACTTTGCGAATAGATCAAAATGTCATCTATGAACACAATAATGAGCATATCCAAACACTCCTTGAACACACTGTTCATCAAATCCATAAAAGTGTAAAGAGCATTTATTAGTCTAAAAGACATAAGCTAAAATTTTGTAATCACCATACCGAGTTCTGAAGGCAATCTTTGGCATGTCAGATTCTCTGACTCTAAGATGATAATAGCATGATCTAATGTCAATCTTTGAAAAGAAACTAGCATCTTGAAGGTGATCGACCAAGTCATCAATTCTTGGGATGGGATACTTATTATTAATTGTGACCTTGTTCAATTGTCAATAATGAATGCACATTCGGACTGAACCATATATCGTACGAACAAATAGAATTGGAGCACCCCATAGAGAAATACTTGGTCTGACAAAACTTTTGTTAGGTGTTTGAAAAAGGTCAATTCCAAAGTTGATTTCCTTTTTGGGAGGAACTCAAGGAAGATCATCTGAAAATACTTCCAAAACTCACTCGAGAATAGGAATTAACTCAAGAGTAGAGTTTTCTGAATCAATATCCCTAACCCAAACTAGATGACTAGAAATCATTTTTTTGGCCTTAAGGCAAGCGATAAAATGACCTATAGGAACTTAAGTATTAATCTTCCATTCGATGATTGGTTCATTCTAAAACCGAACTTAACGACTTTGATTATATAGTCGGTGGAAGCGTAACAAGCATAAATTCAATCCATACCAAGAATAAAATTAAAATAAATCATTTCCGGCTCTACTAGATCAATTGAGGTGATTTTAAAAACTTAGACTTTGTGCAATTAAAGAAAACCTATTTAGCTAAGATTGACTCACCAACAGAAGTATAGACTAAGAAGGATTTTGATAGAATTATGGGACTGACATCGAATTTCATAGTCATAGCAATATAGGGAGTCGTGAAGGAAGGTGTGGCTCTTGGATCTAAAAAAGCATAAACATCAAAGTGAAAGACTCAAACATACCAGTAACCACATTAGGGGAAACCTCATGATCATGTCGAGTCTAAAGAGAATAAAATATGTTCTAACACTATTCACTATTAGATCTTGATGAAGTACCCTACTGAGTCAGACAACCTGAAGAAATGTTAAGTTGAGTCTGTCGACGACCATCTTCACTTTTGTTAGTAATCTGAAGGGCCACCCCTCAACCTATGACCAGTCTTGTCACAACCAAAGCATCCACCAGTACCGGCTAAGCACTCTCTTGGATGGCTCTTCCCATAATTTTGATCTGTGAGGAAAGAACATTCACTAAAAGCACTAATTTGAGACTTAGGGTTTCGAACCCTATCCTTTTTGAGATTAGGAACCAAAGCACTAGCAGAAGATGGATTCAAGACTAAATTACTTTTTATGAAACTATAAATGACCATCACCACTGGATCTATGACGAGAGTAGTAACCACTATCGGTCTAAACCCCTTTAGTCTCTCAAGCACTCTCTTTAAAATTCTCTTACTAAACGTGTTGAGCATGAGTCATCAACCTCAAATTATCTATCTCCTTGATCAATATAGAGGTTCTACATTTTCTCAAAACCATCTTCGAGACACCATAAACAAACTTGCTCATACAGGCCCTAGAATTGGCCAACATACTAGAGTATACTTGGAGAGTTGAGTGAACTTCAAAGAATACTCTTTCACATTCATATTTCCTTTCCTAGAGTTGATGAATTCTTAAACCTTTTCCTCTGTGATCTTAAGAGGAAATAATTGATCTATAAAAGCTCATTTAAAAAATTTAAGTTTGTTTTTAAAAAATATTTTCAACTTCAAAATTTGAATTTTTCACCCCTACCCTCCACCCCCCCCCCCCCCCCACTCCACCCCCAAAAAAATTTAAGTTTGTTTTTAAAAAATATTTTCAATTTCAAAAATTATTTTATACCCTAGTAAAAATAAAAGATATTTCTCAAAAAATAAAATTCATTCATAAATCAAACACTAAATATCTTTTCCGGAAAATATTTTCTACTCACCAACCAAACATGAGAAAATAAGTCAAAAATCAACTTATTTTCCAGAAAAACATTTTCCTTTCATACCAAACACACCCTTAATATCAATCAAGAAATTCGGCACTCATTGACACACAATAAATAAATCAGAAACGCATAAATAAAGAATAATATATTCCACAACTTGAACGGAGACTTGCGACTTATTTTTTTTGCTTACAAATCTAGATTTCACTAGATGCATATTGTTGTATCTGAGTTTTCTTTGCTGACTTTTCTCTAACAACTAATTATCAATTTTAAAAATCTCTAAGTCTTAGAATTTATTTGGTATGATTGGTCAGTGTGGTATAAGAGTCGTGGGTGAATTTCGATGAAGGTGGGGGAGTGGGAATTGAAAGACTGATTGAAAGTATGGATAGTCATATTATTTTTTAATTTTCTTCTGGTTAAATGTTTTTAGTTAATAATTATTAGAAGGGTGAGGTTGAGAATATATTTAATTTATGAAAATTAAATATACAAGGCAAATATTTTTATCAATAACAACTGAATATTAAATTTTTTAAGGTCCAAAAACCGTACTCTAACTAATATTAAATTGAAATTATCTTTTAACGATTGAAAAAAAATTATGATGTGATAAATACACATTTAACGATCTTATTTATATTTTTTTTGTTAAAAATTGGTCGTTAAAAATCAATTTTCATATTGTGATATTCTCCATCATATTTGGTAACTTGATAACTTGGGCATCTTGACCTTTAATGTACTTTGATAGGCCTGCATTGCTTTTATCAAATTCCCAAATTGTTCTTCTATGGTGGAAGTTTCGATAATTAGTGCTTGCACAATCACCATAGTGGATGAAGAATAATGCAGAACATCACTTGGATTGAACTTAAATTAAGATGTGACGATTGGAGCAGATTTGGTTCTCAAGGTGCGATCATTATTCTATATGAAGGGATTTTTAGGCTAATGATGGTGTTTTTGTGATAATCTTAGGCAAATCAAAGTTCTTTCTACAACCTTAATGATGCTGTTTCTTGTTCTAAAACATACATAGAGGATATTTTTTCTTTTGAAAAAGAAAAATTGAAAGCATGAGATCACTTGAACGATGCTTGAAGCATTTGTTGTCGCAACATTTTGGATTTACTCCTTCTAATTTGACCGACAATCTCCATGACAAGTTTCAAGCCATTTGTGTCAGCATTCTCAAAAGCATTGAATTTGGAGTTGATATTCATTGTAGTCATATTGATATTTTTAAACTTTGAAGAGGAGATGAGAGGTAAAGATTTAGTGGACATGCCAATTTGTAAGAGACTAAGTTTCATTTATGACGAATAGCAATCAAGAAAGGATAAATAGAGAAATCATAATATTTATATTTCAATAATTTATTCATTATTCGTAGGACCAAAGTTTATGTACTTTTAATGTCTATAAATATTCATATTCCCATGATGGTTGATTGTTAATTTGTGACATCGTCAAACTAATTAAATTCATCTTCATCGGGTAATGTTTAAAGTGATAGAAAATAAATTACTACAATCACAATAAAATATGAATAAACATAATTGATAAATATTATGAGAACAAATCCGTTCCTCCCTTGTTTCTTCTCTCTCTTAAGATTTTTTTCATGATTTGAGGCTGATAAGAGACGTGTTTCTCGAATTACGATGATTTGGAATTGATATCCATGAAAGTATTTGTGGATCTTTCTTGAAGTATTTGATTATCAAAAAGACTTTGACATATCTTGATCTCTTTATGAATATCCCAAGAGTTTCGATATATTCGATATGCCTCTTCAAGGAAATATAATATTTTTATTTAGACATAAACTATAATTTAGGATGGAGTATCCTCCAAGAATCGTCACCGGAATTAAACATGCCTAGTAAAGTTTCAATTAGAATTGAACATGTCTTGTCTAATCCCATAAAAATTGATGTCTACAAGTCATACATTTCCTTCAAATCAGTCCACAATTCAAGTGTATCTTTTAATGTGAGGTATTCAACCTTCAATCTTTCATCTAAATGATGATGAAGTAAAATAATAACTTTTGTTTTGTCCTAGATGTTGTATTATCCTCGTAATGATGACTAGGGGGAAAATTGGCAGATTGGATCGAATTTGGATGGATTGAATATGGATTGAGTTAAAATGGATTGGATCACAAATCATCCATAAAAATATGAGTAAATATGGATTTGGTCAAATATGATTTTGTCAAATGATTGTAACCCACTTTAATCTCCTAAAGCCAAAAAAAAAAAATTAAATCAAAGCTAAACTGTTAATACCTCAACTCCTACCACCTCACCACACCCTTATATTATTATTATTTTTTAAATAATTTTTCATACCAAAAAAAAAATAGAAATTTTATTTTTTTTACCTTGTAACCCCACCCCACCCCCCGAAAAAAAAATTAAAATACTTTTCTTTTGAAATTCTTTTTTTAATTTTTTTTTTTCAACCCTACCACCCCAACCTCCCCCCCCCAAAAAATTGTCAACCCAAAAGAATTTTATAAAAAAAATTCAAAAAAAGATCCAAAAAGGAATTGCTCCCACCCATCCTATCCCCACATCCACCTCCACCCCTCAATTTTTATTTTTTATTCTCAAAAACAAATAGTACAATTAGGAATTTTTATTATAAATGAGTGATATATTGGTATATATAGATTCTCATGTTTATCCATTTTGTCCATATTTGTATGAACTTAAATAGGTTGATGTCCATATTTAACTATTTAAGAAAATATGAGTGATTCATTTAATTTAATATGAAAAAAAAAATTGATTTCACTTGTTGAAATGATTGGTCTATCAGTTTTGGAAAGTTTCATGAATTTATCATTTTGCCTTTTCGATATTGACCCTGAGTCATCTATGGTTGTGTTTTGAAAGGTTGGTTTTGGACTTTGAGTTAAAAGTGGAGAATTTGGTAAGTTTTAAGTTTGAAAGGCTAAGGTGTTAAGAAAGTGGTTTTTCAGTGTATTTTAGAGTTTTGAGTGTCAGAATAGAATTATGTCTATTTCATCAGTCCCAAAATGTAAAATGTGACCCGTGAGAATTGTTGGTTTCAGATTTCAAGTCTTTTTTATGGATTTGAGGTCCTAAGTAGTGAATTTGTGAAATTTTAGCCTTTGAGTTGACTTTGGTCAACACTCGGGCTATGGATGCTCGGATCAAAATTTCAAGAATTCTGTTGAATTCGAGGGATAATTTTAGGCCTAGGTAAGATCTTGGTTGATTTTTGAGCTTGTGGGTTTTCACGATTGTCGAGCCAACCCAAATTCGTGTTTTAATGATTTCATTGAGTCCAAAACATCCAAGCATAATTTATTTGCATATATGGTTTGTGGGGAAGGGGTTCGAACGAATCTTAAGTGTCCTTTCAAAGTTTAATAGTTGGTTAATTTTTATTCTCGTTGTGTTTTGGGTGAACCCTCCGTGTTCGTGTAGCTTATGGCCATGTTGACCTCCACATTCATAGGAGACTTGCCGTGTTAGCGGAGGTTTAGCTCATTAAATCTCACATTCGCGAGCGAGAGGTTCGTGTTCAGGAGGATCCCCGGGCGATGTTTAAACCTAAATTTGAGGTTTCTTCCCCATTTTCATTTTTGGAGATTTGAGAACTCGGTGGATGCGATTTCAATCATATTTTTCAAGATAAAATAGTTGAGTAATGTTTCTTAACTCTAAATCTTCAATTAATCATTATTATTATTATTTAATTTATGAGTTTAAATTAGGATTTTGGGTTCATAAATTGGGGATTCTTTCAGAACTTGAGTTACGAAGTAAAAGTGAGTTTGTGATCGATTTTGAGTTCTCTTTTGAAATGGTTTTCACCAATAATTTCATAAATCCTTAAGTAATGTTTTCAAGTATTGTTTTCTAGATTTAAACCTTCATTTAGAAATTGGGTTTTGAAGTTGATTGACCCACTTTTTTTACATAATTGATGTGGGTAGCGTTATTTTCGGAATGTGATGGTCAATACTTGCTTGTATATAGCTTGTGTGGCCTTGAAAGTGATTTAGAAGGGGAAGACTCAACTGTTGGAGTAATTGTTGATTGATTAAAGGCAAGTAACCTCATAAACCTAGTATTCTAGTAGAATTCGTGGACTTCCTTTGTTACTTGTGTGTTGAGAGTAATGGGGATGAGGTGAAGGGTTTAAATTGTCTACTTGATACATCTAAATGAATAAAAAGGGGTTGAAATGAAAAGGTCTATGTGATTAATATGATGATGTGAATTGCCTTATTGTGACCCTTGTTGATTGATTGATGAAATGCTTGAAAGCATGAATTGTGTGAATAGTTGTCTCTTCCGTGTGGTGTGATATTGATTGTGAACACCGTGATTAGAAATGTGATGATTTATGATGTCAAGTTCTTTGTCGGCGAGTGTTATGATGTCAGGTCTTTGCCGGCGGATGTTATGATGTCGAGGTCTTTACCGGTGAGTGTTGTGATGTCGAGGTCCTTTCCGACAAGTGTTTATAAAGTCGATGGAAAATAGTCCTGGCTAGTGATTTGATATAAAGCCTATGTGAAATTATTTTGGCTAACGATTTGATATAAAGCCGATGAGAAATGCTTAAATCTAGTGATATTGTGTCGAGAGAAAATGGTTATGGCAAGAGATTGAAAGGTGTGATTTGATGCTTATGCATGACTTGATTGTTAATTGTGATTTATGTACTTGTTGTGCGTGATTGGCGCCCTACTTGACTTTGAAAATGACTTACTTGATTCATTCATTTATTGTTGATTACGACTACTAAACGGTGGATAATGGGCGTTGTGAGTTGTGTATTGTAGAATTGCTAGGTTGGGTTGATTTATGTGCGATTGAGTTTGAGGAGGTTCGATTGGAGTGTAAGGGGTATTCATTTTCTAGCTAGATATCTTGTTTTCTACGTTGCTTGTTGGGTACCATGTTATTGTTACTTACCCCTTGCCTCTACACTTGTGTAGGTTTCGAGCCCGGACCCACGTGATCTCTTTCACCTTCTTCCGATTTCGAGGCTTGTCGGGAATTGAAGAGGTGGTTGTTCGTCACTTGACGGGCCCTCTTTTTCCTTTTTTATACTTTGTTCGATTTGAGAAACAAAGACGAGGCTTGTATTTATCTTTCGAATTTTGTATTTACTTTAGTAGCTTGTACACGTGACAATGGGTTTTGGGATATTGTTTAGAATGAATAAGTTTTCCGCCTTTGTCTTGTTCTTACTTTACTTTTTTCGTATTTCATTCGTTTTCATTGGGTTGAGGTTGACTTGTTTTGATGGGAATAGACAAGTGTAATCACATTCGTTTTTGAATCGTGACATTTATATGGGCTAAAATTATCACCCCTAATAATGATGCAAAATCCTTAACTGTTTAAGTAAATTTCAACATCAACAACTCATGACAAACAATTTTTCTTAGTAATATCAAGTGCCACAAATTCAGACTTTGATAAATTCAACTTAACAAAATTATCATTAAAAAATTTAGAAATAATTTAAAAATAGTGAAAATTAGTAAACGAGCATTATTTTTAAAATAGTGGCTCATATGAATAGCCAATATGATTATAGATTATCAGCCATTTAAACCAAATCGAGGTTATACTTAATAATTGAGGTGGTGATAATGGCATAAGTTTGAATTGTGCAATTCATGTTTTGGATGAATTTCCAAATCACAAGATTTTACCTTTGACAAATGGTAAAAAACTTAGTATACAACTTACGTACCTTAATTACTACTATATAACAATACTTTTTTTAAAAAATTATATAACAATAGTTTTTTTACAAAACTAGAATTTATATTTAAAATAAAATAAAATAAAAAAAGAAACATACAAAATAGTCAGCCACTCTTATCCCATATCCCTTAATTTTCTCCAATTATTTTACTTTCCATGATTTACTCAGTTTTGTTATATATTCTCTCCCATGAGAGATTTCTAACAAAAAAAAACTCTCTGTCTACTCTGATCGACTATTCAAAATGGATACCAACAATTTTTCAATTCTAATACAACACAATGGGCGATGAGACTCATCAGGTATTTGAATAAAAAAGGATTTATTTAGTATTTTTTTACGTGGTTAATATATTTGATTTTTAATCACCATCTGTGTTTAATTTTTTTGATAATTAATCGTTGGTTTATAAAGTACGTTGTTGTGGTGTAATATAAAATTTATATGATTTTGTTAATAGTCTGGTGCATCGATTGGATGGATTTTGTTGTTGAATAAACATTAAATATTAGTAGTCGTTTTTGGTATAATATTAGGTTTTGGTATATTATTAAGTTTAGCTGATAATGAACATCATTTTTTTCTGCAAGTGATATTTTTGGTGGTATAAAAAAGCAGTTTTGGTTGTTAAACCATTTCATTGGATATTTTTTGGTATAACATTATGTTTGATTGATTACTGCACCAGTGTAAGTTGTTGTCCGTATATAAACACCTAATTCGATTTTCTTTTAATTATATGTGATCTGATTTAATTGGTATGTTGCATGCCTTAATTAACAACATACATCAATAATTTTTCTTGTTGTGTGATATTTTGTTATTGATATTTTTAAGACCTTATACAAAGATCAACTTCAAATTAATATTCTGGGTACATGTGTTTGGTGTAATTGTTTGTCCGATTGGTGTGAAAACGAATTTTATACATTAATTCTCAAATTTTTTATAGTATGCGATTTGGTGTAATTATTAACTTTTAGACCATGTGTAAACACCAACTTCAAAATTGACTATCAAATTTTTTTGGTAAAATATTTGGTACATTTATTGGTGTATTAATTTTCCTGATTTGACAGATTTACATGTTTAAAGAATTATTGAGTTGCCTACTTTGGTGTAGTTGATAGTGTAAATTATGCTTTGGTATGTGATTTGATATGCGATTTGGTTAGTGATAATTACCATTCATGGTAAGAGATTTTGCAAGTGATTTGATGAAAATGTATAGTTTTATAGATTTGTGGTAAGTGATTTGGTACATTTAGGTGTAATTGATAGTGTGCATAAACGATAAAGTTTTTAACCACATTATGCACCATTTCGTATATAACTTTTTTTGGTGAAATAAAAAAGTTATGATTGTGTATTTCAAATTTGATTGTTATACTTGTTGTTTAGTAGGTTCTTTAATTTTTTTTTGAAATGTATTGTAGGAAGGTATATGAATTTCAAGATTGAAGGAGTCATATGTATTAAATACCAATTGATTTTTTTTAAAGAGATCTAAAGTAAATTGTAGAAAATGTGTTATAGCCTATTGCGGACCACAACAAGAGAACTTGTACCGAATATTTATACAAGGATTAACATTGTTGAGTTAAGAATCTAATTGAATGATATTAGTGGATTTGAATTTTATTCGTTGTTTATAAACATTCTTTTTAGAATCATATTTAATCATATGATGTAATTAGTTATATTATTTATGTTGGTTTTCCTTGTGGTATAAAATGTCATTTGAAAAAATAAAATGACACGAAATATCAATTAAATTGGTAAATTATATAGGTATAATTCAATAATTGTTGGTATATTATATGGTACAATGTTAGTATTATTATATGGTACAATTTTGATATTAGAAATTTTTGATGTTATTCATAAATGGTGTCATATAGTTCTAGTATAATTTCAAGTTCTCAGGTTTGTACTAGTGTTAATTTTAAAAGATAATATTATCAAAATAATATTTTTCGTTTTGTTATAAATTGGCAATTTGAGAAAAATAATGCCAAAAAATATCAACAAGTTCAATTTATTAAATAGTGCAGATGTAGCTATAATATTTGTATTTCACATAATACAATATTGATATAATTTTGGTATTTTAGATTATACAATGCTAATATAATTTTGATATTTTAGATGATTATATATTGGTATAACTTGGTGTTTTAGATGATACAATATTGATAAATTATATGGTTTATATATTTCTTTTTACACAATTTTGATATATTGTATGGTATATATTGAGGTGTAATATAATATTAACATATTATATACGACTTAACATCAAAGTTGTATGAAAATCTATATAATATGCAAGTTTTTAATTACTTTATGAAACTTTCTAGATTTAAATGGTTATTTAAGTTATGCCATACAAAATAAATATTTTTTCAAAAAAGATAAGGTAGATAAATTTCAGAAATCTTTTTTTTGTCACAATACAAGAAAAGATATTTGTATAAAAATAATTTTAAAGAGGTGAGAGAAGACTACAATTAATAAAGAGTATAATTATGGTTGAAAGTCAAAAAGTAAACAATAATTATCAATTTCATAAATTTAGCACATAATCCCCCAAAATAGGAAATAAATCGGATACTTATGGGTAAAAATAATATAAAACAGTATAATTACGGTTGGAAAGCCAAAAAGTAAACAATAATTATCAATACCATAAATTTAGCACCTAATCCCCAAATATAGGAAATTAATCGTATACTAAATTATTAAAAAATTGGAAATTCAAGATATGAAAAAAACAAAACAATATAAAAAGTAAAATTATGATTGGAAAATAAAAAAGTAAACAATAATTATCAATCCCATAAATTTAGCATAACCCCCCAAAAAAGGAAATAAATCGAATATTAAAATATATATATTTTTAAATCAAAATTAAATATTCTGTCATATTTGTAACTAGTAAACTTAGTCATGCTACGCGTGGTGTATAAAAGTTTTAAAGTTTTTTTTAATTTTTTTTTTTCAAACTCAAATAGATTAGATAACAAATTTTAACATTTAAATTTGTAATTTTAACTTGATTCATGAATTGATTTTATCAACAAAAAAGAAACCCTTAAATTAGCACGATTTACTTTTTTTTATTGAATAGTACATATTCTTTTATGTTAGTTATAATATATAATTAAGAATTTATGACTTTATTATCCATTTGCATGAGTTCTCAAAATTAAATATGGTCACCATTGATATTTTGTAAAAATTTTAAAATGGGACTTTTAGTCTTTTAATTTTTTTATAAAATGTCAATAGAATTAAAATGTAACATATCCAAAAACGCTCTTAGAAATATGAAAAAATATTTGTAATAGATAAGCTACCTATAATTTGAAGACTTAACAGAGTACTTCAATTGTGTGTGGATAAATATATATATATATACACTTTTTCTCTTATTTTATATTATAGGAGAGAAATTTATTAAGGAAAAATAGTTAAAAACAAATTAAAAAGGGGACGAGAATAAAAAAGTTAATCAAAAGAATAGAAAAAATTTAAAATTGTCAAAAAAAAAAGTAATGCTGCGGATGTCATAAAATAAAATAAAAAGTTGATTTTTTGTTAATTGAATTCTCAAAATTGTGAAACAATTTTTTGAATTTATAAAATAATTTCTATATCTAAATAATATAATTAAGAATGTAGGGTTAAAGTTATGTATTTTTACCATATCATTGTTATGTGATTGTGACACACGAAACTGTAAGAGGAATTCGTTTGTTTGATTCTTAGCTATATAAGAAAACAATTAGTTTGATGATATTTTTTTCTCAAAGATTAATATATAATATTGTGTTGGTTCTTAATGGCTCATATTGTTAATGAATTTTTTAATTGAGTTGTATGATTTTTTTCATATTTCGATTGAGGATTCTTTTATACTCTCTATATTTCTTTTCATATATATATCATGTTTGTTTGTGTTTAATATTTAGTATTTTATTATACTTTATATTGAGATTTGAGATATTACTTTTTTTTGTTACTTATATTTATTATATATTTGTATAACAATTTATAGCTAGTGATCGTAGAAGAGACTGCTCACGAAATTGAATATCAAATCAAGAAAATATACCGGCGGTTTCCAATAAACTAAGTTGATAAGGAACCAATCATCTCTTGTTGCATTGAGATTTTGTTGGAGAACTATAAACAATCCTTACAATAACAACAAAAAAAAAAATACATAAGAATATACACTACAAAAAAAAATGGCTAGTAACGAAGGGAAATATGGTCCCTAAAGGTCTGTTTCTGGTCCCTAAAACACATTAGAGACCAGAAAAATCTGTCGCTACCCGTCCCTATTGGCTCCTTCGCTATAAGTCAACAAACGACGAGACTTTAAAACTCGTCCCTAAAACCTTTAGGGACATTAAATAATCTAGTCCCCGAAATACTTTTAGAGACCAGATTTCGGTCATTATTCCATGATCTAATAGCATTGTAAGGAGTTATTTCGGTCCTTATCATTCATTAGGACCAATTTTTACAATCCTTAAATTTTGCAATTGACAAACACAATTTGGTCTTTTAATATGATTTATGGGACTATGACTATCATTTAGTCCTAATCTTTTTCCATTCCGAAAATTTGCAATGGTATAAAATTTCTAATAGAAAATCAAACACATCCGAATAATTTTGGATTATAATTCCAGCAGCAAAACTATATTACACAATATAGTCATAATATGTTTTACACCACCCTTCAAGAAATCTAACATACATGGTAAAATATATAAATTATTCACCTAACACTAAAATAATTATAAGAAACTTGACAACTTGTATCTTGACTTCCTCAACTAAACACTTCAATACTGCAAATGATATATGATACATTAATTTAGTAGAAACTTCTTTAAATATTCTTTGTAAGTTCATATCAAAGAGTAATTTAAGCACTCACGCTAGCTTTGAGTGGCACTATATCGGCTCCATGCTCAACATGAAAATTTTAAATCGGGGCCATACTCAATGTCTTCAATAGATGCAGGAAAGATTCGGGCGGTTTTCTTGATCACATCTATGATAAATTAATCAATTAAAAAGATAAAGGTGTGTCAATCAATCGATTTACACTTCGAGAGTAATTAAGTCTATTATAAAGGTAAAAAGTTAATGAGTTGTAAGACAAAGAGCTAATAAAAGAGCCAAAATATGTGTATAAATTACCAAGTCATTGCGCTTTAAAATGCATATGAACATTAAGGGAGTGGATACAATTGAAAAGCTCTTTCTATTTTTGTTCTTCTCTTAACTAAAATTGAATTCAACTATGAAAGGAAAAAACTTGAAGTATCAAACATCCAACCATGTTAACAAACTCGTAGAAAGCTTACTTGAGTATTTTCAATATCATAAGAAAGTAAAATGTATCTCAACAAAAAGAATCATGCAATGGTAAAACTTCAATAGAAACTTTCCTTGATTAGTTATTAAGTAGGTTCTTTTATATGAAAGGGATAAAAGAATGGATGCATGACTACCCTAAAGAGGTTTTAGGGTTGTAAGTGTTTCATATGATGTCACAGATAGATTATGATTATATGTTAGTTGTTTTTGGATAAGGCTCTGTGCAATGACTTTTGCTCCTAAAATCCTATTTAGAAGTAGAAAGATTTAAACAACAGAGAGAACTAAAAATGAAAGACAAGATGAAAAATAGTTTAATGCAATCCGTCTCTTCATTGCGGACTCAACTTGTTCACTAAAAATGAAAGTACAATTTGAAATTATCCAACACCTCCACTTGACCAATTAATAAAGGGAAAGGCTAACATACTCGGTCTTCTACAACCAAGTTTATCGGTTGTATTTAAGTTGTATACCTCTCTGTTTCTTGACATTTAGATCCCTTGTTTGAATCGAAGAAAGGCTGAACATTTTGTATAATATTTTTATGAGAACTGATTTAAAATGCATTTAACTCAATACCGATTTTCACTATATCAGAAATGAATGTATATGAATGTAGACTATCTACTCCACTTGAGCAAATGCTTCATTCCCTTTCAATGAATGCCATTTTCATATATATGGTCCATTACATATTTTCAAATACGCATTTACATAAAATAACATATTCATATTGTGACACCATTGTTCAAGTGGACAAACATATAATTTTCACAATCAACAAGTAATCGGGGTACATTTTGGAGCTTAACAATAAGTTCGTACTCAACACAAAATATAAGCAAGTATTTACCGATTCGACAAGTTACTAAAGCACAAATTCAAGGCATGTGATAGTGACTAGTCTTAGCTAAACAATTCAAGTAGAGATTTCTTCATTTACCGCTTCAAGAATCTAGTTACATAAAAGAGTAAATCCTTTGTTAACCTTGTAATCACTAATTTTGAGAGATAGATATTGAAAAAATTACACAAATAAAAGCGAGAGGACAAAAAGAACCACACAATTATTTATTTTTTGAATTAAACGATATCCTCGGAATGAAAATACAATTAGTAAGTCCGACCTTACCTTCTAATCTTAAGAAACATGGAGATAACAAAATTACACCGCAAATTAGATGACACTATCATGTTAAATTCAGCTATAAATTGCATAAAACTTTACGTACTACCTAAAAGTTTGAGTTAAAAATTAATTTCGTTGCTTGATTCAAGTAACACGATTAGATACATTTGTTCTTGCAAATCCTTTTTTTTATTCTAAATTTAATTAAATATTCGCATGCAATACCCAAACTAGTTGTATCATACTAGTAGCTATGTAATATTAGTACTCACTCATTTCCTTGATATATCATGAGATAAAGATTAACCGGAAAGATCGTTTTTATTGTTTTTCTATTACTTGATTAATAAATCGGACAATCTCTACTATTTTTCAAGTTTTAAGGATACTCGCTCATAATCACAAGAACAAGAGTATTCATACTTGCATTCAAAAGGACATATCGTAAAAAGAAAATACTTTTCCAGAATATTTTTGCTCACACCAACCAAGTAGTTAACTAGAAATATTTTCTTTCTTGTATCCCCTGCCTCTAAGCCCTCTATAAATCAAACACTAGCTACTATCCTTACATCAAACTTGATATAGCAAATTTTAGGCATCACTTCAAAACTATCAGTATTTAGAATAATCAATATAGAATACTCTCATTCTTAATAGATAAAAACCAATAAAGAGATGAAGAAAATCGATGAACTCAAGTTTTCGATAGAACGACTCTTGAATTCGGTTTGTAAATGTCCAGCCACTTCATAATCTACCGAATTTGAGGGACAAGCGAGAAATTTGAAGAGTCAATTGTTAGGGATTTATTTGGATAGAGAAGATGGGGTTTCATTTAGGGTTTTAGAAAGAGGAGGGTGTTAATTAGAATGAGATCTCAAATTAGAATAGACCCTTTTATTTCCGCTTAACATAGGTTATTAGAGACGGTACTTTAATATTTTAGCAAGTTAAAAATAAAAATAGAAATTAGAGACTAGAAAAATTCTCATCCCTAGAAGTACTCTTTCGGGGACTAGATTTTAACTACGTCGCTAAATGTTGGTCTCTAAAAAGCGCTTTCTTGTAGTGATAGTTAACTAATCAAGTAAAAATATTAAAGAATATTTAGTTATGATTAGAAGAGGAAAGAAGGATCATGTTCTCAACATAACATAATTGAGTTCTCCAAAATTTAAAAAGAGACGAAGAGAGTAAAAACAATCGAAGTCTTTATAAAACTACAAAAAATAAGCAAAGAAAATCTCAAGAAACTACAAAGAGAAGCCAAAGAAAAAAACAAATTATTTTTTCTATAAAAATCATGATTTGTATCATCAAGAATCAAAAAAAATAATATTAAAATGTGTTATTACAATAGAAAAAAGTGATAATTATAGGTATTAGACATGTCAAATCATTTTACCTCGCAAAAATTAAATTATGCAAAATATCTAACATTCTTCATTATACATCATATATATATATATATATATATATATATACACTTTCTCTTATTTTATATTATAGGAGAGAAATTTATTAAAGGAAAAAATAATTAAAAACAAATTAAAAAGGGGACGAGAATAAAAAAGTTAATCAAAAGAATAGAAAAAAATTAAAGTTGTCAAAAAAAAGTAATGCTCCGGATGTAATAAAATAAAATAAAAAGTTGATTTTTTGTTAATTGAATTCTCAAAATTGTGAAACAATTTTTTGACTTATAAATAATTTCTATATCTAAATAATATAATTAAGAATGTAGGGTTAAAATTATGTATTTTTACCATATCATTGTTATGTGATTGTGACACACGAAATTGAAAGAGGAATCCGTTTATTTGATTCTTAGCTATATAAGAAAATAATTAGTTTGATGATAATTTTTTTCAAAAATTAATATATAATATTGTGCTGGTTTTTAATGGCTCATATTGTTAATGAATTGTTTTTAGTTGAATTGTATGATTTTTTCATATTTCGATTGAGGATTCTTTTTATACTTTCTATATTTCTTTTCATATATATATATATATATATATATATATATATATATATATATATCATGTTTGATTGTGTTTAATATTTAGTATTTTATTATACTTTATATTGAGATTTGAGATATTACTTTTTTTGTTACTTATACTTATTATATATTTGTATAACAATTTATGGCTAGTGACAGGAAGAGATTGTTCGGAAGAAAATGAATATCAAATCAATAAAATATCGAGCGGTTTCCAATTAACTAAGTTGATATGAACCAATCATCTCTTTGTTGCATTGGAGATTTTGTTGAGAACTATAAACAATCCTTAAAATAGCAACAAAAAGAAAACCATAAAAATATAGTTAACTAATCAAGCAAAAATATTAAAGAATATTTAGTTATGATTAGAAGAGGAAAGAAGGATCATGTTCTCCACATAACATAATTCAGTTCTCCAAATTTTACAAAGAGATGAAGAGAGTAAAAACAATCAGAGTCTTTAGAAACTACAAGAATAAGCAAAGAAAATCTCAAGAAACTACGAAGAGAAGCAAAAGAAAAAAAAAAAAAAATTTATAAAAAAATCATGATTTGTTTCACCAAGAATCCAAAAAATTAATATTAATTGTATAATTACAATAGAAAAGTGATAATTATAGGTATTAGACATGTCAAATCATTTTACCTAAAAAGTTAATCAAAAGAATAGAAAAAATTAAAGTTGTCAAAAAAAGTAATGCTCCGGATGTAATAAAATAAAATAAAAAGTTAATTTTTTGTTAATTGAATTCTCAAAATTGTGAAACAATTTTTTGACATATAAATAATTTCTATATCTAAATAATATAATTAAGAATGTAGGGTTAAAATTATGTATTTACCATATCATTGTTATGTGATTGTGACACACGAAATTGTAAGAGGAATCCGTTTATTTGATTCTCTTACAAGAAAAAATAATTAGTTTGATGATAATTTTTCAAAAATTAATATATAATATTGTGTTGGTTTTTAATGGCTCATATTGTTAATGAATTGTTTTTAGTTGAATTGTATGATTTTTTTCATATTTCAATTGAGGATTCTTTTTATACTTTCTATATTTCTTTTTCATATATATATATATATATATATCATGTTTGATTGTGTTTAATATTTAGTATTTTATTATACTTATATTGAGATTTGAGATATTACTTTTTTTTTGTTACTTATACTTATTATATATTTGTATAACAATTTATGGCTAGTGACCAGAAGAGATTGTTCGACGAAATTGAATATCAAATCAATAAAATAACTTGGCGGTTTCCAATTAACTAAGTTGATAAGGAACCAATCATCTCTTGTTGCATTGGGGATTTTGTTGGAGAACTATAAACAATCCTTACAATAACAACAAAAAGAAAAACATAAAAATATAGTTAACTAATCAAGCAAAAAAAATATTAAAGAATATTTGAAGTTATTATTAGAAGAGGAAAGAAGGATCATGTTCTCCACATAACATAATTCAAGTTCCAAATTTTTAAAAGAGATGAAGAGAGTAAAAACAATTAGAGTCTTTAGAAACTACAAGAATAAGCAAAGAAAAATCTCAAGAAACTACAAAGAGAAGCAAAAGAAAAAAAAAAAAAAATTATTTTTTTTATAAAAAAAATCATGATTTGTTTCACCAAGAATCCAAAAATTAATATTAATTGTATAATTACAATAGAAAAGTGATAATTATAGGTATTAGACATGTCAAATCATTTACCTCGTGAAATCAATTTGTGCAAAATATCTAACATGCTTCATTATACATCTCATATATATATATATATATATATATACTTTTTCTTATTTTATATTATAGAGAGAAATTTATTAAAGGTAAAAAATAATTAAAAACAAATTAAAAAAAGGGGACGAGAATGAAAAAGTTAATCAAAAGAATAGAAAATTAAAGTTGTCAAAAAAGTAATGCTCGGATGTAATAAAATAAAATAAAAAAGTTAATTTTTTGTTAATTGAATTCTCAAAATTGTGAAACAATTTTTTGACTTATAAATAATTTCTATATCTAAATAATATAATTAAGAATGTAGGGTTAAATTATGTATTTTTACCATATCATTGTTATGTGATTGTGACACACGAAATTGTAAGAGGAATCCGTTTATTTGATTCTTAGCTATATAAGAAAAATCAATTAGTTTGATGATAATTTTTCAAAAAATTAATATATAATATTGTTTGGTTTTAATGGCTCATATTGTTAATGAATTTTTTAGTTGAATTGTATGATTTTTTTCTTCATTTTCATTGAGGATTCTTTTTATACTCTATATTTCTTTTCAGAGTCTTTAGAAACTACAAAGAAAAAAAAAACAAATTATTTTTTCTATAAAATCATGATTTGTATCATCAAGAATCAAAAAATAATATTAAATGTATAATTACAATAGAAAAAGTGATAATTATAGATATTAGACATGTTAAATCATTTTACCTCTAAAATCAAACTATGCAAAATATCTAACATTCTTCATTATACATCTCTTTCATGCAAAATCAGATCAAAGAAAACAAAATAATTAACCAATCAAAGAGACAAAGATGAAGAATAAGAAAAATGAAAATAAAATTATCATCTTTCTCAAAGGGTTTTTATAAGTGTAGCATTTAGGAGTTATAAATTTGTATATTAAATAATTTGAAGGTTATGAATATGAAAGGTTAGAGTTATATATTATTAAAAGGTTAGGAGTTATATATATTATTAAATTAATTAAGATTTAAATGTATATAATTGAAGAGGTATGAATTAAGGAGATGGTTTTATAAAATAAAATAAAACAATTGAAGAAAATTAGAGAAAATGTCAAAAAAATCACAAAAAAAAGAAAGATAAATAGGATCCTTGGCCATTGAGAGGTGCCACATCACTTTTTTTTTAAATCTAGCTTTATATATATATATATATATATATATATATATGATTTAAAAACTTAGTTTTGTAAATAAAAAAAAATATACATATATATTGTTAATTAAGATCTTAAATAGTATATTGTTATACTTTTCACTTGACGGAACCTCAAGTTTTGCACATTATTAGAGCATATTTTGTACAGCTAAAAGTCTATGTGGGCTATGCATATCTTTTCTATCCATAATTTTTTAAAAAATGAAACTAAAAATAATAAAATAAATTGAATTAAAATGGAGGAAGTGTAATATTTACTGCAACTTAATTTCTACAATTTGTTTTGCTAGTACTGAATTTTTTTCCTGAATGTCATCATGATGTGCATTTTGTTGGTTAAAAAAATATAATAGTTTTATTTATTTATAATACGACATACCAGGCATATTTATGTATTCGCGGAAAGTCAAACTTTGTACAATATACGTGATTATTTAATTATTTTTTTTTTTTAAAAAAATATCTTTATATTTAGTAATAATTTTATTTTTTATTTTTATTTTATTTTAATAAATTTTATTATCATCATTTTCTTATTTTTTTAAACTACAATTTTTTAAAAAAAAATAGTAAATTGTGTGCCTATTAAAATGCTGTCACATGAACTTTAAACGAAATATTGATATTAGCTTCTGTACAGAAATTTTTAAGTACTCCCTTTATCCACTTTTAATTGTCGTGTTGCACTTTTTAAAAGTCAATTTGATTAATTTTTCAAAGTTAAATCAGATTACAATAATTTGATATTTTAAACAAAAAAATTTACATATTCAAAAACTATACAAAAAGTACTATAATTGCAATTTCTTGCATATCAATATGATGAAAAAATACATCATAAAAATGTTAGTCAAAGTTCTTATTTACTTGATTCTAAAAAGAAACTAATGACAAATGAAAAGTGGATAAAAATCTGGTCAAGTATAATCAAGTCAAGTAATGTTCAATGACCTTGAGATTCATGCCATACCTTACTATATAATAATTTATTTTTAGATTCATTTAAATTATATACTTATTATATAATAAAAACAACAAAGCTGTCAACTATTTTTATTTTTTAAGACTATCAAATAAAGCAATTATGTACCAAGCTAATATTTTCAAGAAAAAAAGATTAAGATTGACGGAAATATGCGACTTCCTGACTTTTTACCCGCCAAACTTTCAGAGTAATTTCACACATGCTTTCTCCAAATTCTGAAGTAATCTCCAAAAATAGATCAAACTTAAAAACATCATTGAGTTCTAAATAATAATTCAACTAAAGAACATGATAATACATTTTAAAAAAAACTTATTTGGAGGTTTTCAAATAATAATAAAAATATATTTACTCCATTCTTCAAAATTGTCGGATTCTTTAAAATTAGTATAATTTTAATTCTTTAAATTAGTATAATTTTAAAAATTCAATACAAGTACGAGGTTTGGCGGATAAAAAAGTCGGGAAGTCCGGATATTCCCGTCAATCTTATTTTTTTCTTGAAAATATTGGCTAGGGTACACTTAATTTCTTTATTTGATAGTTTTTTAAAAAAAAATAGTTGACGGATTTGTTATTTTTATTATTAAGATGAATATATAGTTTAAATGGATCTCAACCATAATTATTATATAATACACATGACATGAATCTATGAAGTCATTGAACATTACTTGACCTAATTATACTTAACTGGATCTTTATCCTTTGAAAAGTAGACGAATGCAGTAGTTTTTTTCAATTAATTGCTAATAATTTATTTGCATAACTCATAATAAATAACATAATTAATGATATTAAAGAGCAGAGAGTGACATCCGATTTGCTTGTAAGTTTCAAAAAAACAACTAATCCGATGTAATTTCTACGTGATAAATATGATCATAAGCTTTTCAGTACATTTTTCATTTTCATAGATCATAAATCAATCATCATACATGAGAATTCCAAAACATTCAAATCAGTTATTTCTTCCATCCAATATTAGTTGATCACTTTTTATTTTAAAATGGCCTCAAGAAATCATAAATAAGAAGATAATTTTACCTAATTCACTCCTTAAAAATTATTGGAATTTTACAAATAAATGTGAACACTTTCAAAATGAATTAATTGCAAGGGTATTATAGGAAACATTTAATTAATATTTTCTGTATTTAGAAGGTGATCAACTAATACTCCTCTCGTTCCTTATTACTTGTCCCAATTTTCTTTTTACTTGTCGTCCCTTTAACTTATCCATTTTGACTAATCAGAAAGGACAAAAAAAATTTACCTCAGTATTCCTCGTTAATTAATTTTGAAAAAGATAGAACTTCTTTTGAAAATCTTAAATTTTAATTTCATCCACTTAATAGGAAAAATGAAAAAAACTATAATCTAATAAATTTTTTAATAGGTGTGTCAAAAAAGTGAAGAAATAATGGTAAAGACGTAAGAGTATAAACTAACTATTTTAGCATAATGATCAACAAATGAGACAAAGGGGAAATATAAAAATTAAATCCTATATTGCAAGCTCCTTTAAGATTATAAAATAAATTGTTGAAGACCTTTCCGAAAATTCTGTTACAAGGAGAACATAAAATATGAGAAATCTATATACATAATAAAGTTGAATATAGAAGAAGTGATGTGACACCTTCCTATGACCTCTATTTGTATTTATCTTTTTTTTAGATTGTTTTTATTTATTTAAATCAAATATTTATTATAAAATCTAATTACTTAATTTATTACATATAAATATTTTATTATTGGAGGTATACTTACAACAAAAAAAAATATTCTTGACAATATAATTTACAAAAGTAATTATTCATCCAGCTTTCTAATTTTCACTCTTAATATGTAATAGATTCTAGAAGTTTTTATTATTTACTTTAATAAGGTTTGAAGCTTTGTATTTCCTAAAAGTTGAATAATTAATATAAAGTTGAGGTTTGAATTTGTTGGTTCACCCACCTCCGAGGTTAGGGTGTGGGTGTCACTTATATTTCGTTTTGGGTCGTGATAAACTTGATATAAAAGCTTTAGGTTTGGTGATCCCTTCACACAAGGACAAGTCTAGTAGAGTCTAGTGGAACGGTATGGAAACACCTTTATTTTTCTTCAAAGAGACTAGGACTTTAGGAAAACTCCATTTTTCTCTTTTCGTGTATTACTTGAATCCAATTGATATCTAGGTCATATGAGCCTCCTTCACTTTATTTCACATATGGTTAGTACTAGAGTAGTAGAAGTTGAAAACACTAACATTAGCAAGAGAAAATGTGTCATGGAAATAGGCATATTTTCCGGTTGATCTATAAGGCCCGTAATGACTAGTGACCAACATGATTTTTCCATTAGTTTCTTAAAGTTAAGACCCCTCATTTTTCAGGGTACCAGATACGAAGATGCTTATGATTTTCTTGTTGATTGTCATGAGTTGCTTCATAAGATAGTATAGTGGAGAAGTTTGGTTTTGAGTTTGTGACATGCTAGTTTTAAGATGCCAAATTGTGGTGGTGGTCTCATGTCAGTGTCATCAGAAAGACACTACTTATGACTTGTGCAATATTTTCTAGTTTCTTCATGGAAAGTATATCCCTCGGACTTTGAGGGATAAGAGAGGAGAGGTGAGAGTTTTACGAATATAGAAACAGCAAAAGTTATTTGTGTTCCGGGAGGTACAAATTTCATACGTTATCTAGATATAAATCGACTCAACTTTTGCTTGGTATGAAAGAGAGGATTCGCGACTCTATGAAGGATTGAGGTCAAATTTATAGATTTTGATTTTATAGGTGGCTGCTTCAATAAAATATTTTCGGAAGTTGTTGATTTTATGATGGAGGTAGAGGGGGTAGCCGATGACTATGCCAAGGTGATAACATTTAATAAGTTTCGTAAGGGACAAATAGATAATGAACACCTTTACTTTGGATAATACAAATGGTAAAGTTATCATAACGTGCACTAGGTTCCTTAGTGAATGGTGAACTTATGTTGCATTAATTAAGGTTAGAATCTTTACTGCGATTTCATAGGGCGAGTGTATATCATAGAGGGTCATGATACGACTACTAGAAATAAAGAATGATGCCTACTTGAGTTTAGAGTTATGAAGTGTGTTACTTTTGTTATTGACGTGTAAGAAAATTTCAAATCACTTGGGCTAGAGATAATAAATATTTGATAATATTTTGCAGCTATTCAATGGATACAAATGTGGGCTATTCGGGCGATCTTATTGATAGGTATGATATGTTCTAATGATGGATCTATGAGACTTTTCAGTGTGGTGCTAGTGTTATGTGGAAACGAATATGTCGATATCCAAGTATGAATACTAAATACTTAAGGATTTATCGGTGGTATGACATGTTCGGAATAATGAGATTCGGTATTGCATTCATTGGAGAAACCAACTAGTTTACTACCGGGCACTTGGGTTAAGCATTGTTTTAAGGAAGATTTTTGTGGTGGATCCTTGGTACGGTACTAATGCATTTAGGTTGTGAAGTGTATCTTGAGGATTCTAAATGAGGACAGGTTATATTATCTTAAGCTCCAAAGGAGTGAATTGATACCGGAATGACAAGCTTATGCGTAAAAGTAAAGTATCGAGTGAGTATGGTGAAAACATTGAAGATTTTGGTAAAAAATTGCGTATAAATTTGGTTAGTCTTTTGAATTTGATTGGTATAACTTGGGTTTCGAGGTATCAGCTGTAGATGAGAATGTTGACTTCATGGTGATGAAAAGGGTGAATCGAGGTATGATAATAAGAGTTTGTGATGGATTGTGCTTGAGATACAACTATATAATAAGGATTGCTGGTTAAACGAATTTTGTATGGTAATAACAACTGCAAGTATCTAAGGTTGTGGTTTTTTCATTTGGTGAGTAACGTGTATGTATGGTTGAAAGTTTTAGATGATGTTTGTTGGGACACCGCCAAATAGAATTTAAAGGAAGGAGAGTCATAATGAAAAAAATAATTAGTGGGATGTAGTGTAACCTTCGTAAAGGGGTGAGAGCAAGAATATTTTTGTTGTTTGTAAGGGACAGAAAAGGTATCTTCAAGGGGTGAGAATTGGGTTTAGACACGCGTGGTCTCATTCGTTTTTACTCTAGTTATGGTAGTGTTATGGGTTAATCCAATTGGTTAAATATTATTGGATAAGACTTGAGAAAGGAGTGTAAAGATGTTCAGCTCGAGTTAGATGATGTGAGTTCTTCCGTGCTTTTGAGTTTGGTAATGAGTATGGTGAATTTTTAGAGAAGGATATGATAGGGTCAAAAAAGGAGACGGTCAATGATAATCTAAAGATACGTGAGTTCATAAAAATCTTTAAGGTATAAGCTAATGTTGATATAGGGGATTGGTTGCACGGTTGGATTCCCAATTCAAGTTTTTTTATTGTAAGTCTACATTTGTGGTGGTATGTTTTTGTCAAGATATGGATTTGGGTAAATGATTGATTGCATTAGTACTAAGCATTTGGAAGGATTTATGTTGGTTTGGATTGTTCAAATTAGGGTAGATGACTTATGGAAGTTGTTCATTATGTGTTTAGATTTGAACTCATTTAGGTTTTATTTGTATAGATTAGTGTCCTCAAATGCTTATTTTTTGTGCCAATAACTAATGTAAAATTCTTGATTTTCAGATTATGATTAAGGAACAAACAAGGACACTAAGTTGCAAAAAGGAAACAAAGCGAAGAAGCTAAGAAAGAAAAAAAGAGTTTGATGATCGCCAAGTCCATTTGGCGAGTCGCCGAGTGGCCATTTGACCTCCTAAAGTTCCAGTGTGCCAAGCCCCAAAGAACCAAGTTGGTGAGAGAAA